>WNGS01164989.1:0-27329 GCA_020271785.1 Procambarus virginalis
TCGCCATGGTTCTCCCCTAGGCGTCTGTTTGCAAACTTCTACATGGGTACTATCGAGGAAAAAGTCTTAGTCGACTTAAACTTGAAACCGGCCATATACTGCAGGTATGTTGACGACATTTTTACACAGGTACCTGATGTCAGACATCTGCAGGAGCTGAAAGAAGCGTTTGAGCAGAATTCTGTGTTACGTTTCACTTACGAGATGGAGAAGGATGGGAAGCTGCCCTTTCTAGATGTAACAGTCATGGAAAGGAGCGGAGGTTTCCACACTGCAGTCTACACTAAGGAAACAAACATAGGAATGTGCCTAAATGCCAACAGTGACTGCCCAGATAGGTACAAGAGGAGTGTTGTTAACGCTTATGTCGACCGTGCTCTCAGCCACAGCTCAGAATGGAAGCAAGTCGACGAAGAACTCTGTAGGGTAAGGCAGGTCCTAGTCAACAACGGCTTCTCCAATGGTTTCATTGAAGACATCATAAGAAGGAAAGTAGAACGCCATGCAACCTCTGAAGAAACAACTAATACAACACCTATACCCCCTATTAGACTATTTTACAGGAACTTCTTCTCCACCGCTCATAAAACGGAGGAAAGGGTCCTGAAAGATATTGTTAATAGAAATGTTATCCCTACAGACAAAAATCAGAAGATACAACTAACGATTTACTATAAAACCAAAAAAACAGCCAGCCTACTAATGAAAAACTCTCCAGACACGGAGCAGAACGCCCTAAAAGAGACAAACGTCGTCTATGCCTTTAAATGTCCACTTGGGGACTGTAAGCCCCAAAAAACTCAGTATATAGGCAAGACAACAACATCTCTTTCCAGGCGTTTAACGATGCATAAGCAACAGGGCTCCATTAAGGAACATATACTCTCTTCCCACAACCAAACCATCACCAGAGAAATCTTAACAAATAACACAGAAATCATCGATAGGTACAGCGATAGCAGGCGGCTTGACGTCTGCGAGGCACTACACATCAAGAAGTCAACACCAGCAATCAACAGTCAATTAATGCACAAATATATTCTACCCACTTCAAGACCCGCTCCAATATAGAAGCATCAAGAAATATGGGCCAATAGGCCCTTCCGCAGTTACTTCCATTCATACCTTCAATTTACCCAGTTAATATCCAGTTAATATCCATTGTTTTCGTGTTCTGTCCTTTGTTGAAAGTTTTGTTCACCTCATTAAAAACTGTTGTAACATATCACCTCACCCAAAACGCGGGTATAAAATGAAAGATGAAAGCTGTTTAAACCATAGCATAGTAAAGAACTGTTTAGTGCTTTAAGGTTATAGTTGTGTGAGAAAACTAAAAGTCTTTGAAAATGTAATTAGTTATTACGAAACGCGTTCAAGTGTCGCGTCAGACTAAGAAATAAAAGAATGAATTTTGGAGAATTGATTTTTCATTTACCGTCATCAGTAAAAACAAACATAAGGAAAATTGAGAAAATTCGTGTTAGAATTATTAATCTTACTTTTTCGGTCATATTTAATAACATATGTCTACAGGAAAGACTGCTACCAAATATACTAATATATATATATATATAAATATATGTATATATGGAAGGGGAGGGTGGTGGAGGTAAGGGGAGGGGTGGATGGAGGGGAGGGGGAAGAGAGGGAGAGAAGGGTGTAATTGGCTAGTTCTGAGGTGATAGATTTATATAATAATATACTGTGTGGTAAACAGTTTATATGACCTAAGGCGTGGATTACCTAATTCTCCTGAAGTGTCATCCACTCTCATGGCAACTTCTATTGGGTAGCAGTTAGTTGCCATGGAATCCTTCCCTTTCAAGGCTTGCCCAGTAGCGCAGTTGATAGAGCCTCTATCTCCCCATGTTGGAGGTCAGGTGTTAGAGGCTTAATAACCAAGGAGAAGGAAATATATATTTACATATATGAATATATATATGTATTTGTATATTTATACGAATCTTTATATTACAATGGTTGTTAGTGTGTAGGATGAGATGATTTACATCATGTGTGGGAGTATGGCTGCTGGCCTTGGAGGCCCCACGATAGCTGCTTCACAAAATACCCCCATGATAACACTATCTTCTGATTACCTCCATATTGTCGCGTTTCATTCAATATCGTCCAAATCCATAGACTTTCGTCGTTCAAGGACGTGGATGATGAGAGTCGATAATTATGCACGAAAGTGACGGACATGAGCAGTTTTATACAAGAAATCTCTTTCATAGACCAAGGTTAAAATGCAGGATGAAAACGATGTGGAGCGGAGGATAGGCCTCCGTGGCGCGTCTCACCTGTCCCAGGTAACGGGAAGGGGGGGTTGGGCGGGGGGTATATCCGTTATGTAAAGAGGACAACCGGTGTTGGGGTAGTCAGGGAGGGAGGGTGGAAGGGGAGGGAAGGAGGGATGGAGAGAGAAGGGGGGGGTGTAATGGGGTGGTGTTCAGGTGACTGAGCCACTCTCATTCCTCGTGCTCGTCTAGCAGGTAAGTGTGGTGGTTCTCCACCTCCTGCTTTAATAGTTACGTGTGGCCTCCTCCGCCTCCTGTAGCAGGTAGGCTGTAATAATGAGTAGTCAACCAAGCTGGCGGACGCTGTTGCACACTGTATGACAGGAATCAAAGCCCGGTTGATTAGGTATTGATACAATTTGATGGTGTTTTTTCAAGCTCCCTTCTGAACGTAGAAACGGTCAGCTAAGTATCCTTTTGGGCCGTTAATTATAATAAAATTGTCTCTTATTTACTGCACTGAAACTTTTCAATATGGCTATTTTGCACATTATGCCTTTTTCTCCTCATCTCTTGAGTCCAACCACTTGGGCTGGACGGTAGAGCGACGGTCTCGCTTCATGCAGGGCGGCGTTCAATCCCCGGCCGTCCAAGTTGTTGGGCACCATTCCTTCCCCCGTCCCATCCCAAACCCTTATCCTGATCCCTTCCCAGTGCTATATTGTCGTAATGGCTTGGCACTTTCCACCTGATAGTTCCCTTCCTCATCTCTTGAGGAGTTTTTGAGGATTGGAACCTTTCCCTCGAATATTTGTCCAAGTATAAATTATACTTGTGCCTTATAATATATAATATACTTGTATATTATAATGTGTCTCTTTCTTACCACAATCCTGAGAGGGGGTGGTCCTATATGGGAGAGGGAGGTGATGGATGATGGAGTGGATGTACTGATGGATAAAGAAGTCCCTCTTTTGTGTCGGCTTTTGGGGTGTTCTAATCCTGGATAGGCAGCTCTGGAGGACCCGTTACAGAACCATCACTAACTACACAGGTCGGAATGGTAAATTACAAATTCTAAATACCTAATACATACAGTTTACTACCAGAATACAAAGCGGTACATGTCATATCTTCCCGACGTATCCATTGAAATGTTTGCATCATCGCTCTAAGTCTTCATGAAAGTACATATATATAGTCAGAAACATTTTTAAAAAGTGACATGGGAATTGAACCACCGTCCAGATTGTCGGCAACCGCACGCAACCACCAATATGAAATACAACAATGTTCAAACAGATGCGACACGAGAAATTCAAGTTTTCTAGCATGATATTTCTCGTCAATAGTGATGTAAAATGTGACCGTGGGAACACTGGGACGTTGAAGTAGTTGTTGGACCGTCTCAGAGTCCACGGACTCGGCGTGATAATACAGCATCATGTTCTCAACGCCTTATCTTGTAACCTCAAGAGGACCTCTTAAACTGTCTAGTGCAATATGGAGCGTCTGTGTGACTTAACATATGCTTGTATGATAAGGTATTAAGACTATAGAATGGGAAGCATCCCAGGACTCTCCAGGCTCAGTCGGTAGTGCTATAACGGGTGAGATAGTTGACGCTAACGCCATATTGCTCTGTGGTCCGTGCAATAACTATCCCGCCCTCTTGTTTTGCAGTCGGAGTTGTGGACGATGGTGGGCGAATACGTGTGCACGCTGAGCGAGGAGCTCCAGCAGCGGGCCAAGGAGGAGATCAACGAGGACCCCGCTAGGCGCGCTGCTGATATCGAACACATCAGAGACTGGCTTAAACACCAGCCGCACATCAGGGCCAGGACAGGTTAGTCTCCAATGTTCGCGCCCCCATGTATCGTATATTAGGCGCCCCCTTGGTATGTTAGGCGCCCCCGTGAGTATGTTAGGCGCCCCCGTGAGTATGTTAGACGCCCCCATGGGTATGTTAGGCGCCCCCATGAGTTATCTTGAGGCTATCTTGAGATGATTTCGGGGCTTTAGTGGTCTAAAGTGGCTTTAGTTTACTCCCCGCGGCCCGGTCCTCGATCAGGCCTCCACCCCCAGGAAGCAGCCTGTGACAGCTGACTAACATCTAGGTACCGATTTTACTGCTAGGTAACAGGGGCATAGGGTGAAACAAACTTTGCCCATTGTTTCTCGCCGGCGTCTGGGATCAAACCCAGGACCACAGGGTCGTAAGTCCAGCGTGCTGTCCGCTCGACCGACGGCTCCCTTTATGTTATGGGTATGTTAGGCGCCCCCGTGAGTATGTTAGGCGCTCCCATGGGTATGTTAGGTGCCCCCATGGGTATGTTAGGCGCCCCCATGGGTGTATTAGGTGCCCCCATGGGTATGATAGGCGCCCCATGGGTATATTAGGTGCCCCCATGGGTATGATAGGCGCCCCCATGGGTGTATTAGGTGCCCCCATGGGTATGATAGGCGCCCCCATGGGTATATTAGGTGCCCCCATGGGTATGTTTGGCGCCCCCATGGGTATGTTAGGCGCATCACAGCTAAAAAAAAAGACTAATCTCGGCTATAATGGGTAAGTTTTGGCTTGAATAAGGAAGTCCTGACTAAGATAGGCGAGTCTTGACTTGGAGAGTCGAGTCATGGTTGGGATAGTCGAGTCTTGGCTAGGATTGGCGAGTCTACCTTATAAGCAGATCTGATTAACTAAAAGAGGAAATACCACTTAGATATCCATAAATATCTAAGATAGAGGTAAGAATTTGTAGCGCATACTATTTCTGAATATTGCACCAATAAATGGGACTGCTAGATATTACTTCTCTTCGGCTTAGTCTCGAGTACTGTACCAACTGCTGATGTAAATCTAACCAAATATGAAAGGTTTAGACAAATTTATTTGCATTCCACAAGTCACTATCTAATTATATTTATAAAAATCAAGAACTGCGAGTGGACTCTTTCACTCGTTTACAAGAACTGTCCAAATGTGTGATACAAAAATGTATATTACCCAAAATCAAAGCCAAATATCGACAGGTAGAGCATTCACTTCTTAAGCTCATGGTGTGGCTATTACCTTCCCACCAGCGCTCTATCGACTGGCCAAAGAGTCGATAGATCTTGGGGCTCACACGTGTGGGGTCCACGGTTCGAGACTCCTACAGCCCAGGTGAATGGAAATGTAGAACGAATTTAGTTCAGTTGACCAGACCACACACTAGAAGGTGAAGGGACGACGACGTTTCGGTCCGTCCTGGACCATTCTCAAGTCGATTGTCTTCGACAATCAATCTTGGGACATCGACTTGAGAATTGTTCAAGACGGACCGAAACGGCGTCGGCCCTTCACCTTCTAGTGTGTGGTCTGGTCAACATACTTTAGCCACGTTATTGTGACTCATCGCCTGCATGCGAATTTAGTTCAGATCAAATACTAATTGCTTACGTTATACATCACGAGGGTCCAGTTTCTAAGTCCATTATGGTGCTGTATATTTTCCACCACCACGAAAACGAATTATAGCCGTCCGTAATAAATTAATTGCAAATGAATTATACGGGTGAAAATTAATTATAGGGGTCCGTGATACAATTATTATACTATACAAAAGATGGATATAAGAGTGCCATTGGTCGGGCTGGAATACGTTATTGTCAATATATTCATAAAAAAATCGGATATAATAAAAATCCACAGAAACATGTAATCCCTAGAGAAGCAAATACTAAAAATGAGATTGATGAAGCTCACATGACCCATAGTTGAACAATTTCAATTTCCCAAAGTTTGCAGAGTACAGCAAAATGTTTGCCAAAAACTACCGACATAAGGAGATGAATTTACGAGTGACCTTGTTGTTCATCCACACCACTGGTGGGTGAGTGGGGAAGCTCTGTTGTTGACCCACACCACTGATGGGAGAACGTGGGACCCTATTCCTGTCCCTCCACCAGTGGTGGTGATCGGGGCACCTTGTTCTTCACCACTCACCACTGGTTAATGTCGACAGATGACTGGACCATCTTGAGGTTCCTAAGGGGGTGCAAGTTCTCCCTGCAACGCACCAAGGAGAAGCTAGACATGTTCTACACCTGTAAGTCTCTCTGTCCGGAGTGGTACACGAACCGCGACCCGCAGGACAAGAAGATGAGGGCCATCCTTGAGCTGGGGTAAATTTTGCTCTGTTTTAATATTTTATTGTAAAGTGATACTAATAATAGTGATTAGAATTTTTATTCATTAAAGTAGTGCCCGAAATATGCCATACATTAAATAATTTTTGATTGATCAATAATACATATATATGCGAACAAGCTTGAATGATTCCGAAGCCAATATGCAACTGTAAACTCCACACCCTTGAAGGATTCGAACCCAGGTAGCCAGGAGCACTATGCACCTGGTACCTTAACCACTCGACCACACGACTCTACAAGCGCTCGGTGGATTGACTGATAAAGATTAAGCTACCCAAGAGGTGGCACGTGCATGAATAGGCCGTAAACAATCTTGAATGGTCTTCAAGCCAATATGCAACTGAAAACCCCAGAAGGCTTCCAACCCAGATAGCCAGGAGCGCTATCCTGGCTATCAACCCAACGGAAACACCCCAGAGGTGATTCGATGAAATATCTATGCTCAAGTTTATCACCGAGCGCTCGTAGAGTGGTGAGATCGAGTGGTTAAGGTATCAGGTACGGCAAGGTGCATAGTGCTCCGGGCTATCTGGGTTCGAATCCTTCTGGGGTGTGGAGTTTTCAGTTATAATATATATATATATATATATATATATATATATATATATATCTATATATATATATATATATATATATATATATATATATATATATATATATATATATATATATATTTATATATATTTACGATTCGATTTGTTTCTTTAATTGATAATAAAAATGAATTATATCAGTTACCAAATTTGTTCTACTATTTTTGTGTGTTTAGATTTTACATCCTGTTTTGTTATTTTTGTCATTGTGTTTACTTCTGTTTTTGTGTCGTGTTGAATTTTTGTTTTTTTTTTGCATATTTGCGTGCAGTCTTATGCTTTTGTTTTCTGTTTTGGGAAGGTTGTGGTGGAAATGCGTTCCATTATTGAATATTTAATTTATTGTAATGCTAATTTAAAGAACTTTGATTGTGCAGTTGAGTTAACGTGGGCGTATTGGTGAGTTAACGTGGGCGTGCTGGTGAGTTAGCTTGGGTGTGTTTTAAGTTATCATGCTGTGTTGTATTGCTAGCTTGAGTGTGCTGTATTTAACGTGGGTGTGTGGTTTAGCTAGCATGTGTGTGTGCTGTAAAGTTAGTATGGGCGATGTAGAATTAGCGTGGGAGAGAGATGAGGGCTGAAGAGGGAGAGTGATGGTGTGGAGCGTATTACATGCTTCCTACTGATTGAATTAGGTAGTTGGTTTACTTTCGCAGTCCTGCCTGGGACCTGGCTCTCCTGGTGTGTCTGATACACCTGGTTATTTGTGTTCGCCGTCCGCAAACTTACATATCCATCACAGTCTGGCTGAAGCTGTGTAGTATTTATCCGTGCGGTGGTCAATCATTGATTGGGGACAAGCAGAAGAGAGAGAGAGAGAGAGAGAGAGAGAGAGAGAGAGAGAGAGAGAGAGAGAGAGAGAGAGAGAGAGAGAGAGAGAGAGAGAGTGTGTGTTTTTTTACTCACCTAGTTGTACTCACCTAGTTGTGCTTGCGGGGTTGAGCTCTGGCTCTTTGGTCCCGCCTCTCAACCGTCAATCAACAGGTGTACAGTTTCCTGAGCCTATTGGGCTCTATCACATCTACACTTGAAACTGTGTATGGAGTCAGTCTCCACCACATTACTTCCTAATGCATTCCATTTGTCAACCCCTCTGACACTAAAAAAGTTCTTTCTAATATCTCTGTGGCTCATTTGGGCACTCAGTTTCCACCTGTGTCCCCTAGTGCGTGTGCCCCTTGTGTTAAATAGCCTGTCTTTATCAACCCTGTCGATTCCCTGAGAATCTTGAATGTGGTGATCATGTCCCCCCTAACTCTTCTGTCTTCCAACGAAGGGAGGTTTAATTCCTGTAGTCTCTTCTGTAGCTCATACCTCTCAGCTCGGGTACTAGTCTGGTGGCAAACCTTTGAACCTTTTCCTGTTTAGTCTTATGCTTGACTAGATATGGATCCATTCTGGAGCCGCATACTCCAGGATTGGTCTGACATATGTGGTATATAATGTTCTGAAAGATTCCTTACACAAGTTTCTAAAGGCCGTTCTTATGTTAGCCAACCTGGCATATGCTGCTGATGTTATCCTCCTGATATGAGCTTCAGGGGACAGGTCTGGCGTGATATCAACCCCCAGGTCTTTGTCTCTCTCTGACTCTTGAAGTATTTCATCTCCCAAATGATACCTTGTATCTGGTCTCCTGCTTCCTACCCCTATCTTCATTACATTACATTTGCTTGGGTTAAACTCTAACAGCCATTTGTTCGACCATTCCTGCAGCTTGTCCAGGTCTTCTTGAAACCTCAAGCTGTCCTCCTCTGTCTTAATCCTTCTCATAATTTTGGCGTCGTCAGCAAACATTGAGAGGAATGAGTCTATACCCTCTGGGAGATCATTTACGTATATCAGAAATAGGATAGGTCCAAGCACAGAGCCCTGTGGGACTCCACTGGTGACTTCACGCCATTCTGAGGTCTCACCCCTACACACACCCCTTGTGTGTGTATGTGTGTGTGTGTGTGTGTGTGTGTGTGTGTGTGTGTGTGTGTGTGTGTGTGTGTGTGTGTGTGTGTGTGTGTGTGTGTGTGTGTGTGTGTCCAGTGTAGACTGATGTAAGCCAGAAATAGTGAGTGCATACTCACCTAATTGTACTCATCTGTGTGGTGGATAATAAGTGTGCATTGTAAATAATGATCCAGGCGGACTTACAATAAGTTTGTAGAGTAAGGCATCCCTGCGAGTATCTAATGAAGACTGACGAAGGTGATGCCGTTCTCCAGCATGTTCCTGCCGCTGCCTGGTTACGATAACCAAGGACGCAAAGTGGTTATCATCCGTACAGGCCTGCACGACCCAAGACCACCACCATGGACGAGGTGTTCAAGGCGACACACTTCATCAGCGACATCCTGTGGATTGAAGATGAACAGATGTCACTATCAGGCGTGGTACAGGTGTTGGACTTGGCAGGTGTTACCCCTGCTCACGGCATGCAGATGACCCCGGCCCTCGTCAAGAAGGCTATGACTATATGGCAGGTGTGAACCACGTGTCCTTGTCGCCATCTTCGTCTCAGTAACACTGGAAGACTGAAATTTAAGCGGATGTATTTTTTTTTATTAATTGCGACAGCATAACATAAAAATCCATGAAACTAGTTAAGGCCTATATTGGCCTATACGAGGCAGCTCCTATATCCATGCAAACTTATTCATATATATGTTTAACCTACGCTTGAAACAATCCAGCGATCCCACGCATATTGTGTTACTTGGTAATTTATTGCATATTCCCTGCATCGGAGGTATGAATGCCGTGCAATTCATCTGAATTCCCGGCTTGTACAGTAAGATTATTCACACCACCAGTAATTTTTTTCACAACATGGAGAACTGCTGAGAGTACAGGTGAATGGGATGATTTCTTCCCTGTATGAACATTTTGAATTCTCTGTATTCCCATTGCAACGGAGTATAGTATGGTTTACTTCCATGGTAAACTCGTCATGTTTATCCATATCTTGCCTTTCATGTCTGTAATAGGCGGGGCAAGTTTGTCTTTTTCTTGCCCCAAATCATTAAGAATAATGCAAGGTTATCATCTTTATAAGATGAAGTCTAAAGTCTACTTATCTACTGCGGGTAGATGATGAGTTGAGTTCGAGTGGTTACGAACAGATTAGAATAGAGAAAAAGCAATTCCAGTTAGAATCGTTTATGTTTCTATGAGAGCTCCTGAGTAAATGTATATCACGTGATTCCATTAACCCTTACTGAATTACAATCCCTAATACATCATTTTCAAGGTCTATACACAATTCGTATCACAGCTATGTGAGCTGTAACATCTTTGTGTTGTTAGTGTGAATGTGGCATTAGTGGGACGTTACTTTGGTGCTCGTCCATTGCTGAGAAACATTTGGGTATACCGCACTGAGAAACATCTGGGTATAGCCACACTGAGAAACATTTGGGTATAGCCACACTGAGAAACATTTGGGTATAGCCACCTGAGAAACATTTGGGTATAACCAAAATATTGGAATAACCAAGCATATGGGTATAACCACATGTAGTCCTTTCAGCTCCTTCCTCGAATGTTGTTCCTTCAGATTCGTGAGAATTAGACTGGCTTGTTTTGCTTCAAGATGGGTTATAAATTATGTATTTGTGGGTCAACATTTCCCCCCAGTATTTAGCATGAAAAACGTGTCCCGGGGCATTACAGTGTGATGCTGCCCCGCCTGGGTATGACCACCTGGGACGTAAGGTGTTACTTGGCCGCTGGGGCATTTACGACCCTAATGAGCTGAGCATGGACGAGGTGATTAGAGGCGTGGGAATCATATTGACACATCTTGATGCAAGAGGATGAGGGGGTCGTGCATCTCGGGCGTAGTGATGCTGGGGGACTGCAACGGGCTGACTCTCCAGCACGCCCTCGCCTTCACCCCTGCGCACGCCAGGAAGACATTTTTATTTCTGGCAGGTACGTTGGGACTAAAGGCTGGCAGGTACGCTGGAGGTTACGGGTTGGCAGGTTACGTCTGGACTAAGGGGTGGTAGGTACACCAAGGATAAGGGGTAACAACAAGCACGTAGGGATAAGGGCTGGTAGGTGCGCCCTAGGGAGCGCTGGTAGGTAGCTCCTCCACACTTTCCGGGGCTTAGGGCTAGCAGGTACAAAGGGGTTAAGGGTGGACAGATGCGTCGGGAATAAGGGCTGCAAGGTGTGGAAGTTTGATAGTTTTTTTTACTCGAGGACTTCAGCGTCGTGTAGCTGACAGTGCCGACAAAGCTGGCGTCAGCGATAAGATAAGGTCATCGAAGCTGTCAACAATAGTCTATCAACAAGAGTCTAACAACAAAAGTTTAGCAATGAAAGTAACTTCACGAGTCTAACAACAAAAGTAACAACAAGAGTCTAAGAATACGTCTAAGGATAAGTCTAACAAGGGAGTATACATGTCATGTGTGATTGATACACTCTCATTAATGCCTTATCAAACCAAGAAAAATGTTCCCCAAAAGATCGCTCTATCCATCGTCAACCGCAGTTGGTGTTAATTTAAAAATTATCGTTTCCTTACATGTAACTTCATTGAAAATGTTCGATGCAACAGGTGCATTTCTGATTTAAAAAAAAAAGAACAGCAAATTGGTTAAAATACAATTTTAATTAGTTTATTGGAAAATAACAAATAAACTATGCAATTTTTCACTTATTCGGCTGTTTCATTCTGCTTTAGAGTGTGGACTGTCAAAGGAACCATTCGTTTGAGTTCAACTTTTCTTCTTCCTTCGGTTGACACATTTCAGGAACAACCGGACTAGGATGACGATCTCTCTATTGGTGCCATATTGATGGAAAAATATAGAATTATATTTTCTCAACTTCCTGGTAAAAATTGCTCGAGGAATTCGGCCAGAATCGTCCTCGTTCCAGCTGCTATGTATTGACGGGACTCACGTGCTTTTGCAGGCGATGGGTCACTAGAAGGTGAAGGGACGACGACGTTTCGTCCGTCCTGGACCATTCGCAAGTCGATTGTGACATTCTCGACAATCGACTTGAGAATGGTCCAGGACGGACCGAAACGTCGTCGTCCATTCACCTTCTAGTGTGTGGTCTGGTAAACACGTGCTTTTTTCTGTACGATCTCGTGACCCACCTTGTATAAAGCAAAATGGCTAGGATGGTCCTCTCTTCACCTCTGGCAATGCTCCTCCACACTGTTCAACACTCCACCTGTTCCCATAAGGGTGAGGGAGTATAGTAACCTACCAATGCTTGTTTTAAGAAAGCTAGCAATTTGTTTGTATTATAAGTCTCCGAAGGCTCGGCATATAACGCAGTTCAAATATCTCCCCCTCGCTAATGATCTGGTGTTTGACGGTGGTAGATTAATGCTTAAATGTAACAGCAGGAACTGTATGATTTGTTGTGTGGTCTGTAGCTGCTGACTAAAATTCTTGATGTGTTCTGGTAGTGATGCTTTGATGATATCTCAACAGCTTTGGTGGCGGAATTGTTTTGGTAGTTTGTTAAATATTTGAGATTGTTTGTGGTGACATTTCTCTTGTAGAGGCTCAGAGAATATAGGAATTGTTGAGTTTGTTTGCGATCATTATAAGATGGATAAAGTATTGCATGTATATAAAATTTAAACTTGGCGCATAGTCTCAAGGAGATACCGACCGGAATATACTATAACCCAGTGGTGGTCTGTGAGATATATTAAGCTAACTGAAATATTACAGTTTGATGCTTCCCCTCCCTGGATACGACCACTTGGGACGGAAAGTTTTCTTAAGCCGAGCAGGAGAATACGACCCTAAAGATGTTTCCGTGGACGAGGTTAATAAGGCGTGCCTTACAATCCTCACTGTTTTTGCTGAAGAAGACGAACAGTCGACCATAACTGGTACTGTTATGGTCCTCGACGTTGGGAAGATGACTCTGGCTCATATGACGGGCTACACTCCCTCAGTCGTTAAGAAGTCCATGGTGCTCTGGCAGGTAAGTTCTTGTGGCTCCCTCTTCTCCTTCAAGAGAATTTCCTGCAAGGACGGTTAAATCTTAAACGTTTCGCGGCAAGTAAGTTTTCAGACTTGTTGATCAAGATGTTCAAGGAGGCCAGGATAGAGGTCACAACTCTTACACACGCGGTTTACTTCTTTGCAATCGTCTTGCAAAACCTTTTTATTGGTGGGAATAATCTAAACTAAATAAGTTTAATCTTAATTGAACTATATACAGTGACCATATATATATATATATATATATATATATATATATATATATATATATATATATATATATATATGTATATATATCATTGTGAGGTTCACGTGGGAATGTATGCTGATAGTGGGCACGATTTCCGTTGGGACTGTGTTGTGATGCGTGGCTCCACGGTCGTTGGGATTGGGTTATAATGTGTGGAAAACTCTCGTATAACTTGACAACTTTAACCAAACATCCCACTTTCACTGTTGTCATCCGTAGTAAATTATATATTTGTTTAAAAAAGCTTCTCGGTGCTTATTGCATCACGCGAAAAAGCATACATAGATTTCCCAAACCTGTTTCCAACACAGTGGTACCAGTGTTGGAAACAGGTTTGGGATGAAAGAAATTTCGTTTAGCTTGAGAATAGCACAGTTGATAAAATGTGAAGGGTAACCAAGGCGAGAGAAAGATTAGTAAATGTAGGAACGTTCATTCCCTTTCTGAAATTTCATGATTCTGATATGTCCTTTATTTATAAATTTAACGTCAACCGCAGTTGATGTTAATATAAAAATCGTCGTTTCCTTATATATTCTTTCAATTAAAATGTTCAGTGAATCAGATGCATTTCTGTTTTTTTGAGAAATGAACAGAAATTTGTGTAAATACAATTTCAATTTGTTTATTGGAAAATAAAAATAAATGATGCCAATTTTTACTCAATAGCTGTTACAATTATGATCTGGATCATTCGTTTGAGTTAAACTTTTTCTTCTTCCTCCTGTGCCCCATTAATGGAACAACCGGACTAGGGTGACTCACTCTAATGTTGCCTCATTGATGGGACAACATAGGTATATCTTTTCTGAACTTCCTGGTAAAAATTGCTTCAAGAATCTGGCCTGGACGGTCCTCGCTCCAGCTGCTAAGTCTTGACGGAACTCACGTGCTGGGATTGTTTCCATATTATCTCGTGACCCATACTGCAAAAACAAAATGGCTGTGATGATCCTCGCTTCACATCTGGCAATGCTGCTCCACACTGTTTAACACTCCACCTGTTCCCACAAGTGCGAGGGAGTATAGTAACTTAAAATGTGTGTTTTAAGAAAGTTGGCAATTTGTATTATAAGTATAATCCGAAGGCTCGGCATATTACCAGTTCAGATATCTCCCCCTCGCTTATGATCTAGTGTTTGGTGGTGGTAGAACAATGCTTAAATGTAACAGCAGGTACTGTATGTGTTTAATTTGTTGTGTGGTCTGTAGCTGTTGGCTTAAATTCTTTGTGTTCTTTTAGTGATGCTTTGATGATTTCTCAACAGTTTTGGTGGCAGAATTGTTTTGGTGGTATGTTAAATATTTGTGATTGTTTGTGGTGATATTTCTGTTGTAGAGACTCAGAGAATATATGAATTGTTGAGTTGGTTTTGATCCCTATAAGATGGATAAAGAATTTCATGTAAATAAAATTTTAACTTGGCGCATATTCTCAAGGAGATACCGACCGGAATATACTATAACCCAGTGGTGGTCTGTGAGATATATCAAGCTAACTGAAATATTACAGTTTGATGCTTCCCCTCCCTGGATACGACCACTTGGGACGGAAGGTCTTCTTAAACCGAGCAGGAGACTTCGACCCTAAAGATGTTTCCGTGGATGACGTTAATAAGGCAAGCCTTGCAATCCTTGATATTTTTGCTGAAGAAGACGAACAGTCTACCATAACTGGTACTGTTATAATCGGCGACGTTGAGAAGTTGACTCTGGCTCACGTAGCCGCCTTCACTCCCTCAATGATGAAGAAGTCCATGGTGCTCTGGCAGGTAAGTTCTTGTGGCTCCCTCTTCTCCTTCAAGAGAATTTCCTGCAAGGACGGTTAAATCTTAAACGTTTCGCGGCAAGTAAGTCCTGAGACTTGTTGATCAAGATGTTCAAGGAGGCCAGGATAGAGGAGGTCACAACTCTTACCCACGCGGTTTTTTTCTCAGCAATCGTCTTGCAAAATCATGATTCTGGTGCGAATAATCTTAACTAACTAAATTTAATATAAATTGAACTATGTCTAGCGAATACATATATACCATGGTGATAATCACGTGGGACTGTACAGTGATATTGGGCTCGATTTTCGTTTGGGACTGTTGTGATGCGTGGCTCAACGGTCGTTGGAACTGTGTTATAATGTGTGGAAAACTCTCGTATAACTTGACAACTTTAACCAAACATCCCACTTTCATTGTTGTCATCCGCAGTAAATTATACATTTATTTAAAAAAGCTTCTCGGTGCTTATTGCATAACGCGAAAAAGTATACATTGATTTCCCAAACCTGTTTCCAACATAGTGGTACTAGTGTTGGAAACAGGTTTGGGATGAAAGAAATTTCGTTTAGCTTGAGAATAGCACAGATGATAAAATGTGAAGGGTAACCAAGGCGAGAGAAAGATTTGTAAATAAAGGAACGTTCATTTCCTTTCTGAAATTTCATGATTCTGAAATGTCCTTTATTTACAAATTTAACGTCAACCGCAGTTGATGTTAATATAAAAATCGTCGTTTCCTTATGTATTCTTTCATTTAAAATGTTCAGTGAATCAGATGCATTTCTGATTTTCTGAGAAATGAACAGAAATTTGCATAAATACAATTTCAATTTGTTTATTGGAAAATAAAAATAAATTATGCCAATTTTTACTCAATAGCTGTTACAATTATGACCTGCATCATTCGTTTGAGTTAAACTTTTTCTTCTTCCTCCTGTGCCCCATTAATGGAACAACCGGGCTAGGGTGACTATCACTCTAATTGTGTCTCATTGATGGAACAACATAGATTTATCTTTTCTGAACTTCCTGGTAAAAATTGCTTCAAGAATCTGGCCTGGACGGTCCTCGCTCCAGCTGTTAAGTCTTGACGGGACTCACGTGCTGGGATTGTTTCCATATTATCTCGTGATCCACATTGCTAAAACAAAATGGCTGTGATGATCTTCTCTTCACATCTGGCAATGCTGCTCCACACTGTTCAACATTCCATCTGTTCCCGCAAGTGCGAGGGAGTATAGTAACTTAATGTGTGTTTTAAGAAAGTTGGCAATTTGTATTATAAGTATAATCCGAAGGCTCGGTATATTACCAGTTCAGATATCTCCCCCTCGCTTATGATCTAGTGTTTGGTGGTGGTAGAACAATGCTTAAATGTAACAGCAGGTACTGTATGTGTTTAATTTGTTGTGTGGTCTGTAGCTGTTGGCTTAAATTCTTTGTGTTCTTTTAGTGAAGCTTTGATCATTTCTCAACAGTTTTGGTGGCGGAATTGATTTGGTGGTATGTTAAATACTTGTGATTGTTTGTAGGAACATTTCTCTTGTAGAGGCTCAGGGAATATATTTATGAATTATTAAGTTTGGCTTTGATCCCTATAAGATGCATAAAGGATTGCATGTATATATAAAGTTAACTTGGTGCATATTCTTATGGGATACCGACCGGAATATACTATAACCCAGTGGTGGTCTGTGAGACATATCAAGCTAACTAAAATATTACAGTATGCTGCTTCCCCTCCCTGGATACGACCACTTGGGACGGAAGGTCTTCGTAGGCCGCTGGGGAGTCTACGACCCTAAAGAATTTTCTGTGGACGATATTATGAAGGCGTCCCTTATGATCAATGACATTTTGGCTGACGAAGACGAACAGTCGACCATAACTGGTACTGTTATGATCGGCGACGCTCACAACATGACTCTGGCTCATATGACGGCCTACACTCCCTCAATCGTTAAGAAGTCTATGGTGCTCTGGCAGGTAAGTTCTTGTGGCTCCCTCTTCTCCTTCAAGCGAATTTCCTGCAAGGACGGGTAAATCTTAAACGTTTCGCGGCAAGTAAGTTCTCAGACTTGTTGATCAAGATGTCCAGGAAGGCCAGGATAGATGAGGTCACAACTCTTACGCACACGGTTTAGTTCTCTGCAATTGTCTTGCAAAACCTTGATACTGGTGGGAATAATCTAAACTAAATAAGCTTAATCTAAATTGAACTATGTACGGTGACTATATATATATACTGTATATATATATATACCATGGTGAGGTTCACGTGGGAATGTATGCTGATATTGTGCACGATCTCCGTTGGGACTGTGTTGTGATGTGTGGCTCCACGGTCGTTGGGACTGTGTTGTGATGTGTCCCTCCACGGTCGTTGGGACTGTGTTGTGATGTGTCCCTCCACGGTCGTTGGGACTGTGTTGTGATGTGTCCCTCCACGGTCGTTGGGACTGTGTTGTGATGTGTCCCTCCACGGTCGTTGGGACTGTGTTGTGATGTGTCCCTCCGCGGTCGTTGGGACTGTGTTGTGATGTGTCCCTCCACGGTCGTTGGGACTATGTTGTAATATGTGGAACAGCTCTCGCAGAACTTAGAAACTTTAACTAAACATCCCACTTTCGTTGTTGTCATCCGCAGTAAATTGTACATTTGTTTAAAAATGCTTCTTGGAGCTTATTGCAACACGCGAGAAAGCACGCATTTCGATTACACAAGATTTTGCAAATACGACCTCACAGAACATGTCTGCCACTGCCGGGTTATGACCACAAGGGTCGCAAGGTCATGTTGACTCGCTGGGGGCGGATAAACCCTTCCATCGTGTTGGTAAACGAACTGATGAGGGCCGCTACGCTGGTGATTGACGTGTGTTTGGAAGAGGACGAAGTGGAGAGCGTGACGGGCCTAGTGATGATTGAGGACTGTGATTGTCTCAGTTTCTCTCACGTGGCAGCCTTCACGCCTACCTTCGCCAAAAAGGCTTCCACACTCTTCCAGGTATTATCTGCAAGGCTTCCCCACTCTTCCAGGTATTATCCACAAATCTTTCCCAGGTATTATCCACAAGGCTTCCACACTCTTCCAGGTATTATCCACAAATCTTTCCCAGGTATTATCCACAAGGCTTCCACACTCTTCCAGGTATTATCCACAAGGCTTTCACACTCTTCCAGGTATTATCTGCAAGGCTTCCACACTCTTCCAGGTATTATCTGCAAGGCTTCCACACTCTTCCAGGTATTATCCACAAGGCTTCCACACTCTTTTAGGCATGCCCGGAAGGTTTCAGCACCTTCAGATTTTACCGGGCAGGCAAATAAAATACAGAATTCAAATGATGTGGACATTTATACTACTACAGTTTACGAAAGCTGCAATTTAGACAATGCTGCAGCCATGTACTCAATATTAAATAAGAATAAAATAAAGAATAACATCAATACATCGTTCATTGATGAAAGGAAGCACTTGTTGACAAAACAGGGCTTTTCTTCTGGTGAATCTGTATGCTTAAATATTATTTCTCACGCGCAAAGAAAATGAAAGTAGAAAATGGGACTAACTCACTCAATTTGAGGTTGTCTGTCGTTACGAAGTAAATGATGTGACTTTTAGTTCAGAATATTGCAGAGCATAATGAGGATAGGATTATCAACATTTAATATAGCACATTGTCACATATTTATATGTTTTCTCTTGTATATGCATATTTATGCATGCTTCTTGCAACCCAGGATGCAAACACACAACAGTTCAACCTGTCCACGACTCTAGTCCATTACATGCAGCGGTCGACCCCACATACGCAGTCATAATTTTGTACATGCTGTTTATTCAAAACGGGAATTTTCTCAAATATAAATTAATATTATAATATATTAGTATGTTGTGTATATATAGGCACTGGTTAGCTTAGGTTAGGTGTTTAGGTTCTGTTGGCGATTATTTGTATTTGTAGTACGTGGGTGAAGCATTTACAGCGTTGTGGTTCGAACAAATTTCGTCAGTGAAGCACTTGTTCCGGAAGTGTTCGAAAGAAATAAGTTGTGAGTCGTGTGGAAACCGTTTTTCATTCATAGACAGGGGGTTTGGCGGGTGCACGGAATCACTTTTGGATCTTTGTTTGGAGGACGGGCTGGGTTGCCTCTGCCGGCGACTCGAACCCGGGATCACTGATTGTGAGTCGAGAACAAAGGTGCTAACGCATCACTTTTAAGTAGCCGTCTTTTAAGTTAGTGGTGTTTTACATTTTTTTTTATATCTATACTCTGAGAGATGTATACTAATTCTCGGCGTATATACACTGAAATTTTATTTGTCTTGGAGTATGTTGGGGACTAGATTTTACTTACTAGTTGTCCGTTTGTATTATGGTGGCTTTAATAACCTTCTAGAGGGTGATTGATCTTAATAACCCTCCAGAGGTTGATTAGCCTTAATAAGCCTCTAGAGGTTGATTGATCTTAATAACCCTCCAGAGGTTGATTAGCCTTAATAAGCCTCTAGAGGTTGATTGATCTTAATAACCCTCCAGAGGTTGATTAGCCTTAATAAGCCTCTAGAGGTTGATTGATCTTAATAACCCTCCAGAGGTTGATTGACCTGAATAACCCTCCAGAGGTTGATTGGCTTTATTAACCCACCAGAGCTTAATTGACCTTAATAACTCTCCAGAAGTTGATATCCTTAAATAACACGCGGATGATTGGCCTGAAGCTCAACTCCAAAACCAAGTAGTACTCATACTCCAACCGGCTTTTAGTGCACTTACAGGGACGTGAGATCCACCAATATCTGTTACACAGTAATGTTGGTTTTTGTAAACCCCGTTTGCAGAATAATATTTATGTGATAACGTTAATAACGTATATTTCATGAGCCATGTGTTTAAATTAGAACTTTTCTCCAAGTCGGCTCAACTGTTATTTATACATATTGCTGTTCTGTCCCACCGAAGCCAGGAAAATGAAAGTTTATTGCTTCAGTATGACATACAGATATGTAGGTGTCGTAACAACGTTAATAATACGTACATGATGAGAGATTGGATGTATAAGGGGTGAGACGTAAAGAGGATAAGGCGAGATGTATTTGAAGTGGAGCAATACGTACTTGAAGTGGAGCAAGACGTAAAAATGGGAGGAACGAGACATAGGGTGAAAAACTAACGAGAAGAGATATGTTGATATGTGAAAACTAGAATGGTGGCGTTGGGGGTGGGTGGGGGGGAGAACGAGACCTAATTATCTCTACGAATGTATTTAAAGTTTACTAATTATCTGTAAATCACCTCGTACTTAGGGAGGGCTGGGAGGAGTGTGGAGTTAACTAATTTAACTGCAGGAGCCTCACAAGAGTCTAGCATAGCACTAATTACGGAGTGGTTTCGAAGTGATTACCTCCAGGGTACCACCTCCCTGAGGACAAGTTGCTGTGTTGCATGGATTGTAAAGCTCGTAACTGAGCCCCGGGTAGTGATGCTGTGTCAGGGCTTCTGTGCTATGTATTGCTGTGTGTGGTAAAATTACAGTAGCTCAAGGTTGCTGTCCTTTGCAGTGAGAATCTTATGGATCAAGGCTGTCTCTGGTCGAATGTACTGTTATGTGGTTAGGTTCATACTGATCAGGACTATGGTCCAGCGTAGTGATGTGGGGGAAATTCTCATATGTCAGGACTACTGTTATGTGGGGTAACGTTTTCCCCCTGTTGATGTGAAGTGAAAAAGTGGCTGTGATCCTCAGTTTTCCCAACTTTGTGACGGTCACGCAGAATGCCTGGGTGATGCTGGCATGCGTCCATCTTACTCCTCACAGCCCTTGTCTACCACTACTGGGTTATGACAAAGAGGGCCGCAGGGTCGTCTTGACTCGCTGGGGGCGGTACGACCCCTCCAAGGCCCCGGTGAGCGACCTGATGAGAGCTACCTTGGCAGTGATAGAGGTGTGGATGGAGGAGGACGAGCAGGCGAGCGTCACGGCTATGGTAACCATAGAGGACTGCCGGTCTCTGGGCTTCTCACACATAGCCGTCTTAAAGCCCAGCTTCGTTAAGAAGGCTGCCATGGTGTTGCAGGTATTTTTCCTCGGAAGGAAACAAAGAGAATTTTGATAAAGCTTTATATTATGTAGGAGATTTTTGTGTACGTTTTTATCAAAATTGTAGAGCTGTTTATGCTTCATACGAGACTTTTTTCATCGTTGGAAAGACAAATATATTCGTGAGTACCTCTCTCTAAAGGGAGGTACTCACGAATATATTTGTCATGGTACTCATGTCATTAAGGGTTCCTGTAATAAGTTATCTGGGCGCTAACAGTGTTGAGTTATCTGGGTGCTGACAATGTTAAGTTATCTGGAAGCTGACAGCGTGTTTCTACATCGTTCGTTATCCTGTGGTATATAGACAGATTCTATATTAAGCATATTTTTGTTTGTTTTGATTATTTTCTTGTTGTAAGCATATTTTTGTTTGTTTTGATTATTTTCTTGTTGTAAACCTAAGTATGGTAAACATATTTAGGCTCGTGTCATGAGTCCTAAGTCTTGTTTAACGTGTTGGTTAATTAAACAACTGAGGATACTGAGAGTCGCGCGTGTGTATGTGCATCAGACTTGTGCTGCCGTTGGACGGGCGCTCAGTGAGAGGCTCGAGAGTGATTTTGGCCCGTCCTGCATCAAGGGACCCAAACACAACGGACGTTACGGAAGTCGCGAGGGCCATCCTTCTGATGTTGGACTTGCTGTTTGACGAGGACGAGTCCGTCTCCATCACGGGCGTGGAGATAGTCATAGACGTCTCTACCATGACTTTCCAGCACGCCGCCCAGATGAAGCCAACATTCATCAAGATGATTGCTACCATCATCCAGGTTGAGATTTCGAGTGTGGAACAGAGTACTTCTGATAGCTACCTAGTGGGCACAAGAGCGACGCCAAATCAACGTCATCATCGTTGAATTAACGTTGATTCAACGTTGAACTCAACGCCACTCTTGGATTCTGTGCCCACTGTGTAGCAGAGATGAGCTTGCAAGGTTGAGTGGGACCCTTTCGTAGAAAATAGACTAGTGTGTCAGTCTGCATTCGCTTGAGAGTCGCAGAACAAGAGGGATATGATTGAAGTTTTCGAGTGAGATATAGAGGCATAAAGAAGGGAATTGTAAACAGGTTCTGGAATTATCTAAGCAGGTCAGAACACGCAATGACGGGTTCAAGGTTGAGAGGTTTCGATTTAGGAGTTATAGAGGGACGAACTGATGTGGAAATAGGTTGTGAATGAGTGAATTGGTCTGCCAGCTAGCATTACTGTGACAAACAATTTGACAGGTTTCAGTAACAGACTAGGTACATGATGAAAGGTGGGGGGAGGGGAGAGAGGTGTGGCTTTAAGGAAGACCTGCCAGGTGTGGACCAACAAACACGTTGCTATACTTCACATTCTTACTTTCTTACGTGCAAACAATAATAATTTATTTACTATAGATATCAGCGGGTCAATGTTTACATTTCCTGACTGAATGGAAAGAGATCTGAGAGTTGAATAATCGTTGTAAACAGGCAAGAAATGAAACAAATAGGATAATGAAGATAATATTAGAACCTTACACTTAGGCATCTAACCTGGGATGTGTATGCCGTGAGATGTATTTCTCTTGTTGGTGTATATGTACGGAGAGGTTACTTTAGTCCTTACCACTGCTGTTGGTGGGGAGACCCCTGGCGGCCCGGGTTCGAATCCTCTAACGGGTCGTAGAGTTATAGTGTATATCGTGATATATATTTGTAGGAAACAGTTTGGGTATGAAACAAATAGGAGCTGCCACGTTTGGGTCACTAGGCCTTCTGCAGGTTCTTTAATTCTTATGGACTTACTGTCAATACCCTTCTTTGAAATTGCTTATTATATTTTTAAGGAATTATTATCAAGGTGCTTTTATAGTCTTAGAACAAAGATTTTAAAAAGTCTTCCCGACGACTGAGAGTAAAATTAGCCAAGAACTATCTACCGATATCTTGGTTATCATCTCGAGGATAACCAAGACGTCCGGCCTTCATTTATGATAGTGGCCAGATTTGCTGATCAATGCAAGCTTGGAAGAAGGCTGTAAGGGGGGTTGGAAGTGCACATCTTTAAGGGGTGAAGAGACTAATACAGTTTGATTTAATATCATAGTATTATTATTATTATTATTATTATTATTATTATTATTATTATTATTATTATTATTATTATTATTATAATTATTATTTGTATATTTGCATTATAATTATTAATTGTTATTAATAATAATAAATTTATCTATAAATTAATAAATAAATTTAACTGAAATAATGATATATTTGCATTAATAAATAACGATATCAAGATATGTATTAACAATGTCTACTTTCAGAATGAGCTGTGTCAGATTGTACATAGATCCTTTCCTAACTATTATAACTGCATATATAATTTGGTTAGGCTAAATTAGATTGGTTGGGTTGAGCTAGGTTAGGTTAGGCAGGCTAAATTGGTTGAGTTGAGCTAGGTTAGGTAAAGTTGGGTTAGCAATTCCGGTGGCTAACTGTCTTATTTATGTAATGATTTGTATCCTTGCAGGAAGGCTATCCGATGCGTCCTAAGGGACTCAACTACATCAACACGCCAGCTGCGTTCGACACAGTCTTCAATATATTCAAGTCATTTATGAAAGAAAAGATGAAAAAGAGGGTAAGTCAGCAGATAACTTATGTCTTGAAGTTTCTGAACAGTGGCTTGAAGTTTCTGAACAGTGTCTTGCAGTTACTGAACAGTGTCTTGCAGTTACTGAAACAGTGTCTTGCAGTTACTGAACAGTGTCTTGAAGTTTCTGAACAATGTCTTGAAGTTTCTGAACAGTGTCTTGAAGTTTCTGAACAATGTCTTGAAGTTTCTGAACAGTGTCTTGAAGTTTCTGAACAGTGTCTTGAAGTTTCTGAACAGTGTCTTGAAGTTTCTGAACAGTGTCTTGAAGTTTCTGAACAATGTCTTGAAGTTTCTGAACAGTGTCTTGAAGTTTCTGAACAGTGTCTTGAAGTTTCTGAACAGTGTCTTGAAGTTTCTGAACAGTGTCTTGAAGTTTCTGAACAGTGTCTTGAAGTTTCTGACCAGTGTCTAGCAGTTACTGAACAGTGTCTTGCTGTTACTGAAACAGTGTCTTGAAGTTATTGAAACAGTGTCTTGCAGTTACTGAAACAGTGTCTTGCAGTTACTGAACAGTGTCTTGCTGTTACTGAACAGTGTCTTGCAGTTACTGAAACAGTGTCTTGCAGTTACTGAACAGTGTCTTGAAGTTACTGAACAGTGTCTTGCAGTTACTGAACAGTGTCTTGCAGTTACTGAACAGTGTCTTGAAGTTACTGAACAGTGTCTTGCAGTTACTGAACAGTGTCTTGCAGTTACTGAACAGTGTCTTGCAGTTACTGAAACAGTGTCTTGAAGTTACTGAACAGTGTCTTGCTGTTACTGAACAGTGTCTTGCTGCTACTGAACAGTGTCTTGCAGTTACTGAACAGTATCTTGCAGTTACTGAACAGTGTCTTGCAGTTACTGAACAGTGTCTTGCAGTTACTGAACAGTGTCTTGCAGTTACTGAACAGTGTCTTGCAGTTACTGAACAGTGTCTTGCAGTTACTGAAACAGTGTCTTGCAGTTACTGAACAGTGTCTTGCAGTTACTGAAACAGTGTCTTGCAGTTACTGAAACAGTGTCTTGCAGTTACTGAAACAGTGTCTTGCAGTTACTGAACAGTGTCTTGCTGTTACTGAACAGTGTCTTGCTGTTACTGAAACAGTGTCTTGCAGTTACTGAACAGTGTCTTGCTGTTACTGAAACAGTGTCTTGCAGTTACTGAGCAGTGTCTTGCAGTTGCTGAACAGTGTTTCACAGAACTGTTTACAATCCTTGCTTCAACGTTCTAAAAACTATTTGTTTTGCATCATCTTTTGCTCCATTTCACCACTCTCGTGAATCTTTCAAAGAATCCTAAATATTTGCAAACAATAATGTCCGAGTTGTTTGCCAAAATGTGTTTTTGGGTTAAATGGAATAAATGATGAGCTGTTTTCGTCCCATCATGTGGCTGATCCTCCCTTGTATTCCAACCGGAGATCTTGTGAGTTTGATTCATTTTAGTGTATTGAATAGAGACTACAGGTGGTTAACAATGTTCATTGTATCCCCAGGTTCACCTCCACGGGAACGATCTGGAGAGTCTTCACAGGCAGGTGCCCAAGGAGGTCCTCCCTGTCGAGTATGGAGGCACCAATGGCACTGTCGAGGAGATAACAAGTAGGTAGTTATGTTTTCGTGCTCCTGAGAACCAATCACAGGCGCATCCAGCAGTGCCAAGTGGTCATTTCTGTTAGATCCTTTGTGCATTATGTTTATATTTTGGAAATGCTAAGACTCAAATGCAATAAAAAGGTGTTGGGCATTTAGTGTATATGTCACATATATGAGATATTATGTTTCAGTTACAGATTCACACTTCTCGGTGGTGTATATGTGTTAAACCATGTTGTATACACACATTTAC
This sequence comes from Procambarus virginalis, assembly GCA_020271785.1. Taxonomy (NCBI): domain Eukaryota; kingdom Metazoa; phylum Arthropoda; class Malacostraca; order Decapoda; family Cambaridae; genus Procambarus; species Procambarus virginalis. Next base: position 25,589 of record WNGS01164989.1, read on the forward strand.
ACCTTGCATACCTGCCATTGTCACTGCTGTATACTTAATATTATCACCGTGGTATACAGACCTTTACCACCGTGGTATTCATACAGGTACCACCGTGAAATACATACCCTTACGACTGTGGTATACTTACCATTATGCCTCGGAATACATTACCACTGTGGTATACATACCATTACCACTGTGGTATACATACCATTACCACTGTGGTATACATACCATTACCACTGTGGTATACATCCCATTACCACTGTGGTATACATCCCATTATCATCGCAACAACAACACTAACATCCCTCCTTCTCCTCCTCCCTCCAACCTCTCCACTCATCCCTACACAAATCTGAAGACTATATGGTGTTTACAGAGTACTGGCTGAAGCGGGTCGACGCCAGACGAGACTGGCTCCTGGAGGACGAGAAATACGGAGTTGACGAGTCCAAGCGACCCGGCAAGGCCAAGACCTCCGCTGATCTCTTCGGCATCGAGGGATCCTTCAGGAAGCTCACCGTTGACTAGATACCCGCCTTCCATCCTCTTCAGGCAGTAGATCGTCGATTAGATTCCGTCTTCTATTCCCGTTTGATGGCTCGACAACGTCGGCTAGATACCACGTTATCTCCCCAATATGAGGCTCTGTGTCGACCTGATATCGCCTTCTATTCCCTTGGAACTCGACTTCGAAAAGATATCCCTCCTCCTTCCCTTTCTTGAAGCTCAACGTCTACTAGCTATCCCATCCTTCCTTTCCCGTCCAGGAAACAAAAGGTGACTCTGCCTCCTCTTCCCTCTTCGTGAGCTCAACGACATCTAGATATCACTGCAGTCGTCGTCTGTTCCGACTTCAACAGAATGAAATCTCTCCTGGTGGGGACTTGGGCGATCATACAGTCTTCGGAAAGAATGATAAGAATGAGTGTGTGTATCTGATTTTGAGAGAAGCGTCCATAAAGTCAAATATTCTGTAGTGAACCCAAGAGAAGAAATGATTGTTTATGAATAGAAGAACTAAACAGGAAATGAAAGTGAGAGTAAAATTAACTGAGAGAGATATATATATGGGACATTCGATAGGGGTAACTTCCTAAAGAATATTATGCAGTGAAGAAGTAAAGTGATATTCTGATTGATTCTACATTGTTATGGTGATTGTTGGTATTGCAATTTGTCAGATAAATTCTGTGTGTAAATTCTATATAAAGTCTAGAATTTGGAATGTAGATGATATTAGAAAGTAATAATTCTTCACGTATTTTATTTCCCTATTTACCTTTCTTGTTAACATTTAAAAGTCTAGTAAAATTGAAGATAAAGTTAGTTAAGATCATTATTTAATAAAAATTAATGAGATATAATGATAAACAATTAACGGATTAAAATTAATGGAGTAGTTGATTAATGGATTAATTAACGGATTACAAATAAAAGGGACTTTGTTTTAAATTAATAAGAATAAATATAACTTAGATACTAATGTACTAAAAAAAACGTGCACTTACACACACACGGACAGGTGTGAGGTGCACGACTAACCACACCTGCCATATATAGACCAGCCACACCTGCCATATATAGACTAACCACACCTGCCATATATAGACCAACCACACCTGCCATATATAGACCAACCACACCTGCCATATATAGACCAACCACACCTGCCATATATAGACCAACCACACCTGCCATATATAGACCAACACACCTGCCATATATAGACTAACCACACCTGCCATATATAGAC
>WNGS01164990.1:14153-32104 GCA_020271785.1 Procambarus virginalis
ATGTGTATTAGAAATATATTCAGTTAATTATCAGTATTATATATATATGATATATATATATATAATATATATATATATTATATATATGTATATATATATATATATATATATATATATAATATCTATATATATATATATATATATTGATCAACAGATGGGCAATCACATGTAAATCAAAATTAAATTGTCTCCAAGACTACATACTACAACAGACATAATAGATATAATATAACAGCCTTAACTTCTAGATTGATCCTTCCTGTGTCCAAACAGTTACTGAATAATTTTCTCACGGCAGGAGCCGATCTCCTTCTGCACAACTTTTGAGTGAGTTTTTAATTAATATAAATCTTACTTAAAAGGAGTCATTATATGGGAATTAATAACTAAATTAAGAAATGATCACATTTACATGCATAAACAGAAGTATTGTAGTTATATATATAATGGTTATATATTTATAAAATAAAAAGAATTTTCTGGCAACTGCCCACATGCAGGAATAATATCCCACAATATTGCCATCTAGATGGACAAATAATAACGGTTTCACACAGTCTTGCCACTAAGTGATCAGTACAAAATACAACTTTCTCACGGGAAGCTGACTCGCTGACCACCACACAAAAAAATAATTATAACGGTTTCCCACGATTTGGTCCCCCACTGATCATCACCACAGTTAACCTATCAGCACATACAAGTAATGATATAAGAATAAAGAAATGATATATATATAAACACATACAATTAATGATATAATATATATAAACATTCAAGTAATGATGCATGGAAATAGTAATTATTGAATATTTATATACGTATCCGATAGGGGTACGTAACAATATCCACACAGTCACAGGCGCCCAACGAGGCGCCGTTTATAGAGAGGTGCGACTCGAGCAGAGGAAATGAACGAAGCACTGCTCGAGAAAAATGAATGTGTCAGTTAATCAGCACCTCTGATAAACCCAACCCTTCCTCGCAAATTCGTATAGTCAATATTGACTTATTAAATACGTGCATAGGTGACATACTAAACGATAATAGTTTACCTTGAAAGTTTCATAGAAAACACCGGCCTCAACTAACCTTGTTAGTATGTTAAGATAAGCAATTATTGCTTCGTAATTACAATTATTACTTAACCTATACCTATAATAGGTTAAGTAACAATTGTAATTACGAAGCTATAAGATGCTTATCTTAACATACTAACAAGGTTAGGTAAGGTCGGTGTTTTCTATGAATGCTTTTCAAGGTAAACTATTATGTTTAGTATGTCACCTATGCACGTATTTAATAAGTCAATATTGACTATACGAATTTGCGAGGGACGGGTTGGATAAACAATGACTCAAAGTCCATTCCATGCACCCGCCATATCCCCTGATGTTTATGAATGAATGAAACGGTTTACACACGACTCACAACTGTTGACGTCGAACACTTCCGGAACAAGTGCTTCACTGACGACTTTTGTTCGAATCACAACGCAGTAAATGTAGCCCACGTACATTCGCCCCACGTACTACAATACAAATAATCGTCAACAGAACCTAAACACCTAAAGCCTAACCAGTGCCTAAATATGCACAATATGCTAATTTATCTTAATATTGTATCAAAGATAAAATATTAAGTTATATTTCAGAAAAGTTCTGTTTTGAATAAACAGAATAACAACCTATCCTCAACTCAAGCCCATTCAACCTCTCCTCGACTCAAGTCCATTCCATCCAGCGGTCGACCCACAGACGCATTCATAAATGTTTACATGCTGTTCATTCAAACAGGAATTTTTCACTCAATATAAATTTATTTTATATATATATTAGCATATTGTCCATTATATACACATAGGTAGGTTAGGTGTTAGGTTCTGTGGGCGATTAATTGTATTTGTAGTAAGTAGGTAAAGCATTTACAGCGTAGGTGGTTCGGACAAATTTCGTCAGTGAAGCGCTTGTTCGAGAAGTGTTCGAGCGTCATCAGTTGTGAGTCGTGTGTAAACCTGTTTGTCATTCATAAACATCATGGGGGTTTGGCGGGTGATGGAATCACTTTTGGGTATTTGTTTGAAGGACGGGCTGAACAGAATGGTAAAGCTGATGAGTGCGTCTTTTGGGTCGACCGCAGGATGGAATGGACTTGGTCCGAGGACGGGTTGCTGTAAATGCGTTTCCTACGTGCTACAAACACAATTAATCACAACAGAACCTTAAGACCTAACCTAACCTAACCTACCTTAAATAGGAACAATATGCTTATATATAATAACAATAATTTATATTTGTGGTAATTCGTAAAGGATAGCATTGGGTGGATAAATGCTGTCTTGGGGTGTCGGCCGCTGGGTGGAATGAACATAACTTTAGAACGGGTTGATATTTTTAGTCAAAATGACTACTTTCGATGCTATGCATCGAATGTGCTTCATTTACTCTTCTGTTAACGCTACTTAAACCAACGTGACCACAACTCCTGCACCAATAAAGCCATACTGTTTTGATGCGGTTGTATACAACACAACCAAAGATACCGGTATTTTATCAATCAAGCAACCGTATCAACCAAAGATACAATTGTATACAACATAATCATTCTCCGTGGTGTAGTGGTAAGACACTTGCCTGGCGATCCGCGGAGCGCTATGTCATGGGTTTCGTATCCTGGCCGGGAAGGATTACTGGGCGCAATCCCTTAACTGTAGCCTCTGTTTAACGCACAAGTAAAATTGTACTTGATGAAAAAACGATTCTTCGCGGCGGGGGATCGTATTCCAGGGACCTGCCCGAAACGCTACGCGTATTAGTGGCTGTACAAGGAATGTAACAACTCTTGTATATATCTCAAAAAAAAAGATATGGTTGTATACAACACTATGTAAGATTAATGTTGCTAGTCTGGTGTGAAATATATTAGTAGAGGACTTGTCTTTTTAACGATACCGATAGACTATGTGTGTACTTTAATACAACATTACTAAAGTACATTACAACATTACTTTAGTACAACAATACAACATATGTCGGTATTGACTAAGTAATCCGCTCTACTTCTTAACAAATAATATACATTCTTGGCAGTTATTTATGTATATAAGTTTTTAATTTTTTTATAATGTTTGTAAACATTTGTTGATCTTTATTTTCAAGATATATTTTTGTTTCATGATGCGAAGTATAAATTTCTTCAAATCAGGGACAATCTCCTTGTCTCTTCAGGTTTAAAAAAAAATTCTACAATGTTCACTTCATCTTCCAAAATTGTATTGCGTCCAATATTTTCTTGACTTCCTGAGATTATCAGTTTCTGTCTCGCTTCTTGCTCCTGGGGTAAGTTAGCACTAACACCCAAACACACACTTTAATAAGTGGCACCCCAGGATGGCGCCAAGTGTTGCAGGGAGTGCCACACCTCTTTGTTATGTGGTGGGTGTGAACGCGGAATTTGTTTTTATCGAATTGTGTGTGGACCGTGTACTTGGCAGCCTGGCACTCCTTAGGGAGAGTACCCAACAGCCTGGCACTCCTTAGGGGAAGGAAGGGGCTGTCCAGCAGCTTGGCACTCCTTAGGGAGGGTGCCCAACAGCTTGCACTCCTTAGGGAGGGTGCCCAGCAGCTTGGCACTCCTTAGGGAGGGTGCCCAACGACTTGGCACTCCTTAGGGAGAGTGCCCAACACTTGGACACTCCTTAGGAGAGTGCCCAACAGCTTGACATTCCTTAGGGGGAAGGGGTGCCCAACAGCTTGGCACTCCTTAGGGAGGCGGGTGTCACTAGGCCAAGCTTGGCACCTCCTTAGGGCGAGGGGTGCCCAACAGCTTGGCACTCCTTAGGGAGAGTGCCCCTAGCCAAGCTTGGCACTCCTTGGAGAGGGTGCCCAACAGCTTGGCACTCCTTAGGGAGAGTGCCCAACAGCTTGGCACTCCTTAGGCGAGTGCCCAGCAGCTTGGCACTCCTTAGGGAGAGTGCCCAACAGCCTTAGGCACCTCCCTTAGGAGAGTGCCCACAGCCTGGCACTCCTTAGGGAGAGTGCCCAACAGCTGGGCACGCCTTATGGGAGAGGTGCCCACAGCCCGTGGCCACTCCTTGGGGGAGTGTGTACGATAGCACACGAGCTCCTCGGGACCACTCTTCACTAACGGCACGCATAGACGAGATTAAAAACCTAAATTATTGGTGGATTTAAATTCTATATAACTAATTATTATACGGCACGCATAGACGAGGACAAACACGTGTAAAACCCTGGTTTGTGTCTCGGAGAGGCTGCAGGATCCAGTAAGTTCAGTAGAACTTCGGTTTCAATTCTTTTACCATGTCGTAGCTCAGTCGATTAAGGCAGCGTCTGGGATGCTCCTAGACGCAGATTCGAACCCTCGTCACAGCCTTTGTGGATTTGTTCATGAGTTATTAACACTGTATAAGAGTGTTCTAACACTGTATGAGAGAGTGTATTACGGCTAACTATTCCTGAAAACTGTATTTCAGCTTTCATCTTAATTACAATTAACTAATTAAATTATTTAAAACTCAAATTCCATCCGCTTAATAAAAGATAAAACGATTTTTTGCTGGTAACTTTGCGATAAATAATTTTTTCTCGGTAAGTTCGTGTAAAAATTTATTTTATTAATTTGTTGAGTCTTTGCCGATTGATCCAAACTTTTTTTCGCTGTCAAATATGATACTCGAAAATACTAATGAATATTATATAAAATTTTAGCAGGAATTTGTATAATTCTCTCTTTTTTTTAATATAACGTGGAAGCAATTAAATCTTTTTTGCCAAAATCACAGCATTTAAAAAAAAAAGAATTTTGACTGATAATAGTTGAGTGTTGTCTAGATTGGCCGACGGTCAGTATATCTTCACATAAAAAGGAGCGAGTGGGATGATTTTTTCTAGAAATTGTTACTGATATAATAACCCAATTTTTCCAGCTAAAATATTATTAAAAAAGCCACATTTGAACACGAGCATGATAAGTATATCGTATTACATGAGACATGATAACAAAAAATAAAGCATTACAGTAGACATGATAACTAACACAAAAAAATAACATATTACACCGGAAAATAAACATATTACAAGAGACATGATGTAAGTGACCCATTACAGGAAAAAAATCAATAGCGTGTTACAGTGTACAAAAGTAACGTACTGTACTAACGAGGCTGACGCGTTAACAGTAGTCAAGCACCCCTCCCCCCCCCCCTCCATCTCCCCACTTTCTATATGAGATGGTCGGCTCGTTAAGGGACCAGATTGCTTAACTTGACTGAATATTACTTAACACTTCGACATTAAAATCTGTCAACATAAGTCACTGAGTAACGTATCAGAAGGACATATAGTGATCTTGCAGCAAAATTCACTTCAAAGTGTCTACGCTCACAGATGAACGCGTATATATGCTAAAAAGTATTAAAAATAATACATTTAACACTTGCTAAAAAGTCACAATAATAATAATAAATAATAATAATAATAATAATAATAATAATAATTATTATATTATTATTATTATTATTATTTATTATTATTATAAAGTTAATAATATTATAATAAGTTTAGTATCAATAATGTGATTTGTGTTTACTGACTTTAGTAAAATCGTTAGATAGACCACAAAACACACATAAGGAGTGAAACCTATTATTGACCCTCCACCCACAACATCCCCCCTCCCAACCCCACCACAACCTCCCCCCTCCACCCCTACCCACAACTTCCCCCCCCCCCCTCCCCACCTACAACAGGCAGCAGCACACGCTGCTGTGCTGCCTGTGTCGTGGGAGGCCGGTGTGGCAGTGTGTGTGTGTAATATTAATAACAGTTAGTGGTGTGAGTGCCCACTTAGACACAGGTGTTAGCGGAACCAGGTGGGGATGGGGGTGGTGCCCGGCGCCACCTGCACCACCTTTGTTACACCAAAGTGCCACTTGCATGCCATTATGCCTCTTGTTAATTAGGAGTTGTTGGAGATCTCTTTAACCTTCTCACTGAGGTCTTCAGAAAGGGGGTGGGTGAGGAAGAGGGGGAAGGAGAGAGGAGAAATATATGTGGGGGGGGGGTAAGCAAGGGGAAGGGGGTAGTTGGGGGGGGTGAGGGGTAGTAGAAGGGCACAAGTGATGGGTCAGTGTGTGCCAGATAGACCTACTAGGTCTAGACCAGTCTGGACTAGGACCAGTCACATATGTATATGCCCATCTAACCCATTCTCTGTGTTCTTCGCTGCTAATGTGCTTTACCATTAAACCAAGACACTGGTACATATTATATATATATATATATATATATATATATATATATTATATATATATATATATATATATATATTATATATATATTGGTAGCAGTCTTTCTTGTTAATATATGTTGTTAAATATGACCGAAAAGGTAAGATTAATAATTCTAACACGAATTTTCTCAATATTTCTTATGTTTCTTTTCACTGTCGATGGTAATTGAAAATCAATTCTCCAAAATTCATTTTTATTTCTAGTCTGACGCGAAGCTTGAACGCGTTTCGCATTAACGTATTAACTTTTCAAAGACTTTAGTTTACACACACAACTGTAACCTGTAAACACTAAACAGAGTCAGCAAATGCGTCATACTTATACTCGCATTTGGGTGAGGTGATATGATGCAACAGTTTTGGATAAGGTGAACAAACTTGTGACAAATACAAGACAGAACACGAAACTGTGGGTATTAATTGGATATGAGAGCATAAGAATGGAAGTAACTGCAGAGGGTCTATTGGCCCATACTTCCTCTTGATGCTTCTATATTGGTTCTATATTGGGTCTTGAAATGGGTAGAATATAGTTGTGCATTAATTGGCTGTTGATTGCTGATGTTGACTTTTTGATGTGTAGTTCCTCGCAGATGTCGAGCCGCCTGCTATCGCTGTATCTATCGATGATTTCTGTATTGTTTGTTAAGATTTCTCTGGTGATGGTCTGGTTGTAAGAGGAGATTATATGTTCCTTTGTGGAGCCCTGTTGTTTATGCATTGTTGATCGCCTGAAAAGAGACGTTGTTGTCTTGCCTATATATTGAGTTCTTTGGGGCTTACAGTCCCCAAGTGGGCATTTGAAGGCATAGACGACGTTGGTTTCCTTCAAGGCGTTCTGCTTGGTGTCTGGAGAGTTTTTCATGAGTAGGCTGGCCTTTTTTTTACAATTGACGATTTACTATAAAATACCTGCCCTCTTGTACCTGTCTGGGCAGTCACTGTTGGCATTAAGGGAAATTCCTATGTTCGTTTCCTTAATGTAGACTGCAGTGTGGAAGCCACCATTCCTCTCCGTGACTGCTACATCTAGAAAGGGCAGCCTCCCATCACTCTTCATCTCGTAAGTGAAACTCACACCAAATTTTACTCAAATGCCTCCTTCAGCTGCTGCAGATGTCTGACATCAGGTAGCTGCATAAAATGTCGTCAACATACCTGCAGTATATGGCGGGTTTCAAGTCCATGCCAACTAAGACCCTCTGCTCTATGGTACCCATGTAGAAGTTCGCAAACAGGACACCTAGGGGAGAACCATGGCGACCCCATCTACTAGCTTATACATGTGCCCATGTGGACTCAAGAAGGGTGCCTCTTTAGTGCAGGCTTGGAGTGACTTTCTCAGTATGCTCCCTGGTATGTCCAAAGGGGTGCAAGCCAGGTCACGATACACTCTGTCCATCATCAACATCTTGATTGTCTCGTCCACAGGCACGTTGGTAAAACAGCGTAATCCCTTAGGATTACGAGTTCAGAGCGTTATCCACTCAGCTATCAGCCCCCCCCCCCCGTGTGGGTGTGTGTGTGTGTGTGGCTGAGAGAGTGTGTGTGGTGTGTGTGGCTGAGAGAGTGTGTGTGTGTGTGTGTATGTGGCTGAGAGAGTCTGTGTGTGTGGATGTGTGTGTGTGTGTGTGTGTGGATGTGTGTGTGTGTGTGTGGATGTGTGTGTGGATTTATCATTATATGTATGTGTAGTGTGTATTTTCATTGGCCAGTTTGGGGAGCTGGCAAACAAGAAATGTTGTTCTACACGTGTGTTTTGTAAACTAGTAACTCTGCCTCGATTTATAGATGATAGAACGTAATGAGTGCAAGACGGTTGTTGATAATTATATGAGGGTGCTTGATATGTAGTACTTCAGCTATGTCTAATCTCCTATTGTTGCTGTATCTGTCAATTATTTATATGTCGTATCTCACAATATCTCAGGTGATTGTCTGGCGTGTGAAGATATGTGATATTTGATAAAGAAGTGTTGTTTGTGTTTCGCCAGGAGTCTTTAACGAGAGATTGTTGTCTTGCCTATATATTGAGATTGTTGTCTTGCCTATATATTGAGATTGTTGTCTTGCCTATATATTGAGATTGTTGTCTTGCCTATATATTGAGATTGTTGTGGGCTGACAGTCCATAAGTGAACATATAAAAGCATACGAAACATTCGTCACTTTCAATTATTTTCTTGACGAGGGTCCATCTAGAAGACACTATATACATTGTAACAGGTTATGTTGAATTTCAGTAGCGATTGGTGATTCATTAGTGGGTTTGAAAGCCTCTGAGAGAGAGATTTGGCAGCGTATGTCTTTAATGTATATAACTTAGAAAGCTGGAATGTGTCTTAAGCGGACGACTCATGGCCTATCTGACCTACCCAAGGTTCTCCCAGCCAAGAAAGGAAAACACATAAGGTACATGTCGAGAATGTGTCAGATATTGTTGTCATGAGTGAGGATAATATGTGCTATGACAGCACCGGATCAGGGCGGTACTTGAGTTCTCGCTGACTGTCATCTTCCCCGGGGAGGGAGACCCTCCAGCTTCACTCTCAGCCGCCGACGTTGAGCTTATCTGAAGATCTTATCGCGGTAAAGTTTGTTGGAACCTTGAAGCTCATTCCTAAGGCAGCTCTACTTTAAGTGGCTTTACCTCAAGCAGCCCTCCCTCAAGCAACCCTCCCTCAAGCAGCCCTTCCTCAAGCAACCCTCTTTCAAGCAGCCCTCCCTCAAGCAGCCCTCCCTCAAGCAACCCTCCCTCAAGCAACCCTCCCTCAAGGACCCTCCCTCAAGCAGCCCTCCCTCAAGCAGCCCTCCCTCAAGCAGCTCTCTCTCAAGTAACCCTCCCTCAAGCAACCCTCCCTCAAGCAGCCCTCCCTCAAGCAACCCTCCTTCAAGCAAACCCTCCCTCAAGCAGCCCTCCGTCAAGCAACCTCCCTTAGCAGCCCTCCTCAAGCAACCCTCCTTCAAGCAACCCTCCCTCAAGCAGCCCTCCCTCAAGCAGCCCTCCCTCAAGCAACCCTCCCTCAAGAAACCCTCCTTCAAGCAACCCTCCCTCAAGCAGCCCTCCCTCAAGCAACCCTCCCTCAAGCAACCCTCCCTCAACAGCCCTCCTTCAAGCAACCCTCCTTCAAGCAACCCTCCCTCAAGCAACCCTCCCTCAAGCAGCCCTGCCTCAAGCAACCCTCCCTCAGGCAGCAGCCCTCCCTCAAGCAACACTCCCTCAGGCAGCAGCCCTCCCTCAAGCAACCTCCCTCAGGCAGCAGCCCTCCCTCAAGCAACCTCCCTCAAGCACCCCTCCCTCATGCAACCCTCCCTCAAGCAACCCTCCCTCAAGCAACCCTCCCTCATGCAACCCTCCCTCAAGCAACCCTCCCTCAAGCAACCCTCCCTCAAGCAACCCTCCCTCAAGCATCCCTCCCTCAAGCAACCCTCCCTCAAGCAACCCTCCCTCAAGCAACCCTCCCTCAAGCAGCCCTCCCTCAAGCAACCCTCCCTCAAGCAACCCTCCCTCAAGCAACCCTCCCTCAAGCAACCCTCCCTCAGGCAGCAGCCCTCCCTCAAGCAACCTTCCTCAAGCAACCCTCCCTCAAGCAACCCTCCCTCAAGCATCCCTCCCTCAAGCAGCTCTCTCTCAAGCAGCCCTCCCTCAAGCAACCCTCCCTCAAGCAGCCCTCCCTCAAGCATCCCTCCCTCAAGCAGCTCTCTCTCAAGCAACCCTCCCTCAAGCAACCCTCCCTCAAGCATCCCTCTCTCAGCAACCCTCCCTCAAGCAACCCTCCCTCAAGCATCCCTCTCTTAAGCAGCCCTCCCTCAAGCAGCTCTCTCTCAAGCAGCCCTCCCTCAAGCAACCCTCCCTCAAGCAGCCCTCCCTCAAGCATCCTTCCCTCAAGCAGCTCTCTCTCAAGCAACCCTCCCTCAAGCAACCCTCCCTCAAGCATCCCTCCCTCAAGCATCCCTCCCTCAAGCAACCCTCCCTCAAGCAACCCTCCTCAAGCATCCCTCCCTCAAGCAACCCTCCCTCAAGCAACCCTCCCTCAAGCAACCCTCCCTCAAGCAACCCTCCCTCAAGCATCCCTCTCTCAAGCAGCCCTCCCTCAAGCAGCCCTCCCTCAAGCAGCTCTCTCTCAAGCAACCCTCCCTCAAGCAGCCCTCCCTCAAGCAACCCTCCCTCAAGCAGCTCTCTCTCAAGCAAACCCTCCCTCAAGCAGCCCTCCCTCAAGCAGCCCTCCCTCAAGCAGCTCTCTCTCAAGCAGCCCTCCCTCAAGCAGCCCTCCCTCAAGCAGCTCTCTCTCAAGCAACCCTCCCTCAAGCAGCCCTCCTCAAGCAGCCCTCCCTCAAGCAGCCCTCCCTCAAGCAACCCTCTCTCAAGCAACCCTCCCTCAAGCAGCCCTCCCTCAAGCAGCCCTCCCTCAAGCAGCCCTCCCTCAAGCAACCCTCTCTCAAGCAGCCCTCCCTCAAGCAGCCCTCTCTCAAGCAACCCTCCCTCAAGCAACCCTCTCTCAAGCAACCCTCCCTCAAGCAGCCCTCCCTCAAGCAGCTCTCTCTTAGCAACCCTCTCTCAAGCAGCCCTCCCTCAAGCAGCTCTCTCTCAAGCAGCCCTCCCTCAAGCAGCTCTCTCTCAAGCAACCCTCCCTCAAGCAGCCCTCCCTCAAGCAGCCCTCCCTCAAGCAGCTCTCTCTCAAGCAACCCTCCCTCAAGCAGCTCTCTCTCAAGCAACCCTCCCTCAAGCAGCTCTCTCTCAAGCAACCCTCCCTCAAGCAGCTCTCTCTCAAGCAACCCTCCCTCAAGCAGCCCTCCCTCAAGCAGCCCTCCCTCAAGCAGCTCTCTCTCAAGCAACCCTCCCTCAAGCAGCCCTCCCTCAAGCAGCCCTCCCTCAAGCAGCTCTCTCTCAAGCAACCCTCCCTCAAGCAACCCTCCCTTAAGCTACCCTCCCTCAAGCATCCCTCCCTCAAGCAACCCTCCCTCAAGCAGCCCTCCCTCAAGCAACCCTCCCTCAAGCAACCCTCCTTCAAGCAACCCTCCCTCAAGCAACCCCCTCTCAAGCAGCCCTCCCTCAAGCAACCCTCCTCAAGCATAAACAATGTTCACTAACTTCCTGGCAGAAGCTAATAAAGCTTTAAGAAGCATGAAAGCATGACACAGACTCCAGTTGTCCGACAATGCTTGGCTTATCGTCCCATCAAGGAGAGACAAACCCCTACCACCTCTAGTAATTAGGGCTGTAATTGAGTGTCACGGAGAATATAACCTCGAGCGAGAAACATTACGTCTTATAAAAGCAAATACTAGCTCATCCGTAATCCCCTGAATTAGAGCATAAATTAGCAGGAAAATTGAAGAGGGGATTACTGCAGGTGGTGAGTTACTGCCTCACCAGGACACAGTCCACCCGGGAACCATTGACACGGCGCAGTCCCAGCAGGACATAGCAGCACGCTAAGCAACAATAGTGTTCCTGGTGGCAATTATCCCGGAGCACAATCGTTACATGTACAACAATCAGAAGTTGATGAAAGAGCTCAGTGTCTCTCCCTCTTCGAGACAGGAAGAGGGAGGGGCATTGGCGCTTTCCCTTGATAATTCCTTCCTTCCCTCTTTTTGTGCGTCAGGCGGTGACTTCGCAAGACATCACGGTAAACGAAGTCCCATAGCTTCAGGCGACGTCACAAACGGGCCTCATTTCCAAAGTTAATATGTGTTTTTTATCTTTTTCAACTTTTACGTGGTCAGTGATGCGTCCTTGATGATATTATGCCTCTCATTTTGAGCAGGTCCGCTACAGGAGAATTACGGAGCACTGATGCCCGTGTCTGTTGACAACACCCTCCAAACATCCCGCCTCACAGCAGGCGACTGCTGGGAGATTAGGCAGCCGGAAGGGGACCTCAGTGCTGAAACTGAATCTGATTTGGTTTGATACCCACCCCCCCCCCACACGAGTGGCTTAGACAGTTAAGCTGCCGCCCATGCAGTATATTTCCTACTCCAGGATCAGAAGCCACCTTTTTAATCTCCTCTGGCCTTAATTCTATCATCCAATCAGTTTGTAATTGTAACTGAAAGCTTCAAAGGTGAACTTGAAATCAATTCATGCGAAGGTGTCCAAAAATAAAGGGGGATTCTCTGGTCCCTTTCATTTTTTTTTTAACTTTGCTTTAAAGAGGTAGCTAAGAGTCTGTATAGAGAATTATCATAAGGTTTCTAGCTGATGGTACCCTAGCTGGTGAACCAGTCCTACGACAAAGAACGTCGCATTTCGTTCGTATGCGTTAGAAAAGGCCACAAAAATTTTGTACTAGAAATGGAAGCGGCTGGGGAAAATGACGTACTGTCTCGTTTTCTGTTTTGGGTCCTCTGGTAGGTTAGGAGCGCAACCNAAGCTGCCGCGGTCTGTTATTGACTGTTGCTAAAATACTTGTAGCCCAACCACTTGGGCTGGACGGTTGAGCGACGGTCTTGCTTCATGCAGGTAGGCGTTCAATCCCCGATAATCTAAGTGCTTGGGCACCATTCCTTTCCTGCTCCGTCCCATCCCAAATCCTGATCCCTCCCCAGTGCTATATAGTCGGATTGGATTGGTGGTTTCACCTGATAAATACCTCGTAGTTGTTATACTGTAACATCCATGTGTGTTCTGTGAGCCCTTTAAGTCTAATGATGCTGGTGTTGAGATGTTCCTGGATCCCCTCTGGCCTCTCTCTCAGCCTATTGTTACAGGCAGTTGCTTCCACTTCCCTGGTAATCCATTACCTTTGTTTAATGTGATGTGCTTCGATATTTACTTCTCATTCCCTCATTTGTTTGCTGTCTCTTATTCCCTCTTCTCTTTTGTTTTTCCAGTTCTTAATTTCCTCTGTTTTAAATGTTTAGTTAAGGTCTCACTTCATGCAGGTCGGTGTTCATTCCCCCGACCGACCAAGTGACTGGGCACCATTCCTTTCCTGATTCCTTTCCACAACTGTCGACTGATGAACAAATACCTGAACCTACTGGGCTCTATCATATCTACTTTTGAAGCTGCGTATGGAGACAGCCTCCACCACATCACTGCCTAATGCATTCCATTTGTTAACTACTCCGACACTGAAAAAGTTGTTTCTAACGTCCCTGTGGCTCATTTGCGTTCTAACAAATCCACAAGGGCCATGACGAGGATTCGAACCTGCGTCCGAGAGCATTGTTCATTTGATGCATCACGCTATTGTGATTTCTGTGTGTAATGATGTAAGGGCGAAGAGGGAGAACGGCCTATTGACATAGCTCGAGTGCAGGGGGGAGTTGTGTAAAATCCTGGTTTGTGTCTCGGAGAGGCTGCAGGATCCAAGTAAATTCAGTTGAATTTCTGATTGCAATTCTTTTACCATGTCATAGCTCAGTCGATTAAGGCAGCGTCTGGGATGCTCTCGGACGGAGGTTCGAATCCTCGTCACGGCCCTTGTGGATTTCTTCATTTGATGCATCACGCTATTGTGATTTCTATGTGTAGTGGCTTAATGAGTCCTTACAAAAGTTTTTGAAGGCAGTTCTTATGTTCGCCAGCCTTGCATACGCCGCTGAAGTTATCCTTTTGATGTGGGCTTCAGAGGACAGATCTGGTGTGATATCAACCCCCTTATCTTTCTCTCTTCTTGACTCCTGATTGATTTTCTCTCCCAGTTGGTACCTTGTGTTTGGCTTCCTGCTCCCTACGCCTATCCTCATCACTTTGCACTTGCTCGAGTTAAACTCTAGTAGCCTTTTGTTGGACCATTCCTTCAGTTTGTCCAGATAATCCTGTAGCCTCCTGCTGTCCTCCTCTGTATTAATCCTTCTCCTAGTTTTAGCATCATCAGCAAACATTGAGAGTAAGGAGTCAATACCCTCTGGGAGATCATTTACGTATATCAGAAACAAGATTGGTCCGAGTATAGAACCCTGTGGGACTCGACTGGTCTCACCCCCTCACAGTAACTTTCTGCTTCCTATTGTTTAGGTACTCCCATATCTATTGGAACATCATTGTTTCTCCAACTTCTGCAATAGTCTCTTTTGGGGGATTTTGTCAAAAGTTTTCTGACAGCCCAAGAAAAGGCAGTCTTTCCATCCTTCTCTTTCTTCCCTAATGTTTGATGCTTAGTCATAGAATTCTATTAAACTTGTGAGACACGACTTGCCGTCCCTGAACCCATGTTGGTGACATGTTACAACGTCCCTACTCTTCAGATGTTCTACCAGACTCTTTCTCACGATCTTCACCACCATGCAAGGTATACAAGTTAAGGACACCGACCTGTAGTTTAGGGCTTCCTGCCCTAAATATACAAAAGCCCAATAAGCCCAATGGGCTCAATAAGCCCAAAAAGCCCAATGGGCTTCCTGCCCAATATACAAAAAGGAGGATACTCCTTTTTGTATATTGGGACTACATTAACTACCTTCCATCTCTCTGGTAGGTCTCCTGTTTCCAGTTACTTGTTATACATCATAAAGAGTGACAAGCAAAGTGTTTCTGTCCCTTCTTTTAGCATCCATATTGAGATTCCATCAGGTCCAACAGCCTTAGTCACATCTAGAGCAGATACCTCCTAACCTCATCTCTGGTAATTTCAATATCTTCCGAGTCTGCTTGGTGTATTGTCAACCCTCTTAGTTCAGTGACTTCTCTTTGCTCTATTGTGAAGACTTCCTGGAATCTCATGTTGAGTTCTTCACAGACCTCTTTGTCATTCTCTGTGTACCCCATACTCTCCCTTTTTCAGTTTCATCACCAGTTCTTTCACTGTTGTTTTCCTCCTGATGTGGCTGTATAGCAGTTTTGGTTGGGTCTTGGCTTTATTTGCTATGTCATTATCAAACTGCCTCTCTGCTTCTCTCCTCACACTGAGGTACCCATTTCTGGTCCTCTGGTATCTCTCTCTCTGTTCTCTGACGTTATGTTATTTATGTAGTTTTTCCACGCCCTTGTGCTTAGCTGCCTTGCTTCCTTACATGCCTGATTGAACCACAGATTCCTTTTTTTTGCTTTTCGTGTTTTTTTCTTCCTTGGCCGGAATAAACTTGGTTTCTGCCTCCTGACACTTCTAGGTGATGTAGTTCATCATGCCTTTTACAGACTTGCCACTGAGTTCTGTCTTCCATGGTATTCCTGTTAGAGATTTTATAATCTCTTCATAGTTTCCCCTTCGTAATCCAGCCTTCTACTTTTCGGTGCATTCCTTGGATGGGTCAATCCTACTTCCACCAGATTCTCAAATGTTAAGACACTGAGGTCACTCATGCCTATGGGGGGTTCTGATTTGACTTTGTTTATGTCTGACTCGTTCAGGGTGAATACCAGATCAAGTCTGGCAGGTTCATCATTCCATCTCATTTTTGTGGTCCCCAAGACATGTTGGCATAGAAAGTTTTTTGTGGCCACGTCTAATAGTTTAGGTCTCCATGTTTCTGTCCCTCCGTGTGGTTCACTATTTTCCGTCTATCTCCCCATGATTGAAGTCACCCATGATCAACAGTTTAGGATTTTTCCTGCAGGCAATAGAAGCCGCTCTCTCTATCACGTTAATGGTTGCCATGTTGTTCCTGTCATACTCCTGTCTGGGTCTTCTGTCATTTAATGGAGTGGAAGGGGTTTATATATTACTTTTTTCTTTTTCTTTTTTTTTTTTTTCTATGGGGGGTGGTGGAGTAAAGAGGATGGAGAGGCATTGCTGAAGGGAAATTTAGAAATGGGAAATACAGTGAGAGTTCTGAAAGCAGACGGCCTGTCCGCCTTGCTGATACGATGTGTGGGTGTTGGCAGCAAAGCTAAGCTGCTCTCTGTTGTAAGGGAGCTGTGAGTGTGTGAGTGACATTCATATATACACACACACTCCGATACTTCCACACATGTTATGTTGTTCTGTTTAAGGCTATTATTATTATTTATTGGTATATATATATATATATATATATATATATATATATATATATATATATATATATATATATATATATATATATATATATATATATATATATATGTACATATATATAAATATATATAATACACACTTTTTGTGCAATTATTAGGGGGAAGGATTATTGATCAGTATTTCATCTGGGAATTATGTACTATGGAGCTGGGTTTTCATGTAGTAAATCGAGGCTCTTGAGCCACCAGTTGTGGGAGCGGGGCGTCTCATCTTGGAGTAATCTTCCTAACATTGGGTCCTCTAACATTTCGACGGTGTTCCACATCCTGATGGCTTGGTGCTGTAGTCTGATGTTCAGTGGCTGTATGTTCAGGAGTTCATGGTGCTCCTGGATTGTCTGATCATATGGAGGACGGTGTTTTGCTGCTCTCCTTGTGGTCTTATTTTGCACTGCTTGTAGTTTTTGCATGTTAGTTTTCTTTATGGTGTGTAGTGGTGCTGGGGGATATTCTAGAAGCAGCCGGACTAGAACCTTATAGGTATGTGTATCTGTATGTTTGAACTGAGGCTTCGGAATCTCCTCAGTTTTTCTAAGCTTGCTATCGCTTGTTTTTAGTCGATACCTTACGTGAATTTTTATCCCTGTTCTGTTGATCATGAGTCCCAGTATTCTACCTACATCCGCATATTGGATCGGGCGGTTGTCAAGGATAATGGGGTCTGGGTTTCATGTTTGCAGTGTGTGTATTATCTGCAACTATTGTTTATTTGTGCTTATTATCCACTGTTTCTCAAAGTTGTTTATGAATTCAATTGCTGCCTTGGTCTTGTTGGCAAGTAGCGGCTTTGATGGTTCATAGAGCCTGCTATGTAGTCTCTGTACTCTTCGCCGCCAGGGATGTCCATCTCTTCGAAACTCCATGCCTTCCTAATCAGCAGAGCCACTTCTCCTCCTCCCCTTCTTCTCTCTCTCTCTCTCTCTTTAGTAGTCCTGTGGAAACACTGCATTTGTTATGATTCCTGAGAGTTTTAGTTTCTGTGAGTGCTATTACATCAGAGTTTTCTTCTTATGTCCTTTCTACAAGTTGACTTATTTTATTCGTAATCCCAGCTGTGTTTGTGTACATCACTTTGAAGCTCACTTTCGTCTGTCCATCCTCACTTACTCTTATTCTTGCTGAGTGTTTCCTTTGGTTCAGACAGTTGCTCCATGGACTTGGCTGCATAGGTGGTGTTGGTGCTGCGCGATACTTAACATGGGTTTTGAAGATGCTGGGGTGGGGCATGGTTCAAGGGGTGGGAGAGAAGGGAGGGCTTGGAGAGAGAGGGGGAGTGGGGGGAAGGGGAACTGGGTGAGCAATTGTGGTTGGGAGGAGTTGGGGTTTTGGGAGGACTTCTATTAGATGGAATATGGGAGTGATGCTCCTCTCACTGGGGCTGCTGAACTACTTGTGGAGGGTTCCACACTCTCCATTGGGATTGTTGGTTTCGGGGCTGTAGTTCCCTGATTCCCTTCTCCCTCCCTGCACCTCATACTTGCATATCCTGCCCTCATTCTCTCCTCCCTTGTCATATCCCTCTGAAAGAATACCGTTCTGAACTTCGTCTGATCTTCCTTGTTAGAAGTTCCTTTTTTTGTGTTCTTGCTCGTGAATATTACCTTTATCAACCGATCTATGTCCTTGTTGTACTGGCCAAGCCTGAAAACCTTTTCTATATATTTTTCAGCCCTCTCCATCTGTACCCCTT
>WNGS01164990.1:32129-43428 GCA_020271785.1 Procambarus virginalis
TGTTCGCGTCCCCCAGTGTGAATAGTTTGTCCTTGTCTACCCGGTCGATCTCTGAGGATTTTGTAGGTTGTGATCCTATCTCCCCTTACTCTTCTGTCTTCCAGTGTCGTAAGGTTCATTTCCCACAGCCTTTCCTCGTAACTCATGCCTCTTAGTTCTGGGAACTAGTCTAGTGGCATACCTTTGGACTTTTTCCAGCTTCGTCTTGTGCTTGACAAGGTACGGGCTCCATGCTGGGTGTGTGTGTACTCCCTATTGTACTCACCTAGTTGTGCTTGCGGGGGTTGAGCTCTGGCTCTTTGGTCCCGCCTCTCAACCGTCAATCAACAGGTGTACAGTTTCCTGAGCCTATTGGGCTCTATCATATCTACACTTGAAACTGTGTATGGAGTCAGCCTCCACCACATCACTTCCTAGATGCATTCCATTTGTCAACCACTCTGACACTAAAAAAAGTTCTTTCTAATATCTCTGGTGGCTCATTTGGGCACTCAGTTTCCACCTGTGTCCCCTAGTGCGTGTGCCCCTTGTGTTAAACAGCCTGTCTTTATCCCCTGTCGATTCCCCTGAGAATCTTGAATGTGGTGATCATGTCCCCCCTAACTCTTCTGTCTTCCAACGAAGTGAGGTTTAATTCCTAGCTCCTTCCTCGTAGCTCAATCCTCAGCTCGGGTACTAGTCTGGTGGCAAACCATTTGAACCTTTTCCAGTTTAGTCTTATGCTTGACTAGTATGGACTCCATGCTGGAGCGCATACTCCAGGATTGGTCTGACATATGTGGTATAAAGTTCTGAAAGATTCCTTACACAAGTTTCTAAAGGCCGTTCTTATGTTGAGCCACCTGGCATATGCCGCTGATGATATTCTCTTGATATGAGCTTCGGGGACAGGTCTGGCGTGATATCAACCCCCAGGTCTTTCTCTCTCTCTGACTCTTGAAGTATTTCATCTCCCAAATGATACATTGTATCTGGTCTCCTGCTTCCTACCCCTATCTTCATTACATTACCACTTTCGCTTGGTTGAACTTAGCAGCCATTTGCTAGACCATTCCTCGCAGCTTTTCCAGGTCATCTCTGTAAGCTCGGTCTAGCTGTCACTCCTGTCTTGATCTTCTCATAATTTTGGCTCATCAGCAAACATTGGAGAGGAATGAGCTATACCCTCTGAAGGAGGATCATTACAGTATATCAGACAACAGGATGAGGTCCAAGTACTAGAGCCCTGTGGGACTTCCGCTGGTGAACATCACGCCACGTCTCTGAGTGTCTCCCCCCTCACTGTACACCTCGTCTGCTTCCTGTTGCTTAGGTACTTTCCTTACTCCACTGGAGCCCATTCCCTGTTTACTCCTGGCCTGTTCTCCACGTTTTAGCATCAGACCTTTTATGCGAGTACTTGTGTCAAAGGCTTTTCCACATCCAGAAAAATGGCAGTCCGCCCACCCTTCTCTTTCTCCTGCTAATTTTGTGCACCTGATCGTAAGAATTCCATTACAACCTTGTAAGGCAAGATTTACCTCCCCTGAACCCATGTTGGTGGGTCGTCACGAAGTTCTTCTCTCCTAAGATGTCGTTACTAGCTTTCTTCTCAACATCTTCTCCAATTACCTTGCATGGTATACAAGTTAAGGACACTGGCCTGTAGTTCAGTGCCTCTTGTCTGTCACCCTTTTGTATATTGGGTACAACACGTTAGCATGTCTTCCATATTTCTGGTAAGTTTCCCCGTTTCCGTGACCTTTATACAACATAGGAGAGTGGCAAGCAGTGCTTCTG
Organism: Procambarus virginalis; assembly: GCA_020271785.1. Classification (NCBI taxonomy): domain Eukaryota; kingdom Metazoa; phylum Arthropoda; class Malacostraca; order Decapoda; family Cambaridae; genus Procambarus; species Procambarus virginalis. The sequence continues at coordinate 33,909 of WNGS01164990.1, forward strand.
CACTAAGTGTGCCACTCTTCCACTAAGTGTGGTGCACTCACTCCACTAAAGTGTGGTAAGTGTGCCAAGTGGTGTTGTGTTGTGTGTGGGTGGGTGTGTGTGTGTGTGTGTGTGTTGTGTGTGTGTGTGTGTGTGTGGGTTGTGTGGTGTTGGAGTGTGTGTTTAGTTACTTACTCATTCCATGGGCCAATGGGAACTACTTGTAAAATTTTCGCTGTTGTTTTGTTCGTATGATGTTTCTCCTTCTTTCTCTATGCTTTCTCTCGGGATATTTTCTCAATCGTCTGTTTCTTCTCATACCCCTAGGCTCCTCCTTAAAGAAGCTTAAACCTCAACAGTTTCTCTTTCCCTCTCTGCTCTCTTCTCTCTTCCTCTTCCTCTCTCTCTCTCTCTTCTCGCATCTCTCTCTCTCTCTCTCTCTCTCTCTCTCTCTCATCCTCTCTCGCTCTTCTCTCTCCTCTCTCCCTCTCTCTCCTCTTCTCTCGTCCTCTCTCTCTCTCTCTCATCCCGTCACAATCCATCCCTTCACCACTAGCCAACTCTCCTTTCCACCCCTCTCCCTTCAGAATCCCATCATCTCTCTGACGGATCATACACAAATCCTGTTTCTTCCCTCCCTGGGTGGGGGGGGCGTCTCCCCCCTTTATTTTTTGCATCATTCAGGGATAAAGTGGCTGGAAAACGGCCATTTTTTCTGAGCTTTCGAATTGACAGTAAAAATGAGAGATAGGAGAGAGATAGCTAGGAGAGAGAGAGCGAGAGACTAGCGAGAGAGAGAGATTAGATAGATCGAGGAGATACGAGAAGATCTCGATCTCTAGCGACGGCAGCATTCCATTTCGCTAACCCCAAAAGTTTGGGCTTTAAACACCTTCTGCAAAGGGAGGGTTGACAGATCAGAATGAAGGTGAAGCAAGTTGTTGTAGTGAGCTACAGAGGGGGGGGGTGACCGGGGGGCGGGACAGGCAGAAATACAATCATACACAAACATACTCAGGAATACGAGGAACTGAACACAGAAAACGAGAGCAAGCAAGCACTGCAAGGTATGGAGAAAATACTCGGTGTAAATTATTTGGGTTGTTGTTTTTTTTCGTTCTTTGGGTTGTGGTATTTTCTGCATTGATTATGCCTTCCATAGTATAGAAATATCCTTTATATTAGGTTTTAATTTAAAAGGCTCTGTAGACTTGTCTTTGGACCTTTTTTTATTCTTCTGAGACAGGTGTCTCCGTGGAAGAAACGTCTTGAAGGCAAAACCTGAAGGCTTTACTTAAGATTAAGTAAGCAATGTGTCTCGATGCGCTAGAGAAGGAGGTTTCTCCTGCCTTCAAGCCAACTTTCCTGAGCTGTTTTAAGATCAGGTCAAAGCAAAGTTTAAGGGAAATAACATTCATTTTCTAGAACTTTGCAGACATTATCAATCAGAAATTATCACTTGCTGCCCGGGACCAAAAGTTGTGTTACTTTGTGACGGAACGAGCACAAGGAAACACAGCAATAAATGGAACAAAATCAAAAAGTGCTAGAATAGTCAGAGGGGATGCTTGAATTCAATCCCAATATATGCAATATAATGAGGAATGGCGGTGGGAAAAGGAGTTTGTATGCAATTATTATCTGCTGAGTGGGGGAACAAACCATGTCACTCAGGAGCACACATTAACCGTGTAAACAAGTCAACGGACCATATGCAACCCAAGGAATCAAAAGTATTATTTTATTTTTTTTTTTACGAAATATTCTAACAGAATCCCTCTTTGACAGCCAACAATCGAGGCAGCTCCTGTTTATACCAACCAGCCTCACTTACATTTATCTCATCCATGCTTGAAACTTTCAATTGAGTTTACCTTCCCTTGGTAAAAAAAATCATAATACATATTTTCCTACTTTGGGTTGTTTGCAAAACTGTTTATTTGCAACCTCAATTGTTTGCGTGCTAGCCGAATAATTTTCTCTCTCGGGGGCGCCTATCACACACACAACCCTTAGCAAAAATAACAAACAAAAACCCTCACAAAGCCTCAAGAATTATTTTCCTCAAACAGCAACGTATGCAGTCAACACCAGGATCATCAGCGCTGAGGCGAGGAAAATGAATAGCACAGGTTAATTGTTTTGTATCGTGACGCTTGCAACTTTATAAAGTTGTCTCTGGCCTTGAGCTAGAAGGACTCGCAGGACAATATATATCAGTTAAAATTCTCGTGTTGTGTTGCAATGTTGTTACCAATGAAAATGTAAGTACATCCTACATTGGTGTCTCTGTTTGTCTTCTTTCGTGTGAGTTTTTTGATCGAATCCTGAGCTGACTGGGCGTTTATTTGGTGTGTGTGTATTCTGTTGTGGTCTGTGTACGCTTTTGTGGTTGCTGTGTGTGTGTGTGTGTGTGCTCGTGTGTGTTGTGTGAGTGGTGTGTGTGGTGTGGTGGTGATGTGTTGTGTGTGTGCGCTCCCACTCTTTGATCTTATCACCAGTTTAGTGTTGGTGAGGGTTTGGGCTTGTGCTCTTTTGTGTTCCCCCTCTCAAAGTCAATCAAACCTGGTGTACAGTTTACTGAGCCTACTGGGCTCTGTCAACATATCCATTTTAAAAACTGTGTTGGAGTCAGCCTCCACCACATCACTGCCTAATGTGCATGCCATCTTTAACCTACTTACTCTGGACACTGAAATGAGTTACATTCTAAAGTCCCTGTGCCTCATGTGGGGTTACTCAGTTTCCACCGGGTCTCCTTGTTCGCGTACCCACCAATGTTGACAATAGTTTATCCTTGGCTAATCCTGTCAATTCCCCCTGAAGATTCTGTAGGTAGAGATCATGTCTCCCCACCCCTTCTGTCTTCCAGTGGTTCGTAAGGTTCATTTCCCCAGTCTTTCTCTTCGTAATCTCAAGGCCACATTAGCTCTCGGGACTAGTCTAGTGGCATACCTCTGAACTTTTCCATTTCTTCGTCTTGGTGCTTGACAAGGTGCGGGCTCCATGCTGGGCACGCATACTCTAGGACGTGGTCTCACTATGTGGTATAACAAGATATACTGAATAGATTCCTTACAAACAGGTTTCCTGAAGAGGCTGTTCTGATGTTAGCCAGCCTCGCATATGCCTAGTCGTAATTCTTTTTATAGTGGGCTCAGGAGACAGTGTTGGGTGTGATATAACTCTAGTATCTTTCTCTCTGTCCGTTTCATTAAGTGCTTCTCTTCCATTCTGTATCCTGTGTCCGGACTCCTGATTCCACCGCCTGTTTCATTACTTTTTGCTTACTACTTTTTACTCGGGTTGAACTTTAGCTGTCATTTGTTGGACGGATCATTCGTTCAGTCTGTCTAGGTCATCTTGTAGCTTCCTATCGTCCTCTGTTTTAATCCTCCTCATAATTTTTGTATCAGCAAACAGTGAGGGAAACGAGTCTATACCCTCTGGGAGATCATTTACATATATCAAAAAAGTATATGTCCAAGGACTGAACCCTGCGGAACTCTACTGGTGACGTCTCGCCTATCTGAGACCTCACCCCTCACAGTGACTCGCTGTCTTCTGTTGCCTAGATATTCCTTTATCCAATGGAGTACCTTCCCTTTCACTCCAGCCTGCATCTCCAGCTTTCTCACTAGCCTCTTGTGTGGTACTGTGTCAAAGGCTTTCTGGCAATCAAAAAATATGCAGTCTGCCCACCCTTCTCTTTCTTACCTGATTTTTTTGCCTGGTCGTAGAATTCAATTAATCCTCTGAGGCTGGACTTGCCATCACTGAACCCATGTTGATGCTATGCTACAAAGTTCTTTCGCTCTAGATGTTCCACTAACTTTCTTCGTACAATCTTCTACATCGGTTTGCATGGCATGCAAGTTAGGGACACTGCCCTGTAGTTCAGTGCCTCATGTCTATCCCCCTATTTGTATATCGGGACTACATTAGCCGATTTCCAAATTTCTGACAGTTCCCCTGTTACCAGTGATTTGTTATACACTATGGAGAGTGGCAGGCACAGCGCTTCTGTTCCTTCCTTTAGTATCCAAGGGGAGATTCCATCTGGGCCTATGGCCTTTGTCACATCCAACTCCAATAAACACTTCCTTACTTCCCCACTGGTAATCTCAAACTCTTCTAGTGGTTCCTGGTTAACTATTCCCTCTCTAATCTCTGGAATCTCTCCTTCCTCTAAGGTGAAGAGCTCCTGGAATTTCTTATTCAGTTCCTCACACACTTCCTTGTCGTTTGTAGTGAATCCTTCTGCCCCTATCCTTATATTCATTACCTGTTCCTTTACTGTTGTTTTTCTCCTGATGTGGCTGTACTCACCTATTTGTACTCACCTATTTGTGCTTGCAGGAATTGAGCTTTGGCTCTTTGGTCCCGCCTCTCAACTGTCAATCAACTGGTGTACAGATTCCTGAACCTATTGGGCTCTATCATATCAACATTTAAAAACTGTGTATTGAGTCAGCCTCCATCACATCGCTGCCTAATGCATTCCACCTGTTAACTACTCTGACACTGAAAAAGTTGTTTTTAACGTCCCTGTGACTCATATGGGTACTCAGTTTCCACCTGTGTCCCCTAGTTCGCATACCACCTGTGTTGAATAGTTTATCCTTGTCTACCTTGTCAATTCCCCTGAGGATTTTGTAGGTAGTGATCATGTCTCCCCTCACTCTTCTTCTCTCTCCAGTGTCGTAAGGTGCATTTCCCGCAGCCTTTCCTCGTAACTCATGCCTCTTAGTTCTGGGACTAGTCTAGTGGTATACCTCTTAACTTTTTCCAGCTTCGTCTTGTGCTTGACAAGGTACGGGCTCCATGCTGGAGCAGCATACTCCAGGATTGGTCTTACATATGTGGTGTACAAGATTGTATAAGGCACGCAGAGTCCCTGTGTGTGTGTGTGTGTGTGTGTGTGTGTGTGTGTGTGGTGTGTGTGTGGTGTGTGTGTGGTGTGTGTGTGTGTGTGTGTGTGTGGTGTGTGTGTGTGTGTGTGTGTGTGTGTGTGTGTGTGTGTGTGTGTACTCACCTAGTTGTACTCACCTAGTTGTGCTTGCGGGGGTTGAGCTCTGGCTCTTTGGTCCCGCCTCTCAACCGTCAATCAACAGGTGTACAGTTTCCTGAGCCTATTGGGCTCTATCATATCTACACTTGAAACTGTGTATGGAGTCAGCCTCCACCACATCGCTTCCTAATGCATTCCATTTGTCAACCACTCTGACACTAAAAAAGTTCTTTCTAATATCTCTGTGGCTCATTTGGGCACTCAGTTTCCACCTGTGTCCCCTAGTGCGTGTGCCCCTTGTGTTAAACAGCCTGTCTTTATCAACCCTGTCGATTCCCCTGAGAATCTTGAATGTGGTGATCATGTCCCCCCTAACTCTTCTGTCTTCCAACGAAGTGAGGTTTAATTCCTGCAGTCGCTCCTCGTAGCTCATACCTCTCAGCTCGGGTACTAGTCTGGTGGCAAACCTTTGAACCTTTTCCAGTTTAGTCTTATGCTTGACTAGATAGGGACTCCATGCTGGAGCCGCATACTCCAGGATTGGTCTGACATATGTGGTATATAATGTTCTGAAAGATTCCTTACACAAGTTTCTAAAGGCCGTTCTTATGTTAGCCAACCTGGCATATGCTGCTGATGTTATCCTCTTGATATGAGCTTCAGGGGACAGGTCTGGCGTGATATCAACCCCCAGGTCTTTCTCTCTCTCTGACTCTTGAAGTATTTCATCTCCCAAATGATACCTTGTATCTGGTCTCCTGCTTCCTACCCCTATCTTCATTACATTACATTTGCTTGGGTTAAACTCTAACAGCCATTTGTTCGACCATTCCTGCAGCTTGTCCAGGTCTTCTTGAAGTCTCAAGCTGTCCTCCTCTGTCTTAATCCTTCTCATAATTTTGGCGTCGTCAGCAAACATTGAGAGGAATGAGTCTATACCCTCTGGGAGATCATTTACGTATATCAGAAACAGGATAGGTCCAAGTACAGAGCCCTGTGGGACTCCACTGGTGACTTCACGCCAGTCTGAGGTCTCACCCCTCACTGTAACTCTCTGTTTCCTATTGCTTAGGTACTCCCTTATCCACTGGAGCGCCCTACCTGTTACTCCTGCCTGTTTCTCCAGCTTATGCATCAACCTTTTATGGGGTACTGTGTCAAAGGCTTTCCGACAGTCCAAAAAAATGCAGTCCGCCCACCCTTCTCTTTCTTGCTTAATTCTTGTCACCTGATCGTAGAATTCTATCAAGCCTGTAAGGCAAGATTTACCCTCCCTGAACCCATGTTGATGGGTTGTCACGAAGTCTCTTCTCTCCAGATGTGTTACTAGGTTTTTTCTCACAATCTTCTCCATCACCTTGCATGGTATACAAGTTAAGGACACTGGCCTGTAGTTCAGTGCCTCTTGTCTGTCACCCTTTTTGTATATTGGTACTACATTAGCAGTCTTCCATATTTCTGGTAGGTCCCCCGTTTCCAGTGACTTACTATACACTATGGAGAGTGGTAAGCAAAGTGCTCCTGCACACTCTTTCAATACCCATGGCGAGATTCCATCCGGCCCAACAGCTTTTCTCACATCCAGCTCCAATAGGTGCTTTTTGACCTCATCTCTTGTAATTTCGAACCTATCCAAGGTCACCTGGTTTGCTGCCACCTCTCCCAGCGCCGTGATATCTCCCTGTTCTATTGTAAAGACCTCCTGGAACCTTTTGTTGAGTTCTTCACACACCTCTTTGTCATTCTCTGTGTACCTGTCCTCGCCCACCCTAAGTTTAATCACCTGTTCCTTCACTGTTGTCTTCCTCCTGATGTGACTGTGTAGTAGCTTTGGTTCAGTCTTGGCTTTGTTAGCTATATCATTTTCATACCTTTTCTCAGCTGCTCTTCTCACACTGACATACTCGTTCCTGGTTCTCTGGTATCTCTCTCTACTTTCTGGTGTTCTGTTATTACGGAAGTTCCTCCATGCCCTTTTGTTCAGCTCCTTTGCTTTCATACATTCCCTATTAAACCACGGATTCTTCCTTTGCTTCTCTGTTTTTTCCTGTTGGGCTGGGACAAACCTGCTTACAGCCTCCTGACATTTTTGGGTGACATAGTCCATCATGTCTTGTACGGACTTGGTTCCGAGTTCTGTGTCCCAATGTATATCCCATAGGAATTTATTCATCTCCTCATAGTTTCCCTTTCGGTACGCCAGCCCTTTGGTTCCCAGTTCTTTTTTGGGGGTGATAATTCCTAGCTCAACCAGGTACTCAAAGCTCAATACACTATGATCACTCATTCCCAAGGGGGCTTCCAACTTAACTTCCCTTATATCCGACTCATTTAGGGTAAATATCAAATCAAGCAAGGCTGGTTCATCCCCTCCTCTCATTCTTGTCGGTCCCTTGACGTGTTGACTTAGAAAGTTTCTTGTTGCCACATCCAGCAGCTTAGCTCTCCATGTGTCTGGGCCTCCGTGTGGGTCTCTGTTCCCCCAATCTATCTTCCCATGGTTGAAGTCTCCCATGATTAGAAGTCTGGATCCGTTCCTGCTAGCCACAGAAGCTGCTCTCTCTATTATATTGATGGTGGCCATGTTGTTTCTATCATATTCCTGTCTGGGTCTTCTGTCATTCGGTGGGGGGTTATATATGACTACTATTATAATTTTCTGTCCTCCAGTTGCAATGGTGCCTGATATGTAGTCCCTGAAACCTTCACAGTTCTGAATTACCATCTCTTCGAAACTCCAACCTTCTCTTAGTAGCAAAGCCACACCACCTCCTCCTCTCCCTTCTCTCTCTTTCCTCACTACATAGTAGCCCTGTGGAAACACTGCATTTGTTATGATTTTCGTTAGCTTTGTTTCTGTGAGTGCTATTATGTCTGGGTTTTCTTCTAGTGCCCACTCTCCAAGTTCACTAGTTTTATTTGTAATCCCATCTATGTTAGTGTACATCGCCTTGAAGCTCACTTTCTTCTGTTCATTTACATATCCCTTTCTTGGCGAGTATTCTACTGGTGTGGGAAGCTGTTCCGTGGGTGAGAGGATCTGTGAGGTGGTTTGCAGGGTCGCAGAGGGTTTTGGGGTGGGGGGTGGGGGTTTAAGGGAAGGGGGAACGGGTAGGGTGTGGGTTAAGGAGATAGGGGGGACATGGAGGATACGGGGTGAGGGGGGAGGAGGAATAGGGAGGGTATGGGATGAAGGGGGAAGGGGGACTGGGGGGGAAAGGTGGGAGGGGGGACATGATGGGAATGGGGATGGGGTGTCGGGGTCAGAATGGGGTGGGGGGGAGGGAGGGTTGGGTGGGGGCAGGTAGGGTGAGGGGAAGGAAGGGTTTCTATGCAGAGGGGGTTGGTGGTGTTGCCCCCCCCTCTGGTGTTGCTGGGATGCTGGTTTTGGGTTCCCCTCTTGTCTCTGGGACTGCTGTGTTGGGGGCTGTGATTTCCTGGTTTGCTCCTCTCTCCCTGCGCTTCCTCCTTGCCTCTGCTGCCCTGGCTCTCTCCTCCTTCGTCCTGTCCCTCTGCAGGAATACTTGTTTGTATCCCTCCACATGTTGGAGACGACTCTTCTTTTCTAGAATATCCTCCTTCGTGGTTTCGTTTGCAAACACCACCTTTACAAGTCGGTTTCTGTCCCTGTTGTACCAGCCCAACCTGAAAACCTTCTCAATGTTGTGTGCAGCCTCTTCCATCTGTAACCCCTTCAGTAGCCCATGTACTGCCTCTCTATCCTTGCCATTCCATTCTTGCCTGTTGGATCCTTCCTGTTCTTTGATGCCTACAACTACCACTGATCTCTTTCTCTCCAGCAGTTGAGTGGTGCACCTTGCTGCTTCCTGTGAGGTAGCAGCTTGCATGGCTACCTCCCTCACTGTGGCCATTGCTTCTGAGCTCTTTTTCAATATGTCCGCAAATGTGTCAGGTACAGAGGCATTTCCTTCCAATGTACCATGTGTGTGTGTGTGTGTGTGGTATTCACCTAGTTGTGCTGAGTGTGTGTGTGTGTCTGTGTGTGTGTGTGTTTTGTGTGTCCTATTACCATAATATCTGTATATATCAGATCTCTGTCTGGAACCCGTAGGTGCGGGACCGGGACGTCCACCTCCTGGGGCTCGTGCGGCCCAGGCTCTGCTTCAGGAGGCTGGGGTCGTTCATGCCCTTACTGGGGTGGTTCTTCTCCGGCCCCGACCACGGCGGTCACCGGGTTTGGAGTCCCTGTGCCTTCTTTCACCAACTTCGAGGTCAACTCCGGAAGCTGGAGCCCTTGGGGCAATTCATTGTGCCTTCAACCTCGTTCTCACAGTTCCTGCGACGGCACTGGAACCAATCGTATTGGAGTTTGCCTTTCCATTAGAGACTTTCGGCGCCGTGGAGAGAGGGGGGACCTGCTGCATGGGTGACAGCTTCTCTCCTTGTATGTACCTATCCTGGCTTAGCGCCCTGGAGAGGCCACTCCAAACCGACAGCAAGAGCACAACTCCGTAGTCTCCTGAGACTGATCGATGCCTGCTACTACTACTACTACTACTACTACTACTA
>WNGS01164991.1:0-10731 GCA_020271785.1 Procambarus virginalis
TTATGCTTCATTAGAAGCAAACTTTGAGCAACTCAGCTTACATGTTCTCGAAGACATCGTTTTCAATTGCGTTAAATGTATTTTAAATAAAAATACAAAATAATAGGACATCATCTCATATCTTAATGACATCAGTGAGGTAAGTCAACTTGTTCTCAAAATACGAAGAAATACACATGTACAGGGATGTATAGCTTCTTGGTGTATTTATACATTCATTATGTATACATTTGGTGTATACATAATGAAAGTTTACTCAAGTTTTGAACTATATTCAGGACCAGAGAGTGAGTGTTGGATGGGTAGAAAGATATGTGAATGTCTTAATAATCCTCTAGAGGTTGATGGACTTTAATAACTCTCCAGAGGTTGACGGACTTTAATAACCCTCCAGAGGTTGACGGACTTTAATAAACCTCCAGAGGTTGACGGACTTTAATAAACCTCCAGAGGTTGATGGACTTTAATAAACCTCCAGAGGTTGATGGACTTTAATAACTCTCCAGAAGTTGACGGACTTTAATAACCCTCCAGAGGTTGATGGACTTTAATAAACCTCCAGAGGTTGATGGACTTTAATAAACCTCCAGAGGTTGATGGACTTTAATAAACCTCCAGAGGTTGATGGACTTTAATAACTCTCCAGAAGTTGACGGACTTTAATAACCCTCCAGAGGTTGACGGACTTTAATAACCCTCCAGAGGTTGATGGACTTTAATAACTCTCCAGAGGTTGACGGACTTTAATAACCCTCCAGAGGTTGATGGACTTTAATAACCCTCCAGAGGTTGATGGACTTTAATAACTCTCCAGAGGTTGACGGACTTTAATAACCCTCCAGAGGTTGATGGACTTTAATAACTCTCCAGAGGTTGACGGACTTTAATAACCCTCCAGAGGTTGACGGACTTTAATAACCCTCCAGAGGTTGATGGACTTTAATAACTCTCCAGAGGTTGACGGACTTTAAAAACCCTCCAGAGGTTGATGGACTTTAATAACTCTCCAGAGGTTGACGGACTTTAATAACTCTCCAGAGGTTGACGGACTTTAAAAACCCTCCAGAGGTTGACGGACTTTAAAACCCTCCAGAGGTTGACGGACTTTAAAAACCCTCCAGAGGTTGACGGACTTTAATAACCCTCCAGAGGTTGACGGACTTTAATAACCCTCCAGAGGTTGATGGACTTTAATAAACCTCCAGAGGTTGACGGACTTTAATAACCCTCGAGAGGTTGACGGACTTTAATAACCCTCGAGAGGTTGACGGACTTTAATAACCCTCCAGAAGTTGACGGACTTTAATAACCCTCCAGAAGTTGACGGACTTTAATAACCCTCGAGAGGTTGACGGACTTTAATAACCCTGCAGAGGTTGACGGACTTTAATAACCCTCCAGAGGTTGATAAGGCTCTGAAAGTTTTGATGTGGCCTTTTTAAGCCCAAAGTCTTTTCGAGTTGTACACAGGGACTACATGTACACAGGAACTACATGTACACAGGGACTACATGTACACAGGAACTACATGTACACAGGGACTACATGTACACAGGGACTACATGTACACAGGGACTATATGTACACAGGGACTACATGTACACAGGGACTACATGTACACAGGGACTACATGTACACAGGGACTACATGTACACAGGAACTACATGTACACAGGAACTACATGTACACAGAGACTACATGTACACAGGGACTACATGTACACAGGGACTACATGTACACAGAGACTACATGTACACAGAGACTACATGTACACAGGGACTACATGTACACAGGGACTACATGTACACAGGGACTACATGTACACAGGGACTACATGTACACAGGGACTACATGTACACAGAGACTACATGTACACAGAGACTACATGTACACAGGGACTACATGTACACAGAGACTACATGTACACAGGGACTACATGTACACAGGGACTACATGTACACAGGGACTACATGTACACAGGGACTACATGTACACAGGGACTACATGTACACAGGGACTACATGTACACAGAGACTACATGTACACAGGGACTACATGTACACAGGGACTACATGTACACAGGGACTACATGTACACAGGGACTACATGTACACAGGAACTACATGTACACAGGAACTACATGTACACAAAATATGTGTGAGTTTTGGCTTTAATATGAGTGGTCGTAGCCACTGAACTCCTCATTAGCCAATGTTTAACAACATTTGTCACCCTCGACAAGGCCAATATTATTAATGAACAACAATTATAAAAGTAATCCCCTGGTTTAAATAACTATCTGTTTATAGGTGCGCTGACTTATGTGTGCGTGTGTTAGGAGGCAGAGCTTCAGCTCCTGAGCCCGGCATTTCAGTCATAGGCAACCTATTCAACCTGTTATTTTAATTAACAGGTCGTGTATGTTAGCATTATGGTAACGAGCGTTTGTAATGCAACTACATTAGAGCAAGTAATGGATCACAAATATTCGCGTTTTCTATGTATCGGACTCGATAGGTTAGGAGGGTTGCTTACGTTCGTACGTTCCTGGTTAGGCTATTTTTTTTTTTTTTTGAGTGGGAAATCCAGAGAAGATAGTTGCCATATTGTGGGTACTGCACTCACCCCTTGCTTGTCCAGCCTTAGAGACTGTGCTGAGTTGGCAACGCTTAACTCTTTTGACTCTGCTCTATGATTGTGTGTATTGGCCAAGTTGTGCTTGCGGGGTTGAGCTCTGGCTCTTTGGTCCCGCCTCTCAACTGTCAATCAACTGGTGTACAGATTCCTGAGCCTATTGGGCTCTATCATATCTACATTTGAAACTGTGTATGGAGTCAGCCTCCACAACATCACTGCCTAATGCATTCCATCCGTTAAGTACTCTGACACTGAAAAAGTTCTTTCTAACGTCTCTGTGGTTCATTTGGGTACTCAGTCTCCACCTGTGTCCCCTTGTTCGTGTCCAGCCCGCGTTGAATAGTTTGTCTTTGTCCACCATGTCAATTCCCCTGAGAATTTTGTAGGTGGTTATCATGTCTCCACTTACTCTTCTGTCTTTCAGGGACGTGATGTTCAGCTCCTTTAGCCTTTCCTCGTAACTCATTCCTCTCAGTTCCGGGACGAACCTGGCGGCATACCGCTGAATCTTCTCTAACTTTGTCTTGTGTTTAACTAAGTATGGACTCCAGGCTGGAGCTGCATATTCCAGGATTGGTCTGACATAAGTGGTATACAGGGTCCTGAATGATTCCTTACACAGGTTTCTAAAGGCAGTTCTTATGTTGGCCAGTCTAGCATATGCCGCTGATGATATCCTTTTGATGTGGGCCTCTGGGGACAGGTTCGGTGTGATATCAACCCCCAGATCTTTCTCTCTATTTGACTCTTGCAGGATTTCACCTCCCAAATGGTACCTTGTGTTCAGCCTCCTGGTCCCTGTGTGTGTGTGTGTGTGTGTGTGTGTGTGTGTGTGTGTGTGTGTGTGTGTGTGTGTGTGTGTGTGTGTGTGTGGTATGTGTGTGTGTGTGTGTGTATTCACCTAGTTGTATTCACCTAGTTGTGTTTGCGGGAGTTGAGCTTTGCTCTTTCGGCCCGCCTCTCAACTGTCAATGAACTGTTTACTAACTACTTTTTTTTCCACACCACACACACACACACCCCAGGAAGCAGCCCGTGACAGCTGACTAACTCCCAAGTACCTATTTACTGCTAGGTAACAGGGGCATTCAGGGTGAAAGAAACTTTGCCCATTTGTTTCTGCCTCGTGCGGGAATCGAACCCGCGCCACAAGATTACGAGTCCTGCGCGCTATCCACCAGGCTACGAGGCCCGAGGCTATGTGTGTGTGTGTGTGTGTGTGTGTGTGTGTGTGTGTGTGTGTGTGTGTGTGTGTGTGTGTGTGTGTGTGTGTGTGTTGCGTGCGCTCATATTTATCTCAGTGGCAACACTTACACGCCATTAATTTCATCTGACAAACGATATTTTCGCTCGAAAAATTTGGTAACTCATTTCATCGTGTGAAAAATGACTTCGAACCTATTAATAAATGTTTCATGTTTACGGAGTAAATATTCCAACTGTGGTCCAATCACTCAGCTGTGGCGAGGGATTAGCTGAGAGTGGCGAGGGATTGGCTGAGTGGCGAAGGATTAGCTGAGAGTGGCGAGGGATTAGCTGACTATGACGAGGGATTAGTTGACTGTAGAGAGACATCAACTGACTGTGGAGAGGCATCAATTTGCATTCTATACAATACCCTAAAGATAAATCATACTTTAGCAATGGATGATTTATTTATTTGTTTCAAAGAAAACTTGCGAATGTGTTTTAAAAGAAAACTTGCCATTTCAATGAAATTAATTAGGGGTTCCTTAAGTATCGATATTGGCCAACGATTTCTCCATCTTACATGAAGATCAGGTCCAGTGGGTCAAGTCCAATAGGTCAGGTCCAACAGGTCAGGTCCAATAGGTCAGGTCTAATAAGTCAGGTCCAATAGGTCAGGTCCAAAGGGTCAGGTCCAACTGGTCAGGACCAACGGGTCAGGTCCAACGAGTCAGGTCCAGTTACCCAATGAGGAAGAATCTAGGGATAGTAATCTCTATGTATCTGTATGGTACATGGATTGGGCTTGGGTTGGTGACTAGTGATTGGTGAAGCCGTGAGGCTCTGGTGAATCACACAGTCCAAGTTTATAGGTGTTAGTTAATGGATTACATTGCACAACTCTACGGGTTCACGACGCCACGTTTCACTTACATTTTCAACCCAAAGGTTATCTTGAGGTTATCTTGAGATGATTTCGGGGCTTTAGTGTCCCCGCGGCCCGGTCCTCGACCAGGCCTCCACCCCCAGGAAGCAGCCCATGACAGCTGACTAACACCCAGGTACCTATTTTACTGCTAGGTAACAGGGGCATAGGGTGAAAGAAACTCTGCCCATTGTTTCTCGCCGGCGCCTGGGATCGAACCCGGGACCACAGGATCACAAGTCCAGCGTGCTGTCCGCTCGGCCGACCGGCTTTCTTGAGTTGGATTGAGAGGATTGAAAGGATTCGAACTTGGGCCAGTTTTAGTGTTATTTAGGAAAAATGTTTAGAATTGATGCGTGTGTTTGTAATTTCGAGAAAGTCTTAGTTCCATGAAGACTATAAGAAAATCTAAGTTTAATTACCTACGAGCAGTTAACTAATTTAGTGAGGGGTCGCGGTAGTTCAGTCGGCTTCATTCTCAACTCACAATCGAGATGTTCGAGTTTAAATGCCGGGCGGGACGGAAATGGCTGGGCGTGTTTTTCTATCACCTAATGCACCTGTTCACCTAGTAGCAAATAGGTACCGGGAAGGTAGTTAGCTTCTTGTAGAATGGCATCCTATTGCGGGTCAGTAATTCGACTTTGTGGAGAGATCTTGATATATGCCAAACATGTATATATACACACTGGCTGCCTGTCCCCAACACAATGAATTAATATTCTGTAATAGTCCTCAGCATCTACTTATTTTGCCCAATCGTTTAGGAAAATGTATCAATAGGATTATTGTAGAAACTTTTACATACAATCTTAAACAAAAAAAATGGTGATTTCTTTATTCAAAATATTAGTTTTTTATTAAATAATAATAATAATTGACAATAACTACATAAGCCTTGTGGCGCAGTAAAGTTAACAGGTGTCTCTCCTTAGCTGATATACAGGTGCCAGATTCACGAAGCAGTTACGCAAGCACTTACGAACCTGGTGCCAGATTCACGAAGCAGTTACGCAAGCACTTACGAACCTGGTGCCAGATTCACGAAGCAGTTACCCAACCACTTACGAACCTGGTGCCAGATTCACGAAGCAGTTACGCAAGCACTTACGAACCTGGTGCCAGATTCACGAAGCAGTTACCCAACCACTTACGAACCTGGTGCCAGATTCACGAAGCAGTTACGCAAGCACTTACGAACGTGTACATCTTTCCTCAATCTTTGACGGCTTTGGTTACATTTATTAAACAGTTTACAAGCATGAAAACTTGCCAATCAACTGTTGTTATTATTATAAACAGCCTCCTGGTGCTTCGGAGCTCATTAACTGTTTAATAATTATAAACAAAGCCGCCAAAGATTGAGAAAAGATGTACAGGATCGTAAGTGCTTGTGTAACTGCTTCGTGAATCTGGCCCCAGATCTCTCATTAACTAAAATATGCCAGTTCCCCATGATACAAGAATACAAGCATCTGGAGGAGCCTGAAAGTCACAGATTCTTATCAAAGAGGAGTAGTGTGAGCTTGAGAAACAGCCACCAGCTATAACAACCACCACCACCTCTAATAACCACTGCAACCACCTCCAACCACCACAACCACCTCCAACAACCACAATCATCTCCAACCACCACCAACCACCACCTCAGGGCTAACCAACCAGTCTCACCTTCACACACCAATCACGTCCACTCTCAGGAAAATAAACATCCCAACTACATGGCCAGAAATCACCCCAGGAACTATTACTCTGGTCTGACTGCCAATTCAACTGCCTATACAGTTATTTATTACAATACCAATACATTATAAACTATATTTCCTACTGAATATAGACAGGGAAGAGTGATTTGATATATTCATTGTGAGAAAAACAGTAGGAATAATGAGGGGGGGGATTCGAACCTGTTATTGCTACTGTTTCTACTGTTGTTATTGCTGCTCTTTCTACTGTTGTCTTTGCTACTGTTTCTACTGCTGTTATTGCTGCTGTTTCTACTGCTGTTATTGCTACTGTTATTGCTACTGTTTCTACTGCTGTTATTGCTACTGTTATTGCTACTGTTTCTACTGCTGTTATTGCTACTGTTTCCACTGCTGTTATTGCTACTGTTAACTACCACTGTTGTCATTAGTACTACACCGTGTAGTTGCAAATATATATATATATATATATATATATATATATATATATATATATATATATATATATATATATATATATATAACCTCTCAAATTGCAAGCCCAATGTTTGTCAACATGTCATAAAACCTACGTTTACCTTATTCCTGATCAGTCAAGCCAGAGTTGCAACTACCTATATAAGCTGTTACAATTAAAACATCAGACCGAGGCCCTTAGAAGGAGCTGTGGCGGGGAGTCGAACGGGCTCCAGGGATACCCCAAGTCGCCAGAGTCAGTTCTAAGACTGTTTGGTCCCAACTGAATTTTTCTCTCTGGTGTGTTGACATGTTCTCCTACTCCTACGACCTTCAAAAGCGAGACATTTTGGGCTTCCTTGCAGTGTTGACAAATGTTTGCACTTGCATTGAGGGAACTTACTGTTACTTAACAAACAACCAGACCTTCCTAAACTACTGAATATTTTATTTGACATTTTTCTCTACTACACTAATCTAGTCTCGACATTATGCAACCTCGGGGTACGTATACTCTTGTGTGCGTTTATTTATTGATATGTGCATTTATCTATTGATATGTGCATTTATCAATTGATATGTGCATTTATCTATTCATATGTGCATTTATCTATTGATATGTGCATTTATCTATTGATATGTGCATTTATCTATTGATATGTGCATTTATCTATTGATATGTGCATTTATCTATTGATATGTGCATTTATCTATTGATATGTGCATTTATCTATTGATATGTGCATTTATCTATTGATATGTGTATTTATCTATTGATATGTGCATTTATCTATTGATATGTGCATTTATCTATTGATATGTGTATTTCGTCTGCGCGTGGTTCAGAAAACCTGTTTGTGATTAATTTAACAAAACTACCTTAACTAGCAAACTCTCACTCTTTGTGTTAGGGGTCAATTGAGGTCAAGGTCATCTTAGTTTGATAAACTATCTTAGCTTGATAAACTATGAAGATGCATTTGGTTTGTTTATGTTAAAAAAAATGTGTAAATAGTTATCTGTGCTGTAAATTGCTTAGGTAAACGAATTTTAGTCATCAGATGCTAAACCAATTATGTTCTTCTGAAACCTCTTTCTATTGGCCACTTAAAGGATGGGTATGGCATCCACTACCACTTAAAGGATGGTTATGGCATCCACTACCACTTAAAGGATGGGTATGGCATCCACTACCACTTAAAGGATGGTTATGGCATCCACTACCACTTAAAGGATGGGTATGGCATCCACTACCACTTAAAGGATGGTTATGGCATCCACTACCACTTAAAGGATGGGTATGGCATCCACTACCACTTAAAGGATGGTTATGGCATCCACTACCACTTAAAGGATGGGTATGGCATCCACTACCACTTAAAGGATGGGTATAGCATCCACTACCACTTAAAGGACGGGTATGGCATCCACTACCACTTAAAGGATGGTTATGGCATCCACTACCACTTAAAGGATGGGTATGGCATCCACTACCACTTAAAGGATGAGTATGACATCCACTACCACTTAAAGGATGGGTATGGCATCCACTACCACTAACAGGATGGGTATGGCAACCACTACCACTTAAAGGATGGGTATGGCATCCACTACCACTAACAGGATGGGTATGGCATCCACTACCACTAACAGGATGGGTATGGCATCCACTACCACTTAAAGGATGGGTATGGCATCCACTACCACTAACAGGATGGGTATGGCATCCACTACCACTAACAGGATGGGTATGGCATCCACTACCACTAACAGGATGGGTATGGCATCCACTACCACTTAAAGGATGGTTATGGCATCCACTACCACTTAAAGGATGGTTATGGCATCCACTACCACTTAAAGGATGGGTATGGCATCCACTACCACTTAAAGGATGGGTATGGCATCCACTACCACTTAAAGGATGGTTATGGCATCCACTACCACTTAAAGGATGGTTATGGCATCCACTACCACTTAAAGGATGGTTATGGCATCCACTACCACTTAAAGGATGGTTATGGCATCCACTACCACTTAAAGGATGGGTAGGGCATCCACTACCACTTAAAGGATGGGTAGGGCATCCACTACCACTAACAGGATGGGTAGGGCATCCACTACCACTAACAGGATGGGTAGGGCATCCACTACCACTAACAGGATGGGTTTGAAGAATATAACAAATAAACAAAAATACAAAAAAAATCCATTATTACCACACAAATCTATTCTTTGCAATAACAAAATTCTCGATTCCTGTCACGTAGGTAAGTTACGTAACGTCTCTGTGCAATTAGCGTTGCAACATTGACCCTAGTGGCAAACAATGCAATCCAACTCACATAGTCAACATGAATGTTTTTTTTTTGATCCCTTGAGCGTATAGTAATGGGCACTATACCACAGACGGTGTTGGACAGACTCACGTCATTTGGGGGAACACTTTGCAATCAGGTGACAAGATGTAAACATGAGAACTAGTGTGATTTAGTTCCCCCTCTTATGAGACATGACACAATCCAAGTGGTTTCATACTAGGTGGCCAATGGTAAGCTTAAACTGTGACACTTAACATGTATACATTCTAAATTATCTCTAACTTAACATGTATACATTCTAAATCATCTCTAACTTAACATGTATAATTCTAAATCAGCTCTAACTTAACATGTATAATTCTAAATCATCTCTAACTTAACATGTATAAATTTTAAATTATCTTTAACTTAACACGTATACATTCTAACTTATCCCTAACTTAACATGTATACATTCTAAATTATCTCTAACTTAACATGTATACATTCTAAATTATCTCCTAACTTCTGTTCAGTGAGAGCTTTCCCGGGTAATTATAAGCCTTTATGTAGTTAATAGTTAGCGGCAGCTAACCAATTTGCCTATTGCCAATTTCCAACTTAATTTGTGCTCCATTGATAAACCCTATCACCAGGGTCCCACTAACTACGACCACAGTAGCTTGTTCAGTCGTCACAACATAGTTCTGTACCCTCGTGGGACCACAGTCGTAACTGATTGAGACTGCTAATAATAATTGACCTCTTCAGCAAACTGTGAGGGCCGAACCAGAAGACATTATCTTTTATCACCTCACAAGCGTCCTTATCTTCACTTCACTGAAAATTGCGCTCTGAATTCTGTTTTGGGCGACGACAAAGGGGTGGCAGAGGAAACGACACCCTATTTTCGCAGCAATAATTGGGTCTGAAGTTTGGGTTTGAGGTAAACACATTTGCTAAATCGTCCAATTTTCAGGTTTCATCACAGAACGCATATTTGGCGTTCATGTCGCGGTCTGTCAGACTGTCAGCTNGTGGGGGGATACATTGATGTTTGTTAACCCATACCTGTGACGGAGAGTCACGACGGTTGCCGGCGGACGACAAGACGGATACTGATGACGGAAAGAGTGTAGGCGGACGACATAATATAGAGAAGACAGACAGACAGACAGACAATTATGATAAAAGTTGCACCTATTGCAATCGTGCAAGCATGCAAATGATCAACAAACTCCCAGCGCGGGGGGGGGAAACAGTTAGAAAGTTTGTGATGCTTCCTCATAAACTGTTTTCATGAATACCTTTTTCTGCATCTCCCAATGACCTAAATCAAACAGCAATAATTTATTCATGATTCGTCACATCAGGAATAGAGCACATCATAGATGGAGTCATCTCAAACCTAATTTCATAGCGAATATTGTATTTAATAACATAGAATTTAAATATCTCATTGAATTAGAAATTTGGATGCTCATGGCTTTTTGATGGTGAGCGAATCATTTACAGGATC
>WNGS01164993.1:0-17768 GCA_020271785.1 Procambarus virginalis
GATTTGAAATTAAATTCCTATGGATACCATCACATGTTGGCATCTCAAGGCGTGACACTGTTGATATGCTTGCAAAGACAGCCTGTAGAAAACCAGTGGTAGAAATTGATATGGGTGTTTCATTAGCAGTGACAAAGAGAATACTTAAACAAATCTAATGAAGATCTCACCGACCTAACAAATTCACAAAGACCTGAAAGTTGTAGCATTAAATATTATGATAGATATCGTGAAGAGACATTCACATACGGGACTAATAGAACAAGAACCCGGCATGTGATGTTATAGTGGCCAGAATATGCCTGGGATATAGACGTATCTGGCAGCTTTCTCAAACCAAATGTCGAGTACACAATGTGTCAACTTTCTGAAAGAGAAAACATGCACTCTCTTGAACATTATATTGTAGAATGCCCCATATTGACTGACTTTTGCCCCCCCCCCTGGGCTAAGGTATGCTGAACTGTGTAATTACTATATGAGTACTGGAACACTTGATGATATATTGGACTTATACCCAAGATTGACCATGTAATGTATCAATTATACAATGTATATGATGTAACTATGTAACCTGAGCTTGTAAAAGCACCTTAATCACCTTCAGTGATTAAGTGCTTAATTGCACACTAGTTTCTCTGTCAGCTATCTCACCCTGTCAGAGTAAAAGAGACAATGTATGTGAATGCATGTGTAATTACCTAAGTGTAATTACCTAAGTGTAGTTACAGGATGAGAGCTACGCTCGTGGTGTCCCGTCTTCCCAGCACTCTGTCATATAACGCTTTGAAACTACTGACGGTCTTGGCCTCCACCACCTTCTCCCCCAACTTGTTCCAACCGTCTACCACTCTGTTTGCGAAAGTGAATTTTCTTATATTTCTTCGGCATCTGTGTTTAGCCAGTTTATATCTATGACCTCTTGTTCTTGAAGTTCCAGGTCTCAGGAAATCTTTCCTGTCGATTTTATCAATTCCTGTTACTATTTTGTATGTAGTGATCATATCACCTCTTTTTCTTCTGTCTTCTAGTTTTGGCATATTTAATGCTTCTAACCTTTCCTCG
This sequence comes from Procambarus virginalis, assembly GCA_020271785.1. Taxonomy (NCBI): domain Eukaryota; kingdom Metazoa; phylum Arthropoda; class Malacostraca; order Decapoda; family Cambaridae; genus Procambarus; species Procambarus virginalis. The sequence goes on from WNGS01164993.1 coordinate 1,066, forward strand.
TAGCTCTTACCCTTCAGTTCTGGGAGCCACTTAGTAGCATGTCTTTGCACCTTTTCCAGTTTGTTGATGTGCTTCTTAAGATATGGGCACCACACAACGCTGCATATTCTAGCTTTGGCCTAACAAAAGTCATGAACAATTTCTTTAGTATATCCCCATCCATGTATTTAAAAGCAATTCTGAAGTTAGAAAGCATAGCATAGGCTCCTTGCACAATATTCTTTATGTGGTCTTCAGGTGATAGTTTTCTATCTAGAACCACCCCTAGATCTCTTTCTTTATCAGAGTTCTTTAAAGATTTCTCACATAATATATAGGTTGTGTGGGGTCTATGTTCTCCTATTCCACATTCCATAACATGACATTTATTAACATTAAATTCCATTTGCCAAGTGGTGCTCCATATACTTATTTTATCCAGGTCTTCTTGAAGGGCATGACAATCATCTAAATTTCTTATCCTTCCTATTATCTTAGCATCATCAGCAAACATGTTCATATAATTCTGTATACCAACTGGTAGATCATTTATGTAGACAATAAACATCACTGGTGCAAGAACTGAACCCTGTGGTACTCCACTTGTGACATTTCTCCAGTCCGATACATTGCCTCTGATCACAGCCCTCATTTTTCTATCAGTCAGAAAGTTTTTCATCCATGTTAGAAGCGTACCTGTCACTCCTCCAATATTTTCCAGTTTCCAGAACAACCTCTTATGTGGAACTCTGTCGAAAGCCTTTTTTAGGTCCAGATAGATGCAGTCAGCCCAACCATCTCTTTCCTGTAATATCTCTGTTGCTCGATCATAAAAACTGAGTAAATTCGATACACAGGATCTACCAGATCGAAAACCATACTGTCTGTCTGATATTATATCATTTCTCTCTAGGTGTGCTACCCATTTAGTTTTAATTATTTTTTCCAATATTTTGACTATTACACTTGTCAATGATACCGGTCTATAATTAAGGGGGTCTTCCCTGCTTCCACTCTTGTAAATTGGAACTATGTTAGCCTTTTTCCACACATCAGCTACAACTCCTGTAAACAGGGATGCCTGAAAGATCAGTTGAAGAGGGATGCTGAGCTCAGGTGCACATTCTCTCAGAACCCATGGTGAAACTCCATCTGGACCAACTGCTTTGTTCTTATTTAGCTCTTTGAGCATTTTTTCCACTTCGTCTCTAGACACCTCTATGTGCTCTATGTTGTTCTCTGGAATTCTTATTGTATCTGGTTCCCTGAAGATTTCATTTTGTACAAACACACTTTGGAACTTTTCGTTTAATGTTTCACACATTTCCTTTTCATTTTCCGTGAATCTATTTCCCATTTTCAACCTCTGAATATTATCCTTTACCTGCAATTTGTTGTTTATGAATTTATAGAATAGACCTGGTTCTGTTTTACATTTGTCTGCAATCCCTTTTTCAAAATTTCTTTCTGCCTCTCTCCTCACTGCCGTGTAGTCGTTTCTCGCATCTTTGTATCGCTGGTATGATTGGGGGTTTGGCCTCTTCCTGTATTGATTCCATTTTTGTGTCTTTTGGTCTCTGGCCCTCTCGCACTTTCTGTCGAACCAATCCTGTTTCCTAGTTCTGCTTCTCTGTTTTGGTATAAATTTTTTTGTGCCTTTATCATATATTTCACAAAACTTGACATACATCTCATTCACTTCCTTGCCTAGCAACAAGTCTGTCCAATTATACTCCCTAAAAAATTTTCTAAGGTTGCCATAATGTCCTCTCCTAAAGTCAGGTTTTTCAATTGCATCGACCAGCATATTTTCTTCCAGATTATAACGCATTGCATACTTTATCCCCAAAAAGACATGGTCACTTTTACCCAAGGGAGGAAGGTACTGAATGTCAAATATGTGTGTGTATTTATGCATGTGTATATGTATATGTACGTATATATGTGTGTGTATGTATATGTATGTGTATAAAGTACTTATGGAAGCTGATCAGAATTGCATTTCACCTTTGTAAATGCACATTAATGACACTTCAAACACTTTATGTAGGGCATACGTAAATCTGTGTATCTATGTATTTCCGTATGTAGGTTAGCTTAGCATTTTAAAAGTACCGAATCACCTTCTGTGGTTGATTGTTCAATAAATCCCTGAACTATATGTTTAACTGATCTCTAACCCTGTCCATGGAGGACAGAAGAATGTATATATGCTGGTTAGCACTGTAAATGTGTGGCCACGTCTGTGGTAGAAAATAAGATATAAAAAAAAAAAATCTCTATCCCCAGAGCTCCATTAACTCCTATCCAGGTGCCTGCAGAACCCTTCCACAGACTCATCATAGACTGTGTTGGTCCTTTACCCCGGACCAGTTCTGGCAATGCCTATACTATATACTAACCATCCTGTGTCCTACCACCAGATTCCCCATAGCAGTTCCAGTAAAGAACATTACGGCTGCTACTGTGGTGAAACAACTATTGAAGATCTTCACCCAGTACGGATGTCCAAGGGAGGTTCAAAGTGACTGTGGCACCAACTTCACCAGTGATCTCTTCAAGAAGACACTGGAAGAGTTCAACATCACACAGGTACTGTCCAGCCCCTATCATCCTGCTTCACAGGGTTCTCTTGAGCGTAGTCATCAGACTATTAAAGCACTCCTAAAGAAATTTTGCAATGAGACCTCGAAGGATTGGGATAAACAACTTGACCTCATTATGTGTATTTTCAGAAGTCTTCCCAATGAGTCTCTAGGAGTATCTCCTTATGAGATGCTCTACGGACGTAAGTGCCGTACTCCTCTCAAAGCTTTTAAAGACTCTCTACATAATGCCACCTTCAGTGAGCCTCAGAATGTGCCCCAGTTTCTTCAAAACTTACAACACATTCTAGAGAGAGTACGTAAATTTGCTAATGACAATCTATTGAAAGCCCAGAAGATGAAGACTCATTACGACCAGAACAGCAAAATAAGGAAATTTAAACCAGGAGACTTCGTGTTGACCTATTTTCCTATCCCAGGTTCTCCCTTGCAAAACAGGTTTTCAGGACCTTACCGCATCAAGGAGTGCAGAAACAACCACAACTACGTTCTTGAGACTCCAGATAGGCGGCGGAAGACCCAGATGTGCCACGTCAACCTCCTGAAGCAGTATAACGGTACTCCCCCCACTGTGTTGCCCGAAACGCTTTGCGTAATAGTGGCTTTAGGCACTGTATGTACTAGCCTCATCTATAACTCCATCACACTCTGTGACAATCACTTGTATGTATGTACCTTACCTAAATAAACATTTTGATTTTGATTTTTTTGATTTTGATTTTGTGTTGGTATCAATCTCCTCATTTAAAGGTCCATGCCTCCACAGTGAGACCTTCCCTGCTTCTCCTCCCGAAAAGCACTGACACTGAGTCAGTGCCTTCCAACTCGGAAATCCTAACTGATCTTCATACCTATTTGCAGGACAATAATAGGCACCTCTCATCAAAATCTTCAAGGAACATCAGAAGTTGTTCAGCGATGATCCACAAGAGTGTAATGTGATTCAGCACGACATCCAACTGCTCCCTGACACCCGGCCGATTCATCAACCATTCTACCGAATCAGCCCTAGCAAAAAGGAAGTTATGCGTGCTGAGGTACAGTACCTCCTGGATCATGGGCTGGCCACCCCTTGTGAGTCCCCTGGGCCTCACCTGCATCTTGGTGCCGAAACCGCAAGGTAGTGAGGTTGTGTACCGATTATCGGAAATTGAATCTTGTGACTGTCAAGGATGCGTCCCCTTACCTAGAATAGATGACATCCTTGACCCCATTGATAATGCCCGTTACTTGTCCCAAGTAGACTTGCTCAAAGGGTATTACCAAGTATGTTTGACAGCGAGCCAAGGAAATATCTGCCTTCACCACTCCCTTTGGACTTTACAGATACGAATGCCTTCCCTTTGGACTATGTAATGCCCCGGCCACCTTCCAGCGAGTTGTCAACCTCGTCATCCAGGGATTGGATAACACCTACGCCTACTTGGATGATATCGTTGTAGCATCCAACACCTAGAGCGAACATCTGCTCCAGCTGCAACGATTGTTCGCCAAGCTCCTGACAGTTGGCCTCACCAACTTGGGCAAGTCCACCTTTGCTAAAGGTAAAGTGCGTTATCTTGGTCATGTGATAGGGAGTGGCAGCCTAGCTCCGTTAAACACACACACTCAAGCCATCCAGCATTACCCACAGCCTACCACCAGGAAGCAGCTCCTGCGCTTCCTTGGTCTTGCCTCCTACTACCGTAGGTTTGTGAAGAATTTTAGTACGGTAGCGACACCATTGATCACTTTAACCAGTCCCAAGCAACGGTATCATTGGACCATTCAGCAAACTGTTGCTTTTGAACAACTTAAATCACTGCTCTGTTCTAATCCAATTCTCGCCTCACCAGATATCACGAAGCCTTTCATCCTCCATGTCGACGCCAGTGGTACCGGCATCGGGGGTGTCCTGATGCAACAACGAGGCGAGGAGGTTCTTCCTGTTAGCTACTACAGCTACATGTTAAAACCACACCAGAAGAATTACAGCACTATCGAAAAGGAGCTACTTTCCATCGTCCTGAATTTACAGCACTTTGCACCATACCTACAAGGTGCTCGGTCTACCACCATCTACTCGGACCACAATCCCCTACGCTTCTTGCAGCAAGCCCAATTCAACAATCAACGTCTTCTACAATGGGCGTTATATCTGCAAGATCTCAACCTGGAGATCTTCTACATCGAGGGTTCTGACAACATCTCCAGAGTCTATGAGGTAGAGGCAGCTCCACCTACCACTCTACCATCAGAAGTAACTTGACGCAGTATAGCAGGCTTCGGGGGAGAGTTGTGACGATAATCTCTTTCAAGAGAGATTAAGCCTGCTCTTCCCTACATAAAGTTACTTATACATCTACAAGAATAAAATGCTACATTCAAGATACGTCTGCCAGTAGCACAAAACATTTTGACCAGGAGGCAAACGTACCCTAAACCCCCCTTCACTCCCTCCACGCCGGCTCGCCACCTGTCTTCAACCAGGAAACCACCCATTCTCAGCCTGCCTCCTCCTGATTGGTGACTCGCCGACTGCACACCTGCACCCTGCACCTCAACGCCATCTACCTGAGTCGATGTCTGGGCCTGCTCCAGCCATCATCTTCAGAATATTCTTGTGCTCCCAGCTGTGAACAACTACCTGATACACATCCTGTTTATCGGTGGAGGTTCTAAGCTAGTGCTCATATTCTCAGCACCTACTAATATATCATTTTGCCTTTATATTATTGTTAGAGTAATTATTCACTTGGTCATTTTTATGTTATATTTTTTTGACTTGTTTGTTTGCACTGTACATAGCCAAGGGATTGTCTTTATTTTTGCTTTGTTTTCTATATTAATTAAAGTTTCATAGTTCATACTTTGTGTTTTGCGTGTCTTCCCTTACTTCTACCAGAGACAACAGCTAAGCAGTCTTTTTTTGTAAATGTGACAGGCATTGACACCAGCCATTAGGAAGACTGCCGAACATCCACACTCCTACATTTCCCGTCACAATACATATTATACATATATATATATATATATATATATATATATATATATATATATATATATATATATATATAATATATATATATTTATCCATATATAATACAAAAAAATGTCAAATTTACGTACTTATTATTACATTACAAATATCCAAGGTTTTGATGACACGTTTCTTCTTGCGCCCAACGAGTGAATAATGAGACCAGACCCCATAGGTCCCTATCTTCTTCATCATTCGTCTCACTGTGTCTCCACAGTTTGCACCTCCCATTAAAGACAGCATCTGGACCTATTAAAATAATGCACAAGCTGTAAGGTAATAGAGAATAATATATCTTTCAATCTCAACATTAGATTTTCTAATTTCCAACTGTAATAAATAAATACCATTAAACTATTTTCCTTCTTAACTATTACAAAAATCCACTAATATGAGTAACTTTGTTGTATTGTACCTTAAACATGACACTGAACAATCAATTCTGTGCCCCCACCCCCCCTCCTTCATCCCCCAAAAACTAATCAAAAGACATGTACAAGGCTAAGAAAATTATGCAACACTTACCATACTCTTTTTATATTCAATGTTAACTTTTAGCTCGTGTGAAAGACTTTCTACCTCCTCAACAGTTTCAAGTGGGGATGGAAGAATGTCTTCCAGGATTGGTATATCTTCCTGTGTTTTGACCATACGGGTTTCCGTCATTTTGACGATATTCAGGATATCCCCTGATAAAAATGTCAATTTTGACAGCTCCTTCATTATGTAATCCATTTTTCTGTTACTGCAAAAAAAAAATAAAAAGGCTTATTAGAACAAGCATTTACTTTTGCATATATGATATATATATCATCCTTAGTGGATCCGGAGTGCATCCAATCCTATCTTAGTGACAGACACCAATATGTAGCCTTCTATTATGTAACCTCTCCCACTTTATGGTAGGGGTGCCACAGGGCAGCATCCTTAGAACCCTCCTATTTGTTATATACATCAATGATCTGCCTTAAGTCTCTAACATGATTAACCACTTAACTGCGCCAACCAAGTTTTCTCGGTTGGCGGGAAACTGCGCCAACCGAGAAAACTCTGATTTTTTGTAACCAATTCTAAATGTGTACGAGGTTGGTTGTGTACGAAATGGACTCTTAGGACCTCCAGTGAGAGGCAGCCATCTTGGAAAAAAATCCCAGAATGCCCTGGGGCTGCTGGCTGGGTTAGTACTGAATGAGCAACCATGGGTGGCGCATGCGCCTCTGGCTCCCAAACACCTGGACGCGGTGTTGAAGATAATGCCCTGTCGGTGAAATTCAAACTATATTGTTTGAAGAACATAAGGGTCATAATGTTGGGGAAGCCAGGCGCAATAAGGACCTAACACAAAGGTCGGATGCAAGTGATACAGCACCTATGAGGACGATACAGGGAGCGTTAATTCCCCAAATTAGAAATCTTTCATATGAAGAAAGATTAACAAAGCTAAAATTGCATTCACTGGAAAGGCGAAGAGTTAGGGGTGACATGATAGAGGTTTACAAGTGGATGAATGGACATAACAAAGGGGATATTAATAGGGTATTAAAAGTATCAACACAGGACAGAACGCGAAACAATGGGTATAAATTGGATAAGTTTAGATTTAGGAAAGACTTGGGTAAATACTGGTTCAGTAACAGGGTTGTTGATTTGTGGAACCAATTGCCGCATAACATTGTGGAGGTGGGGTCCCTCGATTGTTTCAAGCATGGGTTGGACATGTATATGAGTGGGATTGGGTGGTTATAAATAGGAGCTGCCTCGTATGGGCCAATAGGCCTTCTGCAGTTGCCTTTGTTCTTATGTTCTTATGTTATGTTCTTATCCAGTTGAGGCTCTGAGCGTCACCCTTGCAATCCTATGCTATTTATTTAGATGATACTTAGATGAATCGTTTTCTGCGTTCAGTGATGTTGCATCTGATACAAATGCCATAGATGAACAGTGTTAGCGGCTTCCATTTTGGTGTTTTCCATAGATATTTTCAAGGATGCTTGAATCTCTTCCCAACTGACGGACACTCTTGAGGCTAGCTGAATCTCTTCCTGACTGATGGACACTCTTGAGGTATGCTGAATCTCTTCCTGTGTGGGACCATACAAAGCGATCTTTTCAAGACTATCTTACAAATTTATCTTTTCCTATAATCTTTTCAATACTACCTTATGCTTTACTAGCTTGGTTACATACAACCAACAAGTACTAAAGCCAAGGGTGTACGTGAGTGCATTATTTGCAAGCACACAGAATGAAGAAACAAGCAGCGAAAATTTATCTGTACATGGTGCAATGAGAGTGAAGTCGCGCTGTGTACCATGGGCTACTTCGTTGATTATTACTCACTTTCGAAGTACTGAGTGTGTAATACAGTGTGTTACTGTGTAAATAGTGTGTGAAACTGTACATATTGTAATTTTAGTGAATTTTTAACAGGTAATATTGCGACAATAAACATTTATTGTGGACACATTACTGACACATGTATCACAGTTCCATGGAACATTATGAACGTTCTACTGTATACATATTGTAAAGGACACAAATATGCATCATATACGATAAAAAAACAAATAAAACCGCATTGGAAATACATAAAACAAATAATTGAAAATATATTTGTGGCAACACCCGGTGCTTGAATGGCCCGCGCGACTGTGTCTGGACGAGTCACGCACGGGCGACCAGGCCCTGATGACGTCACAGCGCACTTTGTCCACGTCCCTACAGCCAAACTAAGTGGAATTTGGTATTTATTTTTACATAGACATGTTCAGGGAAGGGAATTTATCATTTTACGAAGAAAAAAGAATTTTTTGGGAACACTTCATTTCATGCGCACCGGGGGAATTTCTCAATAAACTCTGCGCAGCACGGTGGTTAAACCTGTATTGTTTGATGATGATACTACCCTCATCTACTTAGTTGCTTTACAAGAATGTAACACTTCCAAGTCTGTACTCTCCCCCAATGTACTTTCTTGTATATATAAAATACAGTAAAGAATAAACACGTAATAAATCGGTACTTACTAGATTTTTCAAAAGGAGAGCTAGCCACCAAATAATCATTCAAATTTTCGTCTCTATTACGTAGCAAAAAAGCAGGTCTACGGAAGGCTTTCCTGTTGAGTTCGAAGCCCAGATTACTCGTTGTCTCTGAAATGATATGAAATTATAAGTTAAATTTAAAACCAAATAATAAATATGATATTGCTCAATTCCCGATATTTACCAAATAGTTTTAAATAGATAAAACTACAAATAGTAATTATTGAATTATTACATTAGCTTATAGCTTTTCTGAATGCATTAAAAAATTTTGTTTGAGACAATGAAGCAACACCAAGAAAGTTATCAACTGTTTCCATCACCCTGAAGGCTGCTAGAAATATATTACATTAAAATATCCATGCACAAGTATATGTTACTATCTGTGTACGTAAATGTTTCTCCAGTTACATAAAGCTTACCAGTTCTGTGTTGTCTTGGAGTTTGAGGGGAAGGTATTTTACTGGGCCTGAATACCGAGGTGCTCGTAGTCATAGATGATTCTGTCATGGGTGGAAGCGTATTAGCATTGTATAGAAAATATTTACCAAATTGTTTTAAATACATAAACCTACAAATAATAATTATTGAATTATTACATTAGCTTATAGCTTTTCTGAATGCATTAAAACAATGTTTATTTTATTTTATTTTATTTTGTAATTTTTTAAATAAAATTTTTCTTATGTTCAAAGTTGCATCATTTACCATGTAGATTATTCACAAAAATCTTCAGTGTTTCAGGTTGGAAGGTTGATCAATTAACTCTTCCGGCCCCTTAAATATGTTCCTTTGTTGAAAGTTAAAAAGAAAACCATCATACAAAAAGAAATAAAATGTTTTGAATTAAATTAAATTACCAGATTTTTGCTTTTTGAACATAAAACTGATTATTATATATCATGCCATGGGTCCCAAGAACATCAGTGGTAAGGTTCAACGTTCAGTATAAAATGCATTTGTAAGTTTTTTTTTTAAAGTGTGGAACGGATTAATTCAATTCCCTTTATTTCTAATGGAAAAAATCACTTCGACTTACGGGCTGTCTCTGGGAACAGATTACCATCATAAATCGAGGCCCCACTGTATTTCATATATTATATACATATATATCTTTAAATCTATCAACATATATCATATACACATATTTCAAACTAATCTTTTAATTTTGCAAATAAACAATATATATATATTGACTTACATCAGATGCACTAAACATCCATGTGATATGGATGATTGACAATTCTCCTGCTTCATCTTCCACAACGATGTATTTATTTTCAGATTCAGCCATCTACAAATTTAAACTGATTAGGGACATTTTCTGCAGCACATTATCAGTGTCTAAGAAAATAAGCAGTCACTAATTTTATATAGTAGTATTAAACAACAATGTTAACCTTAATTCTAATGTTATGATGGTGAACAATACTTTTTACTAAAGTTAAAAGTTTGCAATGTAAGCAAAGAGTATTCCTACAGCATGCACAAGAATCAAAAACATAATTACAAGAAACTTACTAGTCATAAATCATGTAGTATTGACAGGAAGATATAAGTACTTTCTGTTTTCTTGATTAACATTGAAGGCCCCAAATATTCTTGAATCACAAGGACTAGTAAATATTGGGCTTTGAAAAGGATATACCCTAACAATGAAGTAATTTTCTTCACTTCTTCGGCTGTGTACAGTCCTTAACACTTCACAGCAATTGTATCCAGGTAACGAATATACATTGTTGGGGAATTTATGAAAAATTTTATTCTCTTCAAATGGTTTATAAATCATGGTATTTTCAGCCTCCTTTATTCTTTTTGTAATTTGGACAATTGGATTTTTACTTGATCTGACCATCTTTTTCAGCTGATGCAAATAATTTTCAAATGGAAAAGCTGAACAACTGTCAAGAGTACCATTTTCCTCAGCATCTGCTGTTAGGTGAATCAAACTGTGAACATTGTAGACTAGAAAATCTTTCCCATACAGATCACCACACCTTGATACAAAATTCACCAAAAGGTCATGAGCATATTTGCCGTATTTTAAGGACATACATGTAAGCGAAACCAGAAAACTTATACCGACACTGAGAGTAAGGAAATGATCATACATCTCTTGGGGTAGAATACCTTTCAATACAATCTTGCCTGTGTAGAGAAGAAACTGCCTGTAAAATATTGGGCACAAAATCTTTTATGCTCACCAATCTAGCACTAATTTCAGAAATCTGGCGGCTACATAATTTAAATGTGTTTTTCCGTGTCCAGGTGACAAGACGTCGCTTCATAATACCAAGGCACACCTGGTGCATATAGTCAATGGGAAACGCTGCAATTAAGTCTATGTTCAAGTCACAGAATGGTGATTTACCATGATGATGTTGCGAATTAGATTGATTACGGAAGCGTGTGTCTGTTCTAATGGTTAAATTTGTTACTTCTGGATATGTCATTTTCCCCATCCAAGTACCTTTCTGTTCACATTTGTCACAGCCATAATAACCTGAAAACAGTTTTATAGATTTCACCATAGCCTTAGCAGGTGCATCACAAATTACACATTGTAATTTTATGTTGATAATTCTGTTACCATACTGAATCCCATGCAACAAAAGGTCATCCATATCAGATATAAAATCATATAAGAAATTTAAATCACTTGGCTTAGAACGTCCATACAAGAGGACTACTGGAAAGACTTTCAAAGGTTTAATATTCATTACTGCACAGAGAACTGGCCACAAAGCATCATTTTTGCTTCTAAATATAGGAAGGCCATCAATGTTACATGACAATAATAATTGTCTTAGTCCTTTTACAGTTGCTTTTGGATATCTACTTATGTTTTTTAACAGTTCCTCTTTTAACCCAAAGTAAACATATTTCATTCCAGATTTTTGCTCAGTTTCTATGTACCTTTCAGAACTGATTAGTGTCCGAGCTGTTTTTGGTAAATAGTCAATTCCCATTTGCCTCAAAATTTTGAATAATTCAACAACAGCATTGTGTGTAACACCATTCTTGTTTACCCACTGAATTAATAAATTCTGTGGGTAAACAAGTGAATGATGATTATCATGGTCATCATTCTCCTCCTCACTTTGAGAATTAGATAATACATCATGCATATCAGTAAGATTCATATGTAGATCATCAATTTCAGAGCCTAATCAATACTCTTGATTTGACTCGGCTTCAAAAGAACTACAGTAATGTCATTGTCTGACGACTCAATCTCTGAACTTGATGCTGCCTCAGTAAGATTAATGGGTTCACTAGTGTGCACAGCTGTATTTGGATGCATTTTGTGTATACGTTTTAGCCTTCTTGATACTTGCATCCATCTGTTGTTGTATTGGAGTCGCTTTTTTCGCTTATACTCATACATTGTTAAAGAGTGTCAAATTTCTACATTAGACTACCATATTAGCTATATTATTGTTAATAATGTATTGACAGATGCAATATGTATTAAAATTCTAAAAATAAGTCATGCATTATATACAATTTGTGGGAAACTGTCTGCTGAGAAAAGCTGGTGTGGGGGTTGTCACAAGAGTGAGTTATAATCAAAGCTGGTGCATATAACATCCTTGTCAAGCACATGCAAAAGTGAACACTTCCAGATTTGGAGACATGCAGAAATGTAACATGTGGAAATAGAGGCATGCCAAAACAAAGACATGCCAAAACAAAGACATGCCAAAACAAAGACGAGCCAAAACAAAGACATGCATAAATTCAAATTCTTATCTAAATAATTTCTAGTGATTATTATATAAATTATTCCATCAGTACTAGATCAAATATTCACAAAAAAAGGAGAAGAGATATTTGATATTCAATACCATCCTCCCTTTGCAAAGAGTAATCATGTCCTGTTGGACAGTAATTATACCTTAAGATATAATCTATTAGAAAATAGGGACATTGAAATGGTTGTTAAACTATTTCAATAAAGGACACTATAGGGAACCTCGAAGGAGTACCCTGTATTACAAGTGTAAGTGAAAATATTGGAAAAAATAATTAAAGCTAAATGTGAAGAACACCTGGAGACAAATGATATATCAGACTGTCAGTACTGTCTTCGATCTGGAAGGTCCAGTGTAATGAATTTACTCAGTTTCAATGATCGAGCCACAGAGATCTATAAAGAATTCTGATCAAGAAAGAGATCAAGAGGTGGTTTTACATAGAAAACTATAACCTTAGGATCATATTAAGAACTTTGTGCGAGGCCATGCACTGGACTATATCTAATCCTATCTTAGTGATAGACACCAATGTGTAGCCATCAATAGTATAACCTCTCCCACTCTACCAATAACCGTTGGAGTGCCACAGGGCAGCATCTTGGGACCTCTCCTATTTCTTATATACATCAATGATCTGCCTAATGTCTCTAACATTCTGAAACCTATTTTGTTTGCTGATGATACTACCCTCATCTACTCTAACCCCAACCACATACACTAAATGATGCTGTTAATAATGAACTAAAAAAGTCCACTTATGGATGTCAACCAACAAACTAACACTTAACATAGAAAAGACCTACTACATCTTATTTGGATGCAAATCTACAAATGCAATTCAGCTTTAGATAGACAATGTAAACATTAGCGATAAAAATGATGGAAAGTTTCTTGGCCTATTCCTAGACAAGAGACTCAACTTCAGCACCCACATACAGCACATAACTAAGAAAGTCTCTAAATAGTTGGTATACTCTCCAAAATCAGATATTATGTACCTAACTCTGCTCTCATCTCTCTATATTATGCACTAATCTATCCCTATGTTAACTATGGTATCTGTGCATGGGTTCAACCACTGCAAACCACCTCAAGTCCATCATCACCCAGCAAAAATCTGCTATCAGAATAATAACAAATTCTGCTTTCAGACAACACTCAGCCCCCTTGTTTAACTCCCTAAACATGCTAAACATAATCTCACTCCATAAATTCTCTTGTGTCAACTACATTTACAAAACCCTGTTCTTAAATGCAAATCCTGCTCTGAAACTCTTCCTGGACAGATGTAATAGGACCCATTATCACCACACCAGAAATAAATATCTCTTTGATATCCCCAGAGTTAAACTTAATCTGTGTAAACACTCTATGCAAATAAAGGGACCCAGTCTATGGAACTCACTCCCTATTGAATTGAAAAGCTGTCCAACTTTTACATCATTCAAAATCAATACTAAAAAGTACCTAATTTCATCTTCATAGTTTTTTTACCTTTTGCCTTAAAATTGCACTGTATCTATTGCTACCCAATCTCCCAACCTTTATGTACCCAATTTGAACATCTTTACCATTGTGATCATTGCTGTCTTTTATATATGCTGCCAATCTGCTGTATGGTGTTTATTAATCTTGTTTATCTGTATCTATTGCTACCCAGTCTCCCAATCTTTGTACCCAATCTGAACATCTTTACCACTGTGATCATTGCTGTCTTATATGTGCTGTCAATCTGCTGTATGGTGTCTATTAATCTTGTTTAAATTACCCATCAAGCTGTCAATGTAATCAGTCAGAGCTTTAATATAACAATGTGCTTTAATATACTTACAAACCTCTCTCATCTCATTTTTCTCTTGCAATGTATTTGTTATCATTTATTAATTCTGATAGAAATTACCTACTTAAAATTATCTGTTAGATTAAGGACCTGCCCGAAACGCTGCGCGTACTAGTGGCTTTACAAGATTGTTAATACTGTACTATTCAATGTATTCTCACAAACCCAATGTTCTTCTTGTATATATATAAATAAAATAAATAAATAAATAAATAAATAATAAATAAATAAATGAAGGTTCACATGATGGTGCATTTGGGGTTTAAACTGTATGAGTATCCAGAATGTGGGAAAAGATTTAGTCAACTTTCTCATGTAATTACCTAAGTATAATTACCTAAGTGTAGTTACAGGATGAGAGCTACGCTCGTGGTGTCCCATCTTCCCAGCACTCTTTGTCATATAACGCTTTGAAACTACTGACGGTCTTGGCCTCCACCACCTTCTCCCCTAACTTGTTCCAACCGTCTACCACTCTGTTTGCGAAAGTGAATTTTCTTATATTTCTTCGGCATCTGTGTTTAGCTAGTTTATATCTATGACCTCTTGTTCTTAAAGTTCCAGGTCTCAGGAAATCTTCCCTATCGATTTTATCAATTCCTGTTACTATTTTGTATGTAGTGATCATATCACCTCTTTTTCTTCTGTCTTCTAGTTTTGGCATATTTAATGCCTCTAACCTCTCCTCGTAGCTCTTGCCCTTCAGTTCTGGGAGCCACTTAGTAGCATGTCTTTGCACCTTTTCCAGTTTGTTGATGTGCTTCTTAAGATATGGGCACCACACAACCGCTGCATATTCTAGCTTTGGCCTAACAAAAGTCGTGAACAATTTCTTTAGTATATCGCCATCCATGTATTTAAAAGCAATTCTGAAGTTGGAAAGCGTGGCATAGGCTGCTCGCACAATATTCTTTATGTGGTCCTCAGGTGATAGTTTTCTATCTAGAACCACCCCTAGATCTCTTTCTTTATCAGAATTCTTTAAAGATTTCTCACATAATATATAGGTTGTGTGGGGTCTATGTTCTCCTATTCCACATTCCATAACATGGCATTTATTAACATTGAATTCCATTTGCCAAGTGGCACTCCATATACTGTACTTATTTTGTCCAGGTCATCTTGAAGGGCATGACAATCATCTAAGTTTCTTATCCTTCCTATTATCTTAGCATCATCAGCAAACATGTTCATATAATTCTGTATAGCAACTGGTAGATCATTTATGTAGACAATAAACATCACTGGTGCAAGAACTGAACCCTGTGGTACTCCACTTGTGACATTTCTCCAGTCCGATACATTGCCTCTGATCACTGCCCTCATTTTTCTATCAGTCAGAAAATTTTTCATCCATGTTAGAAGCTTACCTGTCACCCCTCCATATTTTCCAGTTTCCAGAACAACCTCTTATGTGGAACTCTGTCGAAAGCCTTTTTTAGGTCCAGATAGATGCAGTCAACCCAACCATCTCTTTCCTGTAATATCTCTGTTGCTCGATCATAGAAACTGAGTAATTCGATACACAGGATCTTCCAGATCGAAAACCATACTGTCTGTCTGATATTATATCATTTCTCTCCAGGTGTTCTACCCATTTAGTTTTAATTATTTTTTCCAATATTTTGACTATTACACTTGTCAATGATACCGGTCTATAATTAAGGGGGTCTTCCCTGCTTCCACTTTTGTAGATTGGAACTATGTTAGCCTTTTTCCACACATCAGCTACAACTCCTGTAAACAGGGATGCCTGAAAAATCAGTTGAAGAGGAATGCTGAGCTCAGGTGCACATTCTCTCAGAACCCATGGTGAAACTCCATCTGGACCAACTGCTTTGTTCTTATTTAGCTCCTTGAGCATTTTTTCCACTTCGTCTCTACACCTCTATGTGCTCTATGTTGTTCTCTGGAATTCTTATTGTATCTGGTTCCCTGAAGATTTCATTTTGTACAAACACACTTTGGAACTTTTCGTTTAATGTTTCACACATTTCCTTTTCATTTTCCGTGAATCTATTTCCCATTTTCAACCTCTGAATATTATCCTTTACCTGCAATTTGTTGTTTATGAATTTATAGAATAGACCTGGTTCTGTTTTACATTTGTCTGCAATCCCTTTTTCAAATTTCTTCTGCCTCTCTCCTCACTGCCGTGTAGTTGTTTCTCGCATCTTTGTATCGCTGGTATGTTTGGGGGTTTGGCCTCTTCCTGTATTGATTCCATTTTTGTGACTTTTGGTCTCTGGCCCTCTCGCACTTTCTGTTGAACCAATCCTGTTTCCTAGTTCTGCTTCTCTGTTTTGGTATAAATTTTTTTTGTTCCTTTATCATATATTTCACAAAACTTGACATACATCTCATTCACTTCCTTGCCTAGCAACAGTCTGTCCAATTATACTCACTAAAAAATTTTCTAAGGTTGCCATAATGTCCTCTCCTAAAATCAGGTTTTTT
>WNGS01164994.1:0-10601 GCA_020271785.1 Procambarus virginalis
AATTATTTATAAGATTAATAGTTTAAGAAATAATACAAATAATAAAACTAAAAAAAAAACATTCAAATGTTTATTCAGGTAAAGTACATACGTACAAGGTGTGGTACAAACATTGATGAGTTTATAGATAGAGCTAGTACATACAATGCACTAAAGCCACTAAAACACTAAAGACTAAAACTTAATACTAATTGAGATTAAAGTATAAAATGTGTTGAGAAAATATAAAAATAAAAAAGGGGGGAACATGGCAGAAAAACAGCAAAAAATACGATTTGGTCGACAAACAGCATTGTTTAAAAAAAGCAGACATGGGTTGAGGTAAGGTAGGTTACAGGGAGTTAATTAGGTAATGCTTAGTTTTTATCTTAAACTAGTTGAGAAAGGTACAGTCTTTAACATGATTGGGAAGGTCATTCCACATTCTGGGTCCCTTGATTTGTAGAGCATTTCTACTTCGATTAAATCGTACTCTTGGAATATCAAAAAGGTATTTGTTTCTGGTGTGATGCTCATGGGTTCATGGGTTCTGTTATATATATATATATATATTATATATATATATATATATATATATATATATATATATATATATATAATATATATATATATATATATATATATATATATATGTCTCATTAAATATGACCGCATATTCTGTATTTACTATCTTCTGATTTAGGGCTTCTATCCCTCTATCCCTCTAACTATTTTCTTAGCATCAGGGCTTAGCTGAAATAGGAGTTCTCCAAAACTCATTTTCGTAATTTCCGGGTGAAGAAAAGAGGTAAATTACTATAGAATGTATTACACTTATTTATACAATATGCACAACGTTTCGAACCTCCATGGTTCATTCTCAAGTGAATGAATTTTACAATGTGATTGATTTTATACCCGCACTGGGTCAGGTGATAAGATAATAAATGTGAAAACAAAAGGGGATACAAAGTAGGTAAAGGGGATACATGGTAGGTTGTTCTATTCTTATGTGGATTGCTTCAAGAATTTGTAATCTTCTTGCATATTGTATTTTGTCTATTATGCATGTATTTTTGTTCAACATTTCTCTTGTTGAGAAATGTTGAGAAATATGCAACAAGAGCATGTTCCAACGCAACAAGAGAAATGTTGAACAAAAATACATGCATAATAGACAAAACACAAGATGCAAGAAGATTACAAATTCTTGAAGCAATCCACATAAGAATAGAACAACCTACCATGAACACCCAAATCACGGAACTATTTACCCTACCCACAATGAGAGTAAGGACAAGACCAGAACATAACGATGCCAACACAGAAGACAATGTTCAACATAACAGGCCAATTACACTGGATTAATCTTTGTATGTAGATACCAGCTGCCTCGTATGGGCCAACAGGCCTTCTGCAGTTACCTATATTCTTATGTTCATATGTGTGACCCAACTTATATCCCCTTTGTATCCCCTTTTGTTTTCACATTTATTATCTTATCACCTGACCCAGTGCGGGTATAAAAACAATCACATTGTAAAATTCATTCACTTGAGAATCAACCATGGAGGTTCGAAACGTTGTGCATATTGCATAAATAAGTGTAATACATTCTATAGTAATTTACCTCTTTTCTTCACCCGGAAATTACGAAAATGAGTTTTGGAGAACTCCTATTTCAGCTAAGCCCTGATGCTAAGAAAATAGTTAGAGGTATAGAAGCCCTAAATCAGAAGATAGTAAATACAGAATATGCGGTCATATTTAATGAGGCATGTTTAAAAGAAAACCTGCTGCCAGTATACACCAATATATATATATATATATATATATATATATATATATATATATATATATATATATATATATATATATATATATATATATATATATATATATATATATATTTTTTAAGTTTGTGTGGGTACCACCTCTGGTGCCAATGTGGGGACCCATAGCCTCGGAGAAGAAAATAAAACGTATTCAGAGGAGACCTTGTGGTTTCTCACTGAACACTAATATTTTCTTCTCCTACCACCCCCATTCTTTTGTATGTACACATATATATTTGCTTTATTTGAACTTTGTTACAAAAAAAGGAGTTACATATAGGTTACAAAGATGGTTATCATAAGCTGTCGAGTTCCTCCAGCTCCTCAGATGGCGGGCAGGAACCCTGGATGCAGTGCGCATTTCCCCTCTGTATCGCCACGCTGAGGCGCTGGAAAAGAAAGCTGGCAGCTCTAGGGTCCCTTGTTGTTTCAATGAGCCTAGAACCCAGTTCCTTCAAAAAACTGGTAGCACTTTTACCCCAGGCGCCGAGTGTCTCAGAAGCAATGGGGACAAAATTGTAGTGGTGATCCAGTTCTCTATACTTACGGGATTTGGCTGCTTCCCTGTGGGTGGCAGCGCCACCTGGTTGTGCAACACTGAGTTCAATGTAGGTGTTAGCCAGGGTTGATACGCACGTGTAGTCCCATACCAACTGCTTGCCATTCTTCCAGTGGTTCACCCATATATATATATATATATATATATATATATATATATATATATATATATATATATATATATATATATATATATATATATATGTGTCGTAAGGCACAGGGAAAGATTGCCAGACACGAAGCAGTCAATGACATCATCAAGAGAAGTTTGGCTACAGCTGGGTGTCCAGCACAAAGGGAACCCCAGTTGTGCAGACCTGACAACAGCCAAAAACTCCCAGATGGAGTCACCTGCAGCCGTTGAGGGAAGGTAAGCAGGTCGTGTGGGACTACACGTGTGCATCTACATTGGCCGATACCTATCTACCTTACAGCACAGCTGAGGGAGGCGGGGCGGCCACCTTCAGGGAGATTCAGAAAGCTAACAAGTACAGGGACCTAGAACGTTGTTACAGGTTCGTGCCGATAGGCTCTGAGACTCTGGGCGCCTGGGGTAAATGTGCACTTAAGTTCCTGAAGGAGGTGGGCGAGGAATTCATCGAGAAGACTAGAGACCCAAGAGCGGCCAGTTTCATGTTCCAGCGCTGAGTGTCGGTTTAGAGGGGAAATGCGTGCTGTATAGGGTACGCACCCGACCCCTGAAGAGCTGGACGAGGTCTTCGAACACTGATTGATAATGTTATATAGTGTGTGTTTCTGTAAACTGTAGCATTGCAATAAAATCAAATATAATAAAAAAATATTAAAAAAATAATAGGGGTGGTAGGAGAGGAAAAGATTAAAGTATTCAGTGAGAATCCACAAGGTCTTCTCTGAACACTATTTATTCTTCTTTGAGGATGTGGTTCCCTTAATTAAACCAGTAGTGGTGNTTTAGGTCACTGTCACAGTTGTCAGTAAGAGGGGCTCACTTCCTTCCTGGGCACTATTACTTCCCCTCCCCCGTCCAATCCCAGATCCTTATCTTGCAATTGGATGCAGTTCCTGGTTATGGTTATGTTGTGGCTGAGGGTGTGGAGGCTGGTGTTGATGTTGTTCAGGGCCTTGTTGAGGTTGGTGATGCAGTGCCTGGTTATGGTTATGTTGTGGCTGAGGGTGTGGAGGCTGGTGTTGATGTTGTTCAGGGCCTTGTTGAGGTTGGTGATGGAGTGCCTGGTTATGGTTATAACAATAAACACTACAATAAACAGCATGAAAGTCGTATATCCGGACAATTTCTTTGTGGGTGATATCCAAACTCCTGTAAATATAATTGATATCAGCACGAGTGTAGTAGAATTTGCAAGAGAAATTGACAAAATGCAATGCACTCTGCCCCGGGTTCAGACTTATGGAATTCGGAATTTATAAAGAAAATTTTTATTAAACTAAAAAAAAAAGAGTTTAGAACTTTGATGATGTTGCAAAATATCCTAATACTTGGGTCATAGAGTCAAGATGCATGATGATGTTGCAACACGTCTTCCCACTTGTTACACTTCAACATTGTTCAGAGTTTGGACATTTCTTTCTCTTTCACTTGTTATTAAGTATTTAAATACCGGTTAAAGGGAAGATGCGACGCCGTTGTCATGGAGACATGACCTTCCTCCTCCTGACTGATGTTTACACATTTACGTCATAAACTGTATATATGTCATGTTTTATGCCCTCCAAAGGAAGCAAACAGTCGGCTTTGTCATTTAAGAAACTGGGCCTTTAGGGGAGAATTCATCGCCTAAATATCACCTGCATCTTTGTGAGGAGGCAACGCATCCTCCGAATAGAGATAATTGAACTTATGTGGCTGTTACATTTAACTCCCAATATAATTTTCTCGTTTTCTGTTAACATACAGATTTTTACAAATAAGTTTTTAAGTTCATATGAAACTTGAAAATGTCCATAGAGCTGGCAAGCAGGGGATGGAAGAGGCACGGGTAGGATTAAGGAAAACATGAAGGAGGATTAGGAGGTTGGGAGGAGAGTGGGATGGACAGGGTAGTGGCCTAACCACTTTGGCTTGGGGAGTGATTATGAAGTGATATGAGTTGATATGTGTATTGATAGGGAGGCAAGGCTGTACTCATAAATGATGGTGATGATGTTATGGTGATGATTTTTTTTTTAAGATGAATGATTGCTGGCCGCCAGCAGCAGCAAGCTGTAGCTGTTGCACAACAGGAGGAGAGAAGTTGCCATGCGAGGACAGAGTTCCAGTCTTGGTGCCGCATCCGTAGAGCAGTGCTGTGGTGACTTGCAGATGTATTGTTGGTATAGGATCTTGTAGGTGATGTATACAGTGAATTTGTTCTGGTTGGTAGAGGTATTGGTGACTGATGTTGGCTTGTTAGTTCGTAGTCCGTTCTTGTTAGGTGTATAAAGGATCAGGAGGTTCCCATTCATCATCCTCCTCACGTGGTAGATTACTAAGTATTCTGGGCTGAGGGTAATTCCTGTTGTGGATGTACCGCCTGACTTTTTGCTGTAGTGACATCCTCCTTGTTCTGTGAGGCTGGTCTCGTATTTCATAGTTGGTTGTGTTGTAAACCGTAAAGGGATCGTCACGATTTGGTAAGTAGGTGTACTTCATTTTGTATAACTGCTTTGCTGAGAGTTTGTGGAGACGTCTATTCAAAGGTTCTATCTTTAATTGGATGTGGAGTTTGTCGGTCCGAATTTTCTCAGCAAGTGTCACTCCTGCTACAAATCTGAGTGCTCTATTTTGAACCCTTTGAAGTTTCAGCATATTTGACTTTTTAGTAAGAGCAAGTGGGGTGTATGGGTATTCCAGGATAGGTCGAATAAGCATTCTATAAAGATGTAGCTTCACATGCTGTGGGGCTTGCCTGAATCGGTACAGCCGAGCTAGTTGTGCTTTGGCTAAGGTTACTTTCTTATTAATATGTTCAGTGGAATTCAAGAGTCTCGATATTACATAGCCTAGAATTGTAGTAGAGTTCTGAACCTGTATTAACGTGCTACCAATGTTGATGACCCCAAGTGTACTAGCCCAGCTGCCCACTGAACACAGTTGAATCTTGTTAGGGTTTGTCACAATTTTCCAGTCTTGTTCCCAACTTGCTTGGCTGCTAGTTCCTCTTTCGTCTTCCTTATGACTGAATCGTGTTTAGTTCCTTGGCCAGCAGGCATCGACGACACTACATGGATGACATCATCTGCAAATTGGGTTATAATAGTGTCGTTATAAATAGGGCGTGGCAAGTCATTTACAAAAAGATTGAAGAGGAGTGGGCTTATGCACGATCCCTGAGGAACTCCTGCTGTCGGCATAAAGGAATCAGCTTCCTTGTTGTTAAACATTGGAATTATTGTTCTATGGCTTAGAAAATTTCTGACTAGTCTAAGGAGGGTCCAGTTGTGGTGTGGTATGGATTGCAGCTTGAAGAGCAGACCATTATGCCATAAACTGTCAAAGGCCTTGTTGACATCTCTGGTTGCTATTATTGCAGTCTGGTGTTGTTTCCTAATACTGTCTGCTGCATCGTAGATGATGTTGATGGCATGCTGTGTCGATCTGTGGTTCCTAAAGCCAAACTGTTTTTCTGTATACAGATGGTGGTACTCCATGTAGTAGTTAATACGATTTGACAGTATTTTCTCAAAGCACTTTCCTGTTGACTCCAACAGGGAGATAGGCCTATAGTTTCCAGGGACGTGTTTGCTTTTGTCAGGCTTCGGGATAAAGATCATTTTGGCAGTTTTAAATACTTGTGGAAAGTGTCCTGAGACGAGGATGGCGTTGAAGACATTGAGCAAGGACTGCACGTAGTTTAGAGGTAGAAACTTCAGTTGGTTGACTGTTATTCCTGACAAACCTGGCGCTTTGTTCCTCGTTTTCTTTAATACTTCCAACAGTTCGCGTATGGTGATGGGTCGGGTGATCGGGTGGTCAGGGTCAAGGAGTGCGGTGTCAACTAGAGGCCTGCTAGCCAGGTTCTCAACGTTTTCAGCAACCCATTGGTTGACTGAACGGTGGTTGTCGTTGTTGATCTGGCTGTTGTTTTCTGTGAAGATTTCCTCCCAAACCAGTCCCATGAGATTAGCCTGCAGCTGTGCATCTTCCACTCTGGTGGTTATTACCTCGTTGTTGTCATCAGTATATGTATAGCTGAGGTGCGACAACGGTGTCTTTGATGATCCTAGGAGTTTTCTGATCTTTCCCCAAAATCTGGCAGGTTCTC
Source organism: Procambarus virginalis (assembly GCA_020271785.1). Taxonomy (NCBI): domain Eukaryota; kingdom Metazoa; phylum Arthropoda; class Malacostraca; order Decapoda; family Cambaridae; genus Procambarus; species Procambarus virginalis. The sequence goes on from WNGS01164994.1 coordinate 6,617, forward strand.
TCTTGTACTGGTTCGCTTGGTTGACTAGTGTACCACAAATGTGTCGTTTGTGTAGGAGCGTGAGGCCTAAGACTTCACGTCTGAGGGCCTGAATGATTTGGAGGGATGGCTGGCCTGTGCATAGGCGCCTCACACATTCTTGTTGGTAATGCCTCATTTTATCCTTGATCTCTCTAGTTGGTTTGTATTGCTGAATTATTCTGGTGTTAGTCAGATCACAATTGGCCATAGTTGCCTCAGTGATGCGAGTATGTATGGAGGCAATTGCTGCGTCAATGTCCTGGACCGGTTTATTGTCAAGATCAGCGGTTGGGTCAGAGCCAAGGAACTCCACATATGGACGAAGTCGAAGCGTATTTAGATTGGGTCTGGGGCGTCCCAGAATTCTAAAGGGAGATGCTTGGAGATGGAGAATAACAGGTATGTGATCTGAACCTACATCATTACCTGGGAGTATTCTGCTGTGAAAGATATTGCATTCAACATTCGTCAGTATGATATCAGGTTTTCCTTGGTGGTTACCTACAAAGGTTTTAAAGTAGGAACCCAAGAAGGTTAAGTTCCTCGCTGTCATGAGGTTAAATAATAGTCGACCTTTGATGTCATCACGTCCATTGGTGTCATTGAAAAATGCTGCATGGTGGGCATTAAAGTCCCCTGCAAGGATCGTTGGGACATTTCTGTTGATCACCTTGTGAATGGCTCTCGAAGGGATGGAGTGCTCACCTGGGGGTATGTAGGTAGTTAAAATAGCAAGTGGGCCATGGTTCGTGACTATTTCCACTGCTAGGGCATTTTCTTCTTGGAGGTAGATGTTGGTGAATGAGCAGCCCAGCTTGATGAGGACCGCAACACCTCTATTCTGGCCAGAGTTCCTTTCAATGGTCGTGTATCCATAGAGTTTGATGTGTTGGTCAAGGCGTGCAGAGGTCTCGTTTAACAAGATGACTTCAGGGTGATACTTGCACGCTTCCAGTTCTAGTAGATATTTGTTGTTGAAAAAGTGTCTTACGTTAAGTTGCATAATTGTAATCCCCATTATCTGGCGTAGGATTGTCTAGTTTTAATTGGTGACCTTTCACGCTTGTTCTTTTGGTGTTTTTTTTCCACTAGTTGTTTGTTCAGACTTCATCCCCCTTGACTGGTGTGCTTTCCCAGTCCCCCGGTTGCACTCTGTTTCCTCCCATCTTCCCTCTTATGTGCCTCATCCTCCTCTTCTGCTCCCTCATCATCTACATATTCTTCCTCTTCTTCTTCTTCTACGTGTTCTTGTTCATCTTCATGTTCCTCTTCTGAGGTTCGTTCGTCTTCAACTGCTGCATTGGTGACTTGTGTAGCTGCTGGACGATAGACTGAGTTGGCTGGTGGTGTCGCAGTAGGCGCCTCCTGTTGTAGGGAAGGCTCCTCTTCAGAGTCCTCAATGTGGATATCAAAAGACTCGTTTGTTGAGGATGAGTAATCAGAAGGGGCCGGTGAGGTAGGAATGATTCGTGAGTTGACAGGGTGTTCAGGTTTACCATGATGGTGGCACCCATTCCCATTTATATGTGGGGTAGAAGGGTTATCTCTCACTGCTACTTTGACATGGTGAGTCTGAGTGAGGTGGTTTGGTCGTGGGACCTGTGAGGTAGTGAGTGGGACAGTGGAGTTTGTTGTAGATTGCATGGCGTTGGTTGCTTCATTTGTTGTGGGTTCAGAGACCGGTGGCTGGTGGGGTGACGACTGTGTTTGCGATGATTGTTCAGGGTTGGATGAGAACGCATCATTTGGGATTGTGACTGTAGGTAAGTTGTTAGCCTTCAAAAGCTTGTTGATAATGGTGGCAAATAAGTGTGGGTTATGACCTGCATATCTTGATGCAATTGCTATTAGGATATTTACCTGTGCCGAAGCATCAGAAGATGGCTGTGACATTGGCGTTGTTGGGTGAGTTTGGCCCACCCAAGCATTATAAAATAAATAAATATATAAATATGTTTATTTAGGTAAGGTACATACATACAAGTAATGTTACATTAATTGATCGAATATGTAGATTAGGTACGAATGTCTGCTGGAAGCCTGGTTTGTGGTTGTACTTTGACCCGGCATGTGTGGGAATGTTGCAGCGTTCATGTTTGGTGTCGTCTGCGACTGGTTAGGTCGTGAGGTTTAGGCCTTGTCAAGTATTTTCTGTATTGCTTCTTTCCTCCTTGGACACACAGGCGATACTGCTAAATGTCCCCCTCCACAGAGGGCACATTTACGATTGCTAGGTTGGGGACAATCCCTAAATTTATGGTTTTCAGCACAAATGCTACACGTGGGTGTTGTTGCAGGACACTTGTTCACCACGTGATCAAAACTGAAGCACCGAAAGCATTGCTTAATATCGGTGAAGCGTTCTCTTGATATTTGTTCTGGTGTTGATAGGTACAAAAGCATTTAAATCCCTGATCATTCACCTGGGTAGCATGGGCAGTAGTAGCAAAGGTTATCTTTAGAGTGGGGCGGGGTTGCCTTCTTTGGTGATTCTGAGTATTTGTATGGCTCGTTGTTCATTTACTCTGTTGATTTCGTCGAGTATTTCATCGTCGTTGTAATCCCTTGCTATGTGGCGATTGAATCGCGACACAAACACTGTCCTCCCAGCTTGGAATTTGCCAGTAGGAACGGGAATTACGCCCGCTGCATGGAGTGCAGACGCTTTATCAGGATGTAAGATTTTTTGCAGATCATCTTCAGTGGGGAGCAACACAATAGCCCCATTGGATGTAAGGTAGGTTTCAACGGGTGAAACCTCAACATGGGTGCCAAGAACATTGGAGATCTGGGTTTCATTAAGTTTAAAGGGTTCGACGAACTTAATTTAAGTCTTACTGGCATGATGATGGTGGTAGCATGATTGGTGATTGACAATAATGGCTTGTGAGAGTAGAGTTTTAATAGTTAGTCAAACCTAGAATAGCACAAAGTGCTCCTATTCCTAACATAGCCTAGCCATGCTACAATGGCGAAACAGTTGCCCCGACTCGTTGCGTGACCAGATTTACTACACACCGGCCGTGGTACTTGCGCAGTCAGTTAAATCAGGTGGCGAAAGAGCAAGAGTAGAGTAATAGATAAGAAGACAGGGGTTAGTACATATAGGTCAGTACAAAACAAGAGGGTGTGGTGATGGTGGTGAGGTGAGACTGGGATGAGTGGTGAGGTGAAACTGGTGAATGGGGTGTTGGTTGCTTGGGAGGGTGAGGAGAGAAGGGCGAGGATGGGTTGTGGAGGATTGAGGATGTGGAGGGTGAGGGGTAGTTGAGTGGAGGAGGGCAGCTGGCTCAGAGATGGCGGTTGGCGCGGCGCCAATCCTCAGGCTTCCTGGAATATTTGAAAATTTCTCTTGGTGGATGTTATTCTTCGGTGTTTCTATCTGTCTAGTTAGTAGTCTTCTTGACCAACTGCCGACAACCACAAGGGTCTCGCATCGGCGACGGGAGGTCTAGGGGCTGCCAGAAGTGAAGAGCATTGTGAGGCACGTCTGCTCTCGACGACGGCTGGCTGCAATCTCTGATCGTGATCTGTGATAGCCACAGCCTCAAAATTTTTGGTATATAGCCGTCTAGAGGAGCCCGCTCGTGATCATGATCATGATTATTGTGTTGGTGATGTGTGTATATGTTGTATTAACACGATGACTGAACGGGGTGAGAATAGCTTGAGCATACCTCATCCCTTTGTGTGTACTTTACATCAATAACTATTTCAAATTCACATTTCAATTCGTGATCAAGTTCAAAGCTATACAAAGTTTAAATATTAAAAGTTTCCTATCAATTTTTATTAAACAATTAAGATTTATACAAAATTTAAAAATATCCTAATTACTTAAAACATATTGATATACTTCGTTTTATTTTATTAGTTTTTATAAAACTGGTAATATCAGTATAGCTATAGATAAAGTAATAAATGTTATTATGAAGCATAAATGCTTGTCTTCAAACACTTAGAA
>WNGS01164994.1:29132-58261 GCA_020271785.1 Procambarus virginalis
ATATAGACCTCCAAGTTCACCAGGAAATCTGTCGTGCTGCGGCACTTGCGGGAACCAAATTGAGAAGGGGAGAGGAGGTGATGGTGTTCCAGGAACCACATCAGGCAAACGTTAACCATACGTTCAAAGGTTTGCAGACACAACTTATGAGGGCAATAGGGCGAAAGTCCTTAGGGGAAGTTCGCAGAGACCCTGGTTGGCGAACAGGGAGGACAACGGCATCGAGCCAGTCCTCAGGGACTGACGACGACTCCCAGATCCGATTATACAGACTCAGTACACACTGAGACGTGCACGGAGGGAGATGGCGAAGCATCTCATAATGAATACCATCGGAGCCCGCCGCCGTAGAACCGCAGAGGGCCAGGGCAGAACAAAGTTCAGAGAGAGAGAAGGGATCGTTATAGGAAAGTAGAAGATGAGTGCAGAAATCTAAAGGACGAGACTCAAGGACAGGTTTACGAAGAAGCAAAGATTGGGGAAGATGAAGACCAGAGCTAACAGAAGAAAAGTGAGAACCCAGTTCGGTAGCGACCTGCAACGGGTCCGCCACAAGAGTACCATGGAGGTGAAGGACTGTGAAACATCGGGAACGAACTTACCCGCTATCTTGTGGATACGCTTCCATATCTGTGGCAGGGGGAGTTCGGACGTAATTGTGGAGACATAAGAAGCCCAACTCTCACGTTTAGTCGTACGGATGGCCCACGGGCCACTGCACTCGCTTTCCGAAAGAAAAGAAAAAGAATCGATCGTCTTCCGACGGCGGTGCCTCTTCCAGGCTGCACGCTACAGCGGACAACACAGTCCGCATTCCACCAGGGAATGCACTTCCGTGGACCCCGAGAGGAAGAGCGAGGAACAGAGCGGAGGGCAGCGTCATGAAAAAGGAGGAGAGCGCGAGGGAGAGGCAGAAGGGAGAGGTCAGAGAGAGCAGCACTGAGGGTAAATAGGTCCAGTCCGCTTTAGCAAACTGCCACCTAGGGAAAGAGAGGGAGGGCAAAAAGAGAAAAAGGACACAAGGATGGGGAAATAATCACTGCCATGGAGGTCATCAAGAACCTGCCACATGAAATCTAAGTAAAGAGAGGAAGAGCAGAGAGAAAGATCAAGACAGGAAAGGGTGCGAGCCCGAGAGTCAAAATGAGTGGGCTCACCAGAATTCAGAAGAAACAAAGAAGAGAGGAGAAATGGCTCAAGAAGGCGACCGCGGGTATTCGTCAGAACATCACCCCAAAGAGAATGACGACAATTGAAATACCCAGCAGGAGCACCGGCTCCGGCTCATAATATGAAACTTAATTCATAATATGAAACATAATATGAAATTTGGACAATAAGGAGCAGGGCGGCGCTCCATTAAGTGACCGTGAGTTAAACGGGTATGGCCAAGACGTAATCTAGCCAGAGCCGTTTCCCACTGTCGGTTACGATGGCAGGAGGAAGGCCACTGGGACACACGACTCTTGAGAGCATGCAGTTTGCTACCAAGAACAGAAGACCAACAACGCTGCTAACGGGCAAGGATGGAGGCATGAATAACTGGGTAAAAGTCGGAATAAGGAAACCTTTATGGGAGATGGGACAAGTGGGGATAGCATCCTTAGCGGCAGTATCCACACGCTCATTTAAAGAGACACTAACATGGCTGGGAACCCAGCAAAACGCAACCGACTTAAATTTACTGGAGATAAGAAACAGCCAATGTTGAATCTCGATGACCACAGGGTGGACTGGATTATAGGACCCCAAAGCCATGAGGGCAGTACGAGAGTCAACTACTACCACGAAGGAGGACTGTCTCCGGGAAAGCAGGAGACGAAGAGCATAGAGAATAGCATAGAGTTCTGCTGGGAAGATGCTAGCCTCTGGAGGAAGGCGACACATATAAGTGTGGTCAGGAAAAACAACAGAGTAGCCCACACCGTCAGCAGACTTTGACCCGTCGATGAAGATGGGAACGGAGTGGGAGTGAGAAGAAAAGTGCTCAAGGAAGAGGTGTTTCAGAACTGTAGGAAGGGTAAAAGCTTTAGTGATGCGGGTCAGAGAAGTACAAAATGTGGGAAGGGGGGACCCTCCACGGGGGCAAGGAGGGAACAATACGAGGAGAAACATTAATAAGACGAACCGAAAGAGAATCTTGTACGTGAGACAAATGAACAGAAAGAGGAAGGTGGTGAAGAGGAACAGGAACGACAGGAGGGGTAAAAGTCAAAGCACGATAGAGGCGAGAGTGAGGATGCTGTAAGGATCGTGCTAGATAGCGAAGACAGTAGCGATCACGGCGATCCTGGAGAGACAGAAAGCCAGTGTCAGCGTACAAACTGAGGGCGGGAGTGGAACGAAAAGCACCAGAGCTGAGGCGCAACCCAGTATGGAGCAAAGGATCAAGACGGCGAAGAGCAGGAGGAGAAGCAGAAGAGTAAGCAGGGCAACCATAATCGAGCTTAAGACAGTACGAGAGAGGAATGCAAATAGAGGAGCGTGCGCCTATCCGCTCCCCAAGAAGTATGGGACAAAACCTTAAGTAGGTTAAGGGCCTTAGAGCATTATACACAGAGGTAAGAGACATGGGGCGTCCAAGACAAACGAGTGTCAAAGAATAACCCCAAAAGCTTCGCAGAATCTTTGTACTCAAGGGGATGACCATAAAGTGACAAAGAGGGACGAAGAACGACCCGCTTCCGAGTAAAAGTCATGGCACAAGTCTTAGTAGTAGAGAACTTGAAGCCGTGATTGGTGGCCCAAGATGACACGGCATCAATCGCAAGTTGAAGCCGCCGTTGAAGGAGAGGCGAATCATCACCTCGACAGCAAAGAGTAAGATCGTCAACATAAAGAGCGGAGAAGATGCCAGAAGGAACGGAGGAAAGGAGACCATTGAGGGCAACCAGAAAAAGCGTAGTACTCAGAACACTACCTTGGGGCACACCTTCACACTGCCGAAAAGAGGCAGAGAGAGTGGCACCAAGCCTGACTCGAAAGGTACGACGAGAGAGAAAGCATTAAAGGAAGAGAGGGAGATTACCACGAAGGCCAAAAGAACGAAGTTGGGACAGAATATGGTATCTCCAAGTCGTGTCATAAGCCTTTTCCAGGTCAAAAAGGACAGCAACAACGGAGGTCTTCGCAGCAAAAGCAGGACGAATATAGACCTCAAAGTTCACCAGGACATCAGTTGTGCTGCGGCACTTGCGAAAACCAAATTGAGAAGGAGTAAACCTTTGAAAGTCTTTCCAGTAGTCCTCATATATGGACGTTCTAAGCCAAGTGATTTAAATTTCTTATATGATTTTATATCTGATATGGATGACCTTTTGTTGCATGGGATTCAGTATGGTAACAGAATTATCAACATAAAATTACAATGTGTAATTTGTGATGCACCTGCTAAGGCTATGGTGAAGTTCATAAAACTGTTTTCAGGTTATTATGGCTGTGACAAATGTGAACACAAAGGTACTTGGATGGGGAAAATGACATATCCAGAAGTAACAAATTTAACCATTAGAACAGACACATGCTTCCGTAATCAATCTAACTCGCAACATCATCATGGTAAATCACCATTCTGTGACTTGAACATAGACTTAATTGCAGCGTTTCCCATTGACTATATGCACCAGGTGTGCCTTGGTATTATGAAGCGACTTCTTGTCACCTGGACACAGAAAAACACATTTAAATTATGTAGCCGCCAGATTTCTGAAATTAGTGCTAGATTGGTGAGCATAAAAGATTTTGTGCCCAATATTTTTGCACGTAAACCACGAGGTTTGGAAGAAATTGACAGATGGAAGGCAACTGAATACAGGCAGTTTCTTCTCTACACAGGCAAGCTTGTATTGTAAGGTATTTTACCCCAAGAGATGTATGATCATTTCCTTACTCTCAGTGTTGGTATAAGTTTTCTGGTTTCGCTCACATGTATGTCCTTAAAATACGGCAAATATGCTCATGACCTTTTAGTGAATTTTGTATCAAGGTGTGGTGATCTGTATGGGAAAGATTTTCTAGTCTACAATGTTCACAGTTTGATTCACCTAACAGCAGATGCTGAGGAAAATGGTACTCTTGACAGTTGTTCAGCTTTTCCATTTGAAAATTATTTGCATCAGCTGAAAAAGATGGTCAGATCAAGTAAAAATCCAATTGTCCAAATTACAAAAAGAATAAAGGAGGCTGAAAATACCATGATTTATAAAAATCTGGAGAATAAAATTTCTCATAAATTCCCCAACAATGTGTATATGTTTCCTGGATACAATTGCTGTGAAGTGTTAAGGACTGTACACAGCCGAAGAAGTGAAGAAAATTACTTCATTGTTAGGGTATATCCTTTTCAAAGCCCAATATTTACTAGTCCTTGTGATTCAAGAATATTTGGGGCCTTCAATGTTAATCAAGAAAACAGAAGGTACTTATATCTTCCTGTCAATACTACATGATTTATGACTAGTAAGTTTCTTGTGATATTTTTTTTATTCTTGTGCAAGCTGTAGGAATACTCTTTGCTTACATTGTAAACTTTTAACTTTAGTAAAAAGTATTGTTCACCATCATAACATTAGAATTAAGGTTAACATTGTTGTTTAATACTACTATATAAAATTAGTGACTGCTTATTTTCTTAGACACTGATAATGTGCTGCAGAAAATGTCCCTAATCAGTTTAAATTTGTAGATGGCTGAATCTGAAAATAAATACATCGTTGTGGAAGATGAAGCAGGAGAATTGTCAATCATCCATATCACATGGATGTTTAGTGCATCTGATGTAAGTCAATATATATATATATATATTGTTTATTTGCAAAATTAAAAGATTAGTTTTTAAAATATATGTGTATATGATATATGTTGATAGATTTAGAGATATATATGTATATAATATATGAAATACAGTGGGGCCTCGATTTATGATGGTAATCTGTTCCCAGAGACAGCCCGTAAGTCGAAGCGATTTTTTCCGTTAGAAATAAAGGGAATTGAATTAATCCGTTCCACACCTTAAAAAAAAAACTTACAAATGCATTTTATACTGAACGTTGAACCTTACCACTGATGTTCTTGGGAGCCATGGCATGATATATAATAATCAGTTTTATGTTCAAAAAGCAAAAATCAGGTAATTTAATTTAATTCAAGACATTTTATTTCTTTTTGTATGATGTTTTCTTTTTAACTTTCAACAAAGGAACATATTTAAGGGGCCGGGAGAGTTAATTGATCAACCTTCCAACCTGAAACACTGAAGCTCTTTGTGAATAATCTACATGGTAAATGATGCAACTTTGAACATGTCAAATTTTATTTAAAAAATTACAAAATAAAATAAAATAAAATAAAATAAACATTGTTTTAATGCATTCAGAAAAGCTATAAGCTAATGTAATAATTCAATAATTATTATTTGTAGGTTTATGTATTTAAAACAATTTGGTAAATATTTTCTATACAATGCTAATACGCTTCCACCCATGACAGAATCATCTATGACTATGAGCACCTCGGTATTCAGGCCCAGTAAAATACCTTCCCCTCAAACTCCAAGACAACACAGAACTGGTAAGCTTTATGTAACTGGAGAAACATTTACGTACACAGATAGTAACATATACTTGTGCATGGATATTTTAATGTAATATATTTCTAGCAGCCTTCAGGGTGATGGAAACAGTTGATAACTTTCTTGGTGTTGCTTCATTGTCTCAAACAAAATTTTTTAATGCATTCAGAAAAGCTATAAGCTAATGTAATAATTCAATAATTACTATTTGTAGTTTTATCTATTTAAAACTATTTGGTAAATATCGGGAATTGAGCAATATCATATTTATTATTTGGTTTATAAATTTAATACTTATAATTTCATATCATTTCAGAGACAACGAGTAATCTGGGCTTCGAACTCAACAGGAAAGCCTTCCGTAGACCTGCTTCTTTGCTACGTAATAGAGACGAAAATTTGAATGATTATTTGGTGGCTAGCTCTCCTTTCGAAAAATCTAGTAAGTACCGATTTATTACGTGTTTATTCTATATTTTTTTTATATATACAAGAAAGTACATTGGGGGGAGAGTACAGACTTGGAAGTGTTACATTTTTGTAAAGCAACAGGTAAGTAGATGAGGGTAGTATCATCATCAAACAATACAGGTTTAATCATGTTAGAGACATAAGGCAGATCATTGATGTATATAACAAATAGGAGGGTACTAAGGATGCTGCCCTGTGGCACCCCTATCATAGTGTGGGAGAGGTTACATAATTGAAGGCTACATATTGGTGTCTTGTCACTAAGATAGGATCGGATGCATTCCCGATCCACTAAGGAAGAGTATATATATTATATATATGCAAAAGTAAATGCTTGTTCTAATAAGCCTTTATATATTTTTTTTTTTGCAGTAACAGAAAAAATGGATTACATAATGAAGGAACTGTCAAAATTGACATTTTTATCAGGGGATTTCCTGAATATCGTCAAAATGACGGAAACCCGTATGGTCAAAACACATGAAGATATACCAATCCTGGAAGACATTCTTCCATCCCCACTTGAAACTGTTGAGGAGGTAGAAAGTCTTTCACACGAGCTAAAAGTTAACATTGAATATAAAAAGAGTATGGTAAGTGTTGCATAATTTTCTTAGCCTTGTACATGTCTTTTGATTAGTTTTTGGGGGGATGGAGGAGAGGGGGGGGGGCACAGAATTGATTGTTCAGTGTCATGTTTAAGGTACCAATACAACAAAAGTTACTCATATTAGTGGATTTTTGTAATAGTTAAGAAGGAAAATAGTTTAATGGTATTTATTTATTACAGTTGGAAATTAGAAAATCTAATGTTGAGATTGAAAGATATATATTATTCTCTATTACCTTACAGCTTGTGCATTATTTTAATAGGTCCAGATGCTGTCTTTAATGGGAGGTGCAAACTGTGGAGACACAGTGAGACGAATGATGAAGAAGATAGGGACCTATGGGGTCTGGTCTCATTATTCACTCGTTGGGCGCAAGAAGAAACGTGTCTTCAAAACCTTGGATATTTGTAATGTAATAATAAGTACGTAAATTTGACATTTTTTTGTATTATATATATATGTGTATATATATATGTATTATATATAGGTAGGGTTGGTTAGGTTCGGTCATATATCTACGATAATTTTAACTCCAATAAAAAAAATTGACCTCATACATAATTAAATGGGTAGCTTTATCATTTCATAAGAAAACAAATAGAGAAAATATATTAATTCAGGAAAGCTTGGCTTATTAGGCAAATCGGGCCTTGCATAGTAGGCCGAGTACGACGTTCTGGCTACTAGGTACAACATCATATATAAATATATATATATATATTTATTTTCAGCTGGCGTCATCCAAGTCTGTTGTGTGATGCACATGTCCTCTTGCTTCACCACCCTATAATGAAATATTGTTTGTTACTAATAGATTTCAATAATACATAAATTATTTTATTATATAATATTTAATTTAATAAGTAAAAACCCTTTCCATATTACAGAAAAAAAAACTAAAACAAGAATCTTTATAAAATATTATATCCTGCATTATTCCAGGCCATTGTTAGAGATAGTAGCCACCACATATCTTGGTTTTCTTTCATTATTAGTGCTCACAAAATTACATATATATACATATTTAGTCGAAATCAGTTACATTATTTTATCTTATTCATAGCATAAATGTTCTCAAAGATTACTAAAAAGAGATTGAATTAGACTACAGCAAATTGGCAAACTTTACCTTGTATCTGTTTCCACCGAGTTTGTTTGGGGCGTTCTTCAACATATCAGCAACACTTGTCTCAACATCTCTTTCAGTTGCATTAGTGTGGGTGTTGGTACAGGCTTCTGGAAATTCACAAGAATTAATTGATATATATAATTATAATTCGCTTTGTCGAGAGACACGAAGCCACAGAGTAATAATACATTGTTGGCTTTTATTGAGGTGTTCCCCCTGTTCTCCAGTCTTCCTCCGTCCCCTCGTCCTCCCCACCATTCCCCATTCCACAGTCCCCTCGTCCTTCCCACTCCCCCGTCCCCACATCCTCCCCACTATTCCCCTTACCATTTCCCCCTCCCTGTCCCCTCTTCCTCCCCCACCATCTCCCATTCACCTGTGCCTTTGTCCTCCCCAGCATTCTCTATTCTCCTGTTGTCTATCGTAACATAATATAGCGTGGGTTGCTCTTACGTGCAACACACGGTGCTGCTGTTAAAAAGGCATGGTTTTACCTGTCACAAGTGTGGCATCTATACTTATACTCACGAAATGATCGGTATGGTAAACAACATAGCCCAATTGCAATGCAATGTCACACAAAATAATTAAATCAAAATGAAAATAAATCAAAATCTTCGAAAATTTAATTTAACAATGCAATCAGAAACATTGAAATGGAACAATAACATTTAACATTTAAATATACTTTAAGATATAATCTAGAAGAAAATAAGGACATTGAAACGGTGGCTGAACTCGATTTCAATAAAGGACACTATGGGAACTTTGAAAAATAGTTAATGAGTATAATTAGACAGACTTGTTGCTAGGCAGAGGAGTAAATAATGAGATATATGGCAAATTTGGCAAAATATACAATGAAGGCACACAAACATTCATACCTAAACAGAGCAAAATGCTAGGTAAGAACAAAGCAGTTGGCTCGGAGGGGAAAGGAGATACCTACAAGACTGGAATACAAGTCATTAACAAGCACACAAATACTACAACACACAACAATCGCACTACTACCAGAACTGGATGAATCACTACCAAAACAACACACCCAAAATGGAAATGGAAATAACCAATCACAGGTCAGGCCTGGTCGACGACCGGGCCGCGGGGACACTAAGCCCCGGAAGCACCTCAAGGTAATCTCAAGGTAACCTACTAATATTATCATTTTGCCTTTATATTATTGTTAGAGTAATTATTCACTTGGTCATTTTTATGTTATATTTTTTTGACTTGTTTGTTTGCACTGTACATAGCCAAGGGATTGTCTTTATTTTTGCTTTGTTTTCTATATTAATTAAAGTTTCATTGTTCATACTTTGTGTTTTGCGTGTCTTCCCTTACTTTTACCACAGACAACAGCCAAGCAGTCTCTTTTTTTTTTTTGTAAACGTGACAGGCATTGACACCAGCCATTAGGAAGACTGCCGAACATCCACACTCCTACATTTTCCAGTCACATTTCATGGAGGCCTGTCCGGCAATTGGTCATCCCTCCCTCCGTGTTATTACTCGTGTTTACCACCTTTTGTCCCTAGGATATTTCTCACCTCAGACAGATCACTATTGTGGTACCCTGGTACTTTGGTTTGTCTTCGGGTCAAAGCACCCAAGTAAGTAAGTAATTATCAAAAGAAGGCACCAAACCGGGAAGGCTATGTAGCACCATCAAATGTGCGGAATAATCAGAGGGCGCTAAATATCACCAAGGATGCCAATACGAGAACAAAAACGCATAAGGCGAACGATATAAAAAGTAACAGTCACCAAGAATTCTATCGAGGGACAGGTGACCGCGAGGGGCGGTCGGAAAGCAAGACACACGCTCGTCCCGGAAGTCAGGACATTCAAGAAGGACATGCACGACCGTAAGAGGGACAATGCAATTAGGACAATAAGGAGCAGGGCGGCGCTCCATCAAGTGACCATGGGTTAAGCGAGTATGGCCAATACGCAACCTCGCCAGAGCAGTTTCCCATCGCCGGTTACGGTGATAGGAGGACGGCCACGAGGAAACACAACATTTCAGAGTACGGAGTTTGTTACCAGTAACAGACGACCAAGAAGCCTGCCAACGGGTAAGGATGGAGGAATGGATAACCGGGTAAAAGTCGGAATATGGAATACCTTTACGAGAGATGGGACAAGAGCGGACAGCTTCCTTGGCGGCAGCATCCGCACGCTCATTTAAAGACACGCCAATATGGCTGGGAACCCAACAAAACTCAACCGACTTAAACTTACTGTGAACAAGAAACAGCCAATGCTGGATCTCGACAACTACTGGATGAACCGGATTAAAGGACCCGAGCGCCATGAGGGCACTACGAGAGTCAACAACTACCACAAAGGAAGACTGACAACGAGAAAGCAGGAGACGAAGAGCATAGAGAATAGCATAAAGCTCCGCTGTAAAGATGCTAGTCTCCGGAGGTAAGCGACACATATAAGTGCGATCAGGAAAAACAACAGAGTAGCCAACACCGTCCGCAGACTTAGACCCATCGGTGAAGACAGAAACGGAGCGGGAGTGAGAAGAAAAGTGCTCAAGGAAAAGGCGTTTTAGAACCGTAGGAGAGGTAAAAGCTTTAGTGACGCGGGTCAAGGATGTACAAAACTGCGGAAGGGGGACTCTCCACGGGGGCAAAGAAGGAACAACACGAGGAGAAACATTAGAAACTCGAACGGAAAGAGAATCCTGTAAGCGAGATAACCGGACAGAAAGAGGGAGGTGGTGAAGAGGAACAGGAACCGCAGGAGGGGTAAAAGTTAAAGCACGACAGAGGCGAGAGGAAGGATGTTGCAAGGACCGCGCAAGATAGCGAAGACAGTAGCGATCACGGCGGTCCTGGAGAGATAGGAAGCCAGTGTCAACATACAAGCTAAGGACGGGAGTCGAACGAAAGGCACCAGAACTGAGGCGCAGCCCAGTATGGTGCAAAGCATCAAGACGGCGAAGAGCAGAAGGAGAAGCAGAAGAGTAAGCAGGGCAACCATAATCGAGCTTAGACAGGACGAGAGAGGAATGCAAAGCAAGGAGAGTGCGCCTATCCGCTCCCAAGAAGTATGGGACAATACTCGAAGGAGGGTAAGGGCCTTAGAGCACTCAACACGGAGGTAAGAGATATGGGGAGACCAAGACAAACGAGTGTCAAGGAATAACCCCAAAAGCTTCGCGGAATCTTTGTACTCAAGGGATGACCATAAAGTGACAAAGAGGGACGAAGAACGACCCGTTTCCGAGTAAAAGACATGGCACAAGTCTTAGAAGTAGAGAACTTGAAGCCATGATCGGTGGCCCAAGACGACACGGCATCAATCGCAAGTTGAAGCCGGCGCTGAAGGAGAGGCGAATCATCACCCTGACAGCAAAGGGTAAGATCATCGACATAGAGAGCGGAGAAGACACCTGAAGGAAGAGAGGAAAGAAGACCATTGAGGGCAACCAGAAAAAGAGTAGTGCTCAGAACACTACCCTGGGGCACACCTTCGTATTGCTGAAAAGAGGCAGAGAGAGCGGTACCAAGCGCACCCGAAAGGAACGACGAGAGAGGAAGCTGCGGAGAAAGAGAGGGAGATGACCACGAAGGCCAAAAGAATGAAGCTGGGATAGAATATGATAACGCCAAGTGGTGTCGTAAGCCTTTTCCAGGTCAAAAAGGACGGCAACAACGGAGGTCTTCGCAGCAAAAGCAGTACGAATATAGACCTCCAAGTTCACCAGGACATCTGTCGTGCTGCGGCACTTGCGGAAACAAATGGAGAAGGGGGAGGAGGAGGTGATGGTGTTCCAGGAAACAACATCAGACGAACGTTAACCATACGTTTCAAGAGTTTGCAGNAAAGGAATAACCCCAAAGCTTCACGGAATCTTGTACTCAATGGGATGTCCATAAAGTGACAAAGAGGGACGAAGAATGACCCGTTTCCGAGTAAAAGACATGGCACAAGTCTTAGAAGTAGAGAACTTAAAGCCATGATCAGTGGCCCAAGACGACACGGCATCAATCGCAAGTTGAAGCCGGCGCTGAAGGAAAGGCGAATCATCACCCTGACAGCAAAGGGTAAGATCATCGACATAGAGAGCGGAGAAGACACCTGAAGGAAGAGAGGAAAGAAGACCATTGAGGGCAACCAGAAGAGAGTAGTGCTCAGAACACTACCCTGGGGCACACCTTCGTATTGCTGAAAAGAGGCAGAGAGAGCGGTACCAAGGCGCACCCGAAAGGAACGACGAGAGAGGAAGCTGCGGAGAAAGAGAGGAAGATGACCACGAAGGCCAAAAGAATGAAGCTGGGATAGAATATGATAACGCCAAGTGGTGTCGTAAGCCTTTTCCAGGTCAAAAAGGACGGCAACAACGGAGGTCTTCGCAGCAAAAGCAGTACGAATATAGACCTCCAAGTTCACCAGGACATCTGTCGTGCTGCGGCACTTGCGGAAACCAAATTGAGAAGGGAGGAGGGTGATGGTGTTCCAGGAACCACATCAGACGAACGTTAACCATACGTTCAAAGAGTTTGCAGACACAACTTGTGAGGGCAATAGGGCGAAAGTCCTTAGGGGAAGTACCCAGAGACCCTGGTTTGCGAACAGGGAGGACAACGGCATCGAGCCAGTCCTCAGGGACGGACGACGACTCCCAGATCCGATTATACAGACTCAGTAAATACTGAGACGTGCACGGAGGGAGATGGCGAAGCATCTCATAATGAATACCATCGGAGCCCGCCGCCGTAGAACCGCAGAGGGCCAGGGCAGAACGAAGTTCAGAGAGAGAGAAGGGATCATTATAGGAAAGTCGAAGACGAGTGCAGAAATCTAAAGGACGAGACTCAAGGACAGGTTTACGAAGAAGGAAAGATTGGGGAAGATGAAGACCAGAGCTAACAGAAGAAAAGTGAGAACCCAGTTCAGTAGCAACCTGCAACGGGTCCGCCACAAGAGTACCACGGAGGTGAAGGACGGGGAAACATCGGGAACGAACTTACCCGCTATCTTGCGGATACGCTTCCAGATCTGTGGCAGGGGAGTTTCGGACGTAATTGTGGAGACATAAGAAGTCCAACAATCACGTTTAGCCGTACGGATGGCCCTACGGGCCACCGCACTCGCTTTCCGAAAGAAAAGAAAAGAATCGGTCGTCTGCCGACGGCGGTGCCTCTTCCAGGCTGCACGCTTACAGCGAACAGCCCGAGCACAGTCCGCATTCCACCAGGGAACACACTTCCGTGGACCCCGAGAGGAAGAGCCAGGAATAGAGCGGAGGGCAGCGTCGATGACAGTGTCATGAAAAGGAGGAGAGCGCGAGGGAGAGGCAGAAGGGAAAGGTCAGAGAGAGCAGCACTGAGGGTAAAGAGGTTCCAGTCCGCTTTAGCAAACTGCCACCTAGGAAAAGAGAGGGAAGGGCGAAAAGAGAAAAAGGAAACAAGGATAGGGAAATGATCACTGCCATGGAGGTCATCAAGAACCTGCCACGTGAAATCTAGGTAAAGAGAAGAAGAGCAGAGAGAAAGATCAAGACAGGAAAGGGTGCGAGTCCGAGAGTCCAAATGAGTGGGCTCACCAGAATTCAGAAGAGACAGGGAAGAAGAGAGGAGAAACGGCTCAAGAAGGCGACCTCGGGTATTTGTCAAAACGTCACCCCAAAGAGAGTGACGACAATTGAAGTCACCCAGCAGGAGCACAGGCTCCGGCAAGGAGTCCAAGAGGTGTTTCAAATCAGGAAGAGAAAGCGGGACACTTGGGGGGAGATAAATGGAACAAACTGTGTACCATCCCCACAAAGATACGAGCAGCAGAACAATGGAGGGGCAAGGAAAAGTAAAGGAACAAAGGGAACATCAGCACGAATCAAGAGAGCAGAAGAATTAGGACCCCAGCAACAGCTGGGGGGGGGGAGAGAAAGGAATAGCCACGAAAACGACCAGGACGAGCACCAAGCATCGGCTCCTGGAGACAGACACAAAGGGGCGAAAACCGCGAAATCAGAAGTTGGAGTTCGAGGAAATTGGCGTAATAACCTCGAACGTTCCATTGAAGAATATACAACGACGAGAAGAGAAAGGACAACAACAGAAAACAAGGAAGAAACAAAGGCGAAAGAGCAACATAGCACGTTAAAGAATATCAGGGTCAGCAAAGTCAGGGTTAGGGGGCATGGGTAAACTGAGCAAAGACGGAGGGAAGGAAGCGGGAGAACAGACCAGAGGTGGGCGGGCGGGGTCCGGAGGAGGAGGAAGAAGAGGAGGAGACAACGGAGAGGAGCAGTCAAGGACAGCAGCAGGAAGAGGGGGAGTAGAAAGAGGGGAGTGCACCGCAGGAAGGGCAGCAACCGAAAGGGAAGCAGGGGCCAAAGAAACCTCCATAGCAGGAACAGGGGAGCAACCACTGAAATGGGAGGGGAAGGAGCAATAGAGCCAGTAGTAGGGGTCGAGGAAGAAAGCGAGGCCTTCTTACCCGCCGGGGAGGAGGAAGGAGAGGAGCCAGGCTTACGCTTCTGGCTTAAAGAGACCGGTGTCCCAGCAACTACGTACCGGGCAACGGATTCCAGTGTCTCAACAGGAGAAGCTGAACGAGAGCACACATGATGGCCGTGAGGAGAGCGATGGACATCCGCCTGCACCAACAGGCGGTGGGGAGAGTCAAGAGATGGAGGAGAAGGATGGGAAGGAGGATCGGGAGACGAGGAAGAAGACACAGGAGACACAACAGACCGGGTAGAAAGAAGGGGAACTCCAGACAGAGGACCAGAAGGGGACCCTTCGGGACAGAACTCAAAGGAACAGAGGAGGAGGCAGTGGGTGTATCAGGGTCCAAAGCCCGGAAACGGTTGTGAGTTTGAGGAAGGTGGGAAGGACGAGGAGAAGAAGAGCGCAACACGCGAGCATAAGAGATATTAGCATAAGGCGGGAGCCGGCGAACCTGACGCCTCGCCTCAGGAAAAGATAAGCGCTCCCGGTGCTTCAAGCTGAGGACGGCTGCCTCAAGCTTGTAATGGACACACGCACGGGAGAAGGTAGGATGGGCCTCACCGCAGTTGAGGCAACGAGCCTGGGGAGAAGTGCACTCTGACTTAGAGTGACCTTCGCCACCACACAAAGGACAGAGAGAGACAGTCCCAGAGCAGCGGAGGGCACCATGCCCAAACCTCCAGCACTTGTTACAGAGCCGAGGAGAAGGAATGTACTCCTGAACAGAGCACCTGGCACCAGCAAGAATAACGGAGGGCGGAAGGGTCCTACCATCAAAGGTAATCTTCACAACCCGAAGGGGTTGACGGCGACTACCACGCGGGGGACGAGTAAACGTGTCCACTTGGAGAATAGAATGGCCCTGGGCAGCAAGGATATGTCGAATATCGTCGTGGCAGTCTCGCAGATCCCGAACACCGGTCGCAACATGGGGCGGGAGCAGAATAGTGCCAACACTGGCATTCAACTGAGCGTTCTTCGAGACCCGAACAGGGGTCTCGCCAAGGCAGGATAAGGCAGCCAAGCGGGAAGCAGCATCCTGAGAAGGAGCAGCAACCACACGTGTACCGAGACGAGTGGGGTTGAAAGTAACAGAGGCATCCACGGAATCAACGAGATGTCGATGGAGGGAGAAATCATCAAGAGGCGCAGAATCAAGAGGGAGGAGATCAAAATATTTGGCCCACGAAGCGGGACCAAACAAGGCTTGATAGGTATCAGAACGGGAAGGAATCGAACGAGGGCGGCCGTGACGAGGACGGCGGTGAGAACCCCCAGAGAGAGAGGGGTTAAAAGGTGCAGTAGTTACAACTAGAGATGGAGCCGCGCCAGGGGATGAGGTAGTCACCACTGGGGGCTTGGGGCTCGACCCAACCACAGAGGAGGGAGGGGAGCCGAGGGGAGGAGTCAGAGAGGCCAAAGGAGGAGCAAGGTCGGGGCCCAACGCAGCGGAGGCTACAGAGCCTGGTCTTCCAATACAGGCCGACTCGGGGGCTTGGTCGCCCACCCCACGAGCCTGAGAGGGTACAACAGAAACATTCATTGCCATAGGGACGAAAAAGAGACATTCATTCACGAATGTGCCCCCATACCCACCACGGAGCCACAATTAGTGGCAGGACACCCAACAGGAAGCTATCGCCGATCATGCCGGGGCCCCCTAGGGGTGCGTCGCGAGTATACGCCCCACAAACGCCACCTTAAGAACCGTCAGTCCGTCGAGATCGGGTTCAGTGACGAAAGGGGGATTGACAATAAAAGGTTCCCCTCGCTCAAGACGTTGGGTACTACAGTTCTACGGGTGCAAGAGTATGCCTCCTCAAGCACCCGGGCGTCAAAATAGAAGAAGTCCAAAGGAAGAATCCAAAACAAGCCAAGGTTGGCAGGAAACGACAAGCAGATAGGAGAAGAGGGGGAGAAAAACGAAACATAAGGAAAAGGAAAAGCGATCCGGCATAATTAGAGAAGACAGCAGCAGGAGTGCAAGGCCAGAAAAGGACAGAGGACTGCCCCACGGAGCATCACACTCCGGCAGCCGTCCACTAAGCCCTCTAACGACGCCAATGGGCCGGATGGGGAGAGGGTAACTGTGGACAATGAAGCTTCTACATATTTAAGAAAATGTATCTGGACTACTGAAACGCTTTATTCTTGAAGCTATCATTATCTAACACAAGGAAAGAGAGGGTTATAATTAAAACTGTCACCAAATAACTTGTCACCACATAATTTTCATCACATAACTTTCCTGACAGTCACTATTACTTGTGTGAGTGCAAATTCATGCATTAGTTCTACATCATATTTCTTCAGGGTTTGAATAAAGGCAAACTGCCGTAGAACACTGGCTCAGCTGAATATTTTCAAAATGTTTTTAAGACTATTTTGTTCTTATGGTAATTTGAACTATGATTCACTGATTTCTGGAAAATTACCAGAAATTTCCTGCTGTCAATAATTTTCTCGTACTCGCATAAGAACAAACGATTCTGCAACAGCTTCAAGAGTTTCTCATGCCACAGTCTTTTAACAGAGTAAGGGGTAACCGTTCTTTTTCAGATTTTCACACCACTATGCACTATTCCCTAGTGTCTCTATTCACCTAGCAGTAAATAGGTATCCGGGAGTAAGTCAGCTGTTGTGGGGTTGCATCCGTACGGAAGGTCAGTAGTTCGACCTTCAAGAGAACCATGATATAAGCTAATTGTATTCACCTAGTTGTGCTTGCGGGGTCAGTTGAGCTTTGCTCTTTCGGCCCGCCTCTCAACTGTCAATCAACAGCTTACTAACAACTTTTTTTTTCTCCACACCACACACACCTCAGGAAGCAGCCCGTGACAGCTGATTAACTCCCAGGTACCTATTTACTGCTAGATAACAGGGGCATTCAGGGTGAAAGAAATTTTGCCCATTTGTTTCTGCCTGGTGCGGGAATCGAACCCGGGCCTCAGAATTACGAGTCCTGCGCGCTATCCACCTGGCTACCAGGCCCCCTCACATTGTATATGCCCCTTGTATATGCATACACAGGCTGCTTGTCCCTGAGAAAATGAAATATATATAAATGTGTCCAAATTGTATCTATTGAAACAATTTCTTACCAATCGTATATCGCATATAATACTTTCACCATGTGTGCACAATTCTCATGCGCACATGACTGCAGGCGCACATATCCCTTACATGTACAAAGACCGACTGTTGGTTGAAGAGTGTGAATAAATTTTCAGGCAACTGATCACATGTTTTTGTATCAGTAAATATGAAATACATTAACATTTATCATCGAAATATGAGAGTAAATATGTTCTGAGCGATAAACTATACAGATGATGCTTTAAACAGTAATGCTGCAGGTGTGGAAAAAGCAAAACATCTTCTTAAATCTATGTAACTGTTCAGAACATTATAATAACATTATTTGTTTATTATTAATTCAGTCTATATAAACATGAGGACCTGTAATTCTGTGAGTCTTTAGTTCCATTAAACTGTGGATCTGTGATTGTTTCGTTCAATGCGTCTGTGAGTCTGAGACCATTTGTTTACAAGTCACTGAGAAATAAGTAAAGCGGTGTACCGGCACTTGGATTCTCATCTTAACTTTAACTGAGGGAAGATATTGCTTCACGTGTCATGCAGACTGGCCTTCCAGGCACCTTTAGTGTACACATGTCACTGAAAGCCTTCCTGCCCTCCAGAAACACCATTTTGCACCATATTAAGCACCATTTAGCATCTGTGTGAAGCCATATTAAGCACATGAACATCAAATTCCTTCTGGTAGAGTTAAATCTGAATGACCCACTGGACAATGCACGTCTTAAGGTAGTCTATGAAGTACATGTTCTTAATAAACAAAAATTGTATCACATGTGTTTACATCTTACTCCTGAAGATTTTCATAATTTGCCAGCTGGCAATTGTCATGGTTGGGGATGCAACCGCCAGGAGGAAGAAGAGAACAATATTGAAAAATGAGATTAATGATACTCCAGATGATTCCAGATACTGTGGAGACGTCGTTCACACTACACACTTCAGCATCATGTGCAGCATACTCCGTCACACTCCAGATGGTTCCCCATACTCTCGCCACGTCATCCACACTACACACTACAGAAAATACTAAAAATTTTGTTTACAATATTCTGTTATTTAGAAACTTTGGTATTATTGAGCCTTGGTGTTAAGGATTCCAGATATTTAAGATTGCAAAATTAACTGAACTCTATTAAATACAGAGCCCAGGTACTACAGAGCCCAGGCACTACAGAGCCCAGGCACTACAAAGCCCAGGTACTACAGAGCCCAGGCATTACAGAGCCCAGTTACTACAGAGCCCAGGTACTACAGAGCCCAGGCATTACAGAGCCCAGTTACTACAGAGCCCAGGCTCTACAGAGCCCCGGCACTACAGATCCCAGGCACTACAGAGCCCAGTTACTACAGAGCCCAGGTACTACAGAGCCCAGGCATTACAGAGCCCAGTTACTACATAGCCCAGGCCCTACAGAGCCCAGGCACTACAGATCCCAGGCACTACAGAGCTCAGGTACTACAGAGCTCAGGTACTAAAGAGCGCAGGTATCACAGAGCCCAAGTACTTCAGATATCTAGTATTACAGAGCCCAGGTACTATATAGTCAATTTTTAAACTAATTCAAAGAGTCTCATCAAATAACCTGCAACTCAACAGTGGTTTTATATCAACATAAACATTGAGAAGCAATTAAATTTATTTTCTACGTCAGTCCGATATTGTTTAGAGTGCTGTTGGTGGCTCTAAATTTCATAAGAAATGACTCAATTTTTATAACAATCTGCGCTAGAGTTGAGGAAAGAAACGTCTATTTTAAATAATAGTTTTGTTTCTCAAATCCAACACGACATAGATTGTCTTTATTGAGATGATTGTATTAAAAATTGCTCCATTTGTTTAATACAAAAGTGTTTCAGATATTTGAACTATTATGAAATGAAATAAACTGGAAAGTTTAGTTTGTTTATAAATATAGATATTTTAATGTTGTTTGTCAAATTTTCGAAAACGTTTAAAAAATTTCTTTGACGGATATATAAAAAAACAGTTACAATAATCTAGACATAATTTTTTCATAATAGGCAAAAAAACCTGACTCACAAACTGTGTAAAAGAATATATAAGTCATAGAACCATCGACTAACTTACAAATAAATATATTCATTAAATTTTTGATTCACACGAAGCGTACCAAAGGCTATGACTGCAGAAGCAAGTAGTTACTTTTGGAATCCTTCCTTATTAACGGTGTCTGTAGTACAGGTGAGAGCTACTGCGTCCCGTTCCTGGAGTCAAGGGTTCGAGTCTCTCTGTACCCAGGTGAGTGAAATTTTATTATTTACGGCAGTGTGGATAACAATATAAATTATGCTTCAGGAGGAAGTCCAACTTGTTATTTGTAGTGCGAGTGACGACAGCACGCGGGCTGGACACACTCATGCATGGGTTGGTGGCGTAAACATGGGGGTATAAACTGTGTTGTGATAGTCCTGTCCAAATACACACACACTCACAGGGAGCCCAGTAGCCAATATGATAGAGCCCACTAGGCTCAGGAACCTGTACATCTGTTGATTGACGGTTGAGAGGCGGGACCAATAAGCTCAACCCCCGCAAGCACAATTAGGTGAGTACACACACACACACACACACACACACATTTTTTTAGAGGGATTGATAGAGTGGACATAGACGAAATGTTCACACGGAATAGTAACAGAACGAGGGGACATGGATGGAAGTTAGAAACTCAGATGAGTCACAGAGATGTTAGGAAGTTTTTTAATTTTTACCAGAGGGATTACAGAATTACATGAACATGTTTGCTGATGATGCTAAGTTAATAGGGAAGATAAGAAACCTAGATGATTGTCATGCCCTTCAAGAAGACCTGGACAAAATAAGTATTTGGAGCAACACTTGGCAAATGGAATTTAATGTGAATAAATGCCATGTTATGGAATGTGGAATTGGTGAACATAGACCCCACACAACCTATAAATTATGTGAGAAATCTTTAAAGAATTCTGATAAAGAAAGGGATCTAGGGGTGGTTTTAGATAGAAAACTGTCACCTGAGGACCACATCAAGAACATTGTGCGAGGAGCCTATGCTACACTTTCTAACCTAAGAATTGCTTTTAAATACATGGATGGAGAAATACTAAAGAAATTGTTCACGACTTTTATTAGACCAAAGCTGGAATATGCAGCGGTTGTATGGTGCCCTTATCTTAAGAAGCACATCAACAAACTGGAAAAGGTGCAACGACATGCCACTAAGTGGCTCCCAGAAATGAAGGACAAGAGCTATGAGGAGAGGTTAGAGGCATTAAATATGCAAAAACTAGAAGATAGAAGAAAACGAGGCGATATGATCACTACGTACAAAATAGTAACAGGAATTGATAAAATCGACAGGGAAGATTTCCTGAGACCTGGAACTTCAAGAACAAGAGGTCATAGATTTAAACTAGCTAAACACAGATGCCGAAGAAACGTAAGAAAATTCACCTTCGCAAATAGAGTGGTAGACGGTTGGAACAAGTTAAGTGAGAAGGTGGTGGAGGCCAAAACCGTCAGTAGTTTCAAAGCGTTATATGACAAAGAGTGCTGGGAAGACGGGACACCACGAGCGTAGCTCTAAATTATAGCGCTAGACACGAAATCATATATAAATGATGTGCGCGGTTTCGGTTTTGTCACTGATATCATTTATATATGATATGCGCGGTTTGAGGGTTAACGAGAAATAGAGGGAAAAAATAAACTAGAAATGTAAAAAGGAATTTTTGAAAAAAAATCATGAAAAAACTCTAGTGGAAAAATCGACAGGTTCATAGCGTAAATGCGACCGTATTTTGATTGTACTGTACTCACCAATAAGTGAAGTCCTGATCCGCTTTATAAAAGTCCTTAATTGTTCCTAGCTGATTAGTAAGACGTCTGGCAAACATCCTCTGGATGTTTCTGCCAGCCCGCAGGAATATCCTGCCAGCCAGCCTGCCAGCCAACCTGCCTGCCAGCCTGCCTGCAGGAACATCCTGCCAGCCAGCCTGCAGGCACATCCTTCCAGCCAGCCTGCAGGCACATCCTGCCAGCCAGCCTGCAGGAACATCCTGCCAGCCTGCCTGCAGGCACATCCTGCCAGCCAGCCTGCAGGCACATCCTGCCAGCCAGCCTGCAGGAACATCCTGCCAGCCAGCCTGCAGGCACATCCTGCCAGCCAGCCTGCAGGCACATCCTGCCAGCCAGCCTGCAGGAACATCCTGCCAGCCAGCCTGCAGGAACATCCTGCCAGCCAGCCTGCAGGAACATCCTGCCAGCCAGCCTGCAGGCACATCCTGCCAGCCAGCCTGCAGGAACATCCTGCCAGCCAGCCTGCAGGAACATCCTGCCAGCCAGCCTGCAGGAACATCCTGCCAGCCAGCCTGCAGGAACATCCTGCCAGCCAGCCTGCAGGCACATCCTGCCAGCCAGCCTGCAGGCACATCCTGCCAGCCAGCCTGCAGGAACATCCTGCCAGCCTGCCTGCAGGAACATCCTGCCAGCCAGCCTGCAGGAACATCCTGCCAGCCAGCCTGCAGGAACATCCTGCCAGCCAGCCTGCAGGCACATCCTGCCAGCCAGCCTGCAGGCACATCCTGCCAACCAGCCTGCAGGCACATCCTGCCAGCCAGCCTGCAGGAACATCCTACCAGCCAGCCTGCAGGCACATCCTGCTAACCAGCCTAACAAAAGCCTAACCATACTCAACAAACCTGTGACCCAGATTTGTTTCTTAAATGTACATCATCATATATTTTTGGCAGGCTGGCAGGTAGACTGGCAGGCAGGCAGGAAGGCAGGCTGGCTGGCTGGCTGGCTGGCTGGCTGGCTGGCTGGCTGGCTGGCTGGCAGGCAGGCAGGCAGGCAGGCAGGCAGGCAGGCAGGCTGGCAGGCAGGTTGACAGGCAGAGAGGCAGGCAGGCAGGCTGCATGGCAGGCAGAGAAGGAGGCAGACTGGATATGGCAGGCAGAGAGGGAGGCAGGCTGGTTGGCAGGCAGAGAGGGAGGCAGGCTGGATGGCAGGCAGAGAGGGAAGCATGCTGGATGGCAGGCAGAGGGAGGCAGGCTGGATGGCAGGCAGGCTAGATGGCAGGTAGAGGGAGGCAGGCTGGATGGCAGGCAGGCTGGATGGTAGGCAGAGAGGGAGGCAGGCTGGATGGCAGGCAGAGAGGGAGGCAGGCTGGATGGCAGGCAGAGAGGGCGGCAGGCTGGATGGCAGGCAGGCTGGATGGTAGGCAGAGAGGGAGGCAGGCTGGATGGCAGGCAGAGAGGGCGGCAGGCTGGCTGGCAAGCAGGGAGGCAGGGATAGTCACGTGGTTGAATTGCGTGACCTTTAAGAGAGAGTATGGGATGTAGGGGGGGGGGGTGAGTTTGTCGGTGGTGGGGGAGAGACCGGCTCACTCCTGAATTTTAAGCCTAACACACTTGACCCATTAGCAGGATGGCAGGGAGGGAGGCAGGCAGAGAGTGAAGCTGGCAGGCTGGCTGGCAGACTGGCTAGCAGGCTGACTGGCAGACTGGCTGGCATGCAGGCTGGCATGCAGGCTGGCATGCAGGCTGGCAGGCAGGCTGGCAGGCTGGCATGCAGGCTGGCAGGCAGGCTGGCAGGCTGGCAGGATATTCCTGCAGGCTGGCAGGAAACATCCAGAGGATGTTTGCCAGACGTCTTAATAATCAGCTAAGAACAATTAAGGACTTTTATAAAGCGGATCAGGACTTCACTTATTGGTGAGTACAAACAAAATATGGTCGCATTTACGCTATGAACCTGTCGATTTTTTCCCTAGAGTTTCTTCCATAAATTTTGTGAAATTTTTTTTTTCTGGGGGAGCCCCGTCGGCTCCCCCCAGAAAAAACTGTAGCGCGAGTCCTCTTATTTACTATAAGAGGACTCGCGCTCAGGTAATCCCAGACAGGGTACTGCTAACCGGCGCCCAAAGCTACCAAACAACTTTCTAAGAGCTGAACCCCCGGGACGTGTACACTCATGGGGACCTAGCAGGGGGTACCACCAGAAAATACTCAGAACACAAGAGACACAAGGGGCAAGAATGAAGGCAGACCCCCCCCACCAGGTAGATAAACAAAAAGAAAAAGAAAACCCCGCAAGAGGACAGCGTACCCAAGCGGAACAGAGTCGGCCGCCATGATTGGTAAAGACAAGCTGCACAGTACCCTGCACCCCACCAGTGCAAAACTGCCCTTACCCTAAGGCGAACAAGGGAGGCAGAACACCCGAGCACACAAAGAACGACTGAAAACCAAGCAGTAAACGGTCTAGCAGGGGCAGGACCCAAGGAACTTGTGGAAGGTGGCCCCAAGCCCCAAGGGCAGTACAGTGGTACCTCAGTTTAAGAGTTTAATTCGTTCCTGGAGACAGCTCTTATTCCGAAAAACTCGTATTCTGAAGCTAATTTCCCCATAAGAAATAATGGGAAATGAATTAATCCGTTCCTGACTACCCCAAAAACCCCATATCAAACTAAATTTTTATACCTAATTCATCTAAATAAACTTACAAAACTATGTTCAAGTTATTACTTACCTTGCTCTTGAATGCTGTAGGCGTATGGAAGATGGTGAGGAGGGGGGAGGAGGAGAGGAGTTACTGTTTGGAAGGGGAGTCCCTTTCCATTATCACATCAGGCAGTGAGGACTTCACTGGTATGCACACACTGGCACATTTTGCCTGCATACCACTAGGACTTGCTTGTCTTACTAAGAATTTCTCTAAAGACACTTGTTTTTCCCTACATTTTAACACTTGTCTGTAGTAAGACATCACATTATCATTTAAAAGGTCAATGCAACGGCCTGCTACAGCTTTATCTGGGTGAGTTTTTTCAACAAAACTTTGCAGTTCTTCCCATACTTCACACATTTTCTTAATCAAGGAGGGACATCCTCTACTGCCTCTACTCACAGCTATTTTCTTAGGTTGAACCTTATCAATGGCTTTCTTGAGACCCATGGTGAGATATATAATAACAAACTGTATAGTCAAATGACCAAAAATCCAACAAAACACTGAAAATCCAGGTGAAGAATTGATGTGGGATAGTCACTGGGCGCGAGACAATGGTAAACTGAGGGGCGGAGTGGCGGAGGGGCGACGATCGCCGATCGACCACGCGCTAGGTCGGCCTGTACGCGTATCAACAAACTCGCGTCCCGAGGTAACCCTCGCATTCCGAGACATAATTTTCGAGGAAATCCTGCTCGTATTCCGAAAAACTCGCATACAGGGACACTCGCATTCCGAGGTACCACTGTACTTACAAGGGCACCTAGGGAAGGGAACCCTAGGCACATGCAGCCTGAGTACTGGAGACTCACTCCCGGCTCACGCACCATCTAGAAGACAGACACCACACTCTAGGTACAGTGCTGAAACAACTACTGGAGCCGGAGCACACAACTGGTGCCTATAGCATCAGCCGAAGAACTGATGGGTGGATAGCCGGCGTGGGAGGTCTGGGGCTTCCCCCTTCCCCCTCCCGGGGAGGGGGAGCTGCGCAGACAGCGGCACGGTGACATGTGATGTCATACTAGTTTGCTTGGTTTCTGTAGGGGAGTTCTATCCACTAGTTCGGCTTTTGTTAGCAATTTTAACCAGA
The DNA here is from genome assembly GCA_020271785.1 of Procambarus virginalis. Lineage (NCBI taxonomy): Eukaryota > Metazoa > Arthropoda > Malacostraca > Decapoda > Cambaridae > Procambarus > Procambarus virginalis. The sequence goes on from WNGS01164994.1 coordinate 54,092, forward strand.
ATAGGGGTTTGAAATTGAATTGAAATTGAAATAAGTTTATTGATGTAAGATACTGTACACACAAAGGGATGAGGTAGCTCAAGCTATTCTCACCCCGTTCAGTACATATACACACATCACAAACCATAAACATATTACCAAACATTCTGAGAGATAACATATACATTTCCTCCTTCACAAGTAGTATGGTATCAGATGTACACACAAATACTTTTATGACCTAGGTATACTGTATACACAATTTGCAAGAGACATGCAGATAATTCAACCAAAAATTACAGTCTTGGTGCAAAATTCTTATATCTCCCAAGAATATCATCAACCTTTCCGTTGTGACACATCCAGGCTATTTGTTCAGGAACAGTCCTTATCTCAGTGTTTCTATATACATTAATCAACGGACAATCAAGAACATAATGGGCAAGGGTGTGAGACCTTAACATACCACATAGTTTACACTTCATGTCATTATCATGAATACCTATCCCATATTCCCAGTAATATTTGTACCCAAGCCTGAGCCGCATGTACACAGAGTCACTCCAAGCATTTCTCCTTTTACCATAAGTGAAATGAGTGTTTTGACTCACATACATGTAGTGTTGCATGGTTTGACTTCTCCCATACATTATATCTCTCCTCTCCACTCCTGCCTGTGCCTGAATATTTCTGATTTTGCTTCTTATTTGTCTCATTGTGAATTCACATTCAATGTCAACTTGTGGTTTTGATGTAGCACGTTTGGCCAAGTCATCCGCCACCTCGTTGAGCACTATTCCAACATGAGATGGAATCCACATGAATTTCACACTATGACCTTTCAGCTGTATCTCAGTTATTCTTCTCTTACAATCCTCAACTATGGAGATGAAGACTGGGTTTCGACTGTTTAAGGACTCCAGTGCTCCTCGGCTATCAACAAATACAAAAACATTTTTGTCGTCATGACGTACTTCCTCCAAGCACGCCAGAATGGCCTGCAGTTCAGCTTGTGTGGATGATATATAATTACTAAGCCGGAGTTCAATTATCCTGTCCACAGTCCCAAACTCCGTATATTCTCTTATTAGGACACCACACCCTGCCCTGCCATCCTCCGCCACCGACCCGTCGCAATATACATGTAAACTGTTGCCTCTTGGTAACCGAGATATCATGCTTCCATACAAGCACCGTAATTGTCCCGGTTCATGATGTATCTTTTCACCTTGAGAATATGGTTTGTTTTGGAATGCTTAACTTTCTGGATGCTTGACCCGGTCGATGGCAGACATAGAATGCTTCCAACCACACGGGGGTTTCTATAGGCCATTGCTCCCCTTGCCTCTCTGAGGGGGGTCGGGTTCTGGCCGTGGTCCCCGGTAGGCCTAGAACTCCATACATATGACTGATGCCAAAGTCTGATATTAGCATATCAGCCTGGTAAAGCTCCAGGGAGCCTCTGGGTCTCACCCAGAAAATGGCGTTTCATTACATTCAATGCTGGTTTTTTACATTTCTAGTTTATTTTTTCCCTTTATTTCTCGTTTACGAACTTACATGTTAACCGATGGGTCTCGTCCCTAAGGGGTTCGGAAACCAAGTGGTGCTCTGGGTATACAGAGAATGGGCAGAAGTTGATGTGCATTTTAAAACAAGTCCCATAGTATTCGGACAATAATTGGAATTTCTACAAATTTTTTAATTAATGACACTGAGTCATCACGCACTCTCTGAATATTGGTTCCATGGTGGAATATGCGGCATCAGGCAACGAAAGTGTTAACAATTTTGGAATGAAATTTTTTTTTCTGGGGGGTGCCCTGTTGGCTACCCGGAGCTATCCAGGCTGATATGTATCTATTAGCTTTCTGGCATCAGTCAAAGTACATAGAGTTCTTGCCTACTGGGAACCACGAGTCAGAACCTGGCCCCTTCAGAGAGGCATGAGGAGCAATGGCCTATAGAAACCCCCGTGAGATTGGGAGCATTCTATGTCTTTCATTGACCAGGTCTGGAACCCAGAAAGATGGGTGCCCCAAAACAAACCCCTATTCTGTGAAAATATTGCTACCGAAAGCCGAGTGAGTGGACAGAACTCCCCAAATTAAAATTAGCAAATGAGCATGACGTCATCACGTTGCCGCGCCGCTGTCTGTGCAACCCCCCCTCTCCCAGGAGAGATTACCTTGAGGTTACCTTGAGATAGCTTCGGAGCTTAGCATCCCCGAGGCCCAGTCCTTGACCAGACCACCTCGTTGCTGGACTGGTCAACCAGGCTGTTGGATGTAGCGGCTCACAGCTTGACGTATGAGTCACAGCCTGGCTGATCAGGTATCCTTTGGAGGTGCTTATCAAGTTTTCTCTTGAACACTGAGGAGTCGGCCAGTTATGTCCCTTATGTGTAATGGAAGCGTGTTGAACAGTCTCGGGCTTCTGATATTGATAAGAGTTCTCTCTCAGAGTACGTATTGCACCTCTGCTTTTCAATGGGGGTATTCTGCACATCCTGCCATGCCTTCTGGTCTCATGTGGTATTATTTCTGTGTGCAGGTTTGGGACCAGCCCCTCTAATATTTTCTATGTGTAAATTATTATGTACCTGTATCTCTATTGTCTGTGCTCAAGGGAATACAGATTTAGGCTTCTTAGTCGGTCCCAGTAGTTTAGATGTATTAGGCAATGAGTGGATGAGTTTACTGAGTGGATTCTAGCAGTAAAGGATCTCTGCATGCTCTCCAGGTCAGCAATTTCTCCAGCTTTGAAAGGGGCTATCATTGTGCAACAGTATTCCACTCTAGAAAGCACTAGCTTCTTGAAAAGTATCATCATTGGTATAGCATCTCTATTGTGAAAGGTTCTTGGTATCCAACCTGTCATTTTTCTTGCAGTTGTGATGGCTACTTTGTTGTGTTCTTTAAAGGTAAGGTCTTCCGACATGAGTACATCCAAATCCTTTACATTGCCATTTTGTTCTTTGTTATGATTTGACTGCGTTTTGAATGTGGTTTTCATTTTTAAATTTAAATTTTTTCCATAGCGCATGAGCTGGAAACTTATCTTCGTTAACCACTGAACTGCGCAACGCACTTGCCGATGCTCAATGGGGGGTGCGCAACGCACCTGCCGGTACTCAATGGGGGGGGGGGGTGTGCAATGCACCTCTGGGATCTTATATTTTTAGTGTATGATTCAAAACTCCCGCGGCTTCATGGGGTTCACATCAGCTTCCTCATGGCTCTTGTAAACAGATGCCATTTAAAAATAAAATCATGATCTACTTCCCCCGGGCGTGAGAGCCTCAGTACTCAGGGAGCAACCAAGGCTGGTGCACGCAGTATGGCTCATAGTACACCCGTACTGCTGTTCAGCTTGTGACCACAGCATTGCCTAATAATGTCAAATATATATAACTGGTATTATTTAGCCATGATAGTATTACAGAAGAGCCTGAGTGTGATAATGACTGTTGTATAATGTTCATAATTCAGTGAATCAATATTGTTCACGATGGTCACAGCGCAGCGCTAGCCAGCACCACAGCTTATTTCGACCATCTAGGAATCTTCAAAAAACCTTCATATGTTACTTTACAAAATAAACTTGTGGTCAATTATTCATTTACAAGATTTAATGACCAGGATTGTGATAATAGTAGGACTGTGGTGATAATCAGCACTGTGAATAGTATTGTGGGAGGAGGAAGTTTGGTGAGGGAGGGAGAGAATCGAGGTAGCGTCACTGTGTGTGGCAGCCACTCATGTTTTGCTCACCATACTAGCTTAGTGGTTCGCTACGGTGAGCACACATGTACATGGGGATATACAATGTAAGTACCTAAGTGTAGTTACAGGATGAGAGCTACGCTCGTGGTGTCCCGTCTTCCCAGCACTCTTTGTCATATAACGCTTTGAAACTACTGACGGTCTTGGCCTCCACCACCTTCTCCCCTAACTTGTTCCAACCGTCTACCACTCTGTTTGCGAAAGTGAATTTTCTTATATTTCTTCGGCATCTGTGTTTAGCTAGTTTAATATCTATGACCTCTTGTTCTTAAAGTTCCAGGTCTCAGGAAATCTTCCCTATCGATTTTATCAATTCCTGTTACTCTATTTTGTATGTAGTGATCATATCACCTCTTTTTCTTCTGTCTTCTAGTTTTGGCATATTTAATGCCTCTAACCTCTCCTC
>WNGS01164995.1:0-17741 GCA_020271785.1 Procambarus virginalis
TTGCACAAAAGTATGTGAACTTATGTACACACAACACACTTAGGTACATGAAAGTGTACAAAAGATGTACATTTTCACGCACAAGCAAAAACAAAACACTTGCGTCACTTTCGACTACAAATGCCACAAATATGCAAAACACGCTCATACGTTCCTTGTCCGTGTGAAACGAAGATCAGCTTACAGCTTGGAACACGGACAGCACAGTCTCACATAAGGTCTCACTGAACGTCTCACAAGAACACCACAAGTGTCTCACAAGGACAACACTGAACGTCTCACAAGAACACCACAAGTCTCTCACAAGGACAACACTGAACGTCTCACAAGAACACCACAAGTGTCTCACAAGGACAACACTGAACGTCTCACAAGAACACCACAAGTCTCTCACAAGGACAACACTGAACGTCTCACAAGAACACCACAAGTGTCTCACAAGGACAACACTGAACGTCTCACAAGAACACCACAAGGACAACATCAACGTACCTGGTTGTAGAGCTCCAGTTCCTTGGTGAGGGCGGCGGAGAGCTCCCTGGCGTACTGCTTGATCAGCAGCTCCATGTAGCACTCGAACCCGTCCTGGCGGGAGGGGGACAAACTTCACTGACCACAACACCAACTTCCCCATACGAAAGACAATGATGACTATGTTTATATATATATATATATAAACTTAAGTCATATTCATCTGTAACAATATATCAGCATCGCCAATAACATTACTAGTAACCCCGTTGCATACAGAAGTACTTGAAGACACTAGACTTCAACACTCGTACATTTATGAAGGGTGTTGGGCATAGTTAAGGACGGGTTAGGACCTTCCCCAGCGTGTCCGGCAGCCCAGCAAAGTCTTCCTTCCATTATATGTTCGATAAAACCAGTAAGTAATTTACAAGGAACTTGAACGACACGCGACCGAGTCCGTCAAGGCGCGCCAGCAGTAAGTCAAGTCTTCAAACTTTTTATGGGGCGTCTGTGGAATTATTTGGTGCGCGTGTTTAGTAGGTATCGCCTTACCTTTCCTGTGCTACTTATACTTTGCTTGATAAATATGTCTTGCACTAAAACTCACTCTTAAGTATGTCTAAACACTTAACAGGAACAAAATATAGCCTAATATTTGCATTAGTCTTATAGTAACTCCTAAACGTAAACATCGCAGACAATTATTATAAATAAAATCTAACGTCTAAATATCTAAATCTGTAAATGAACGCTGACAAGAGAACTAACAAGGTTAAGTGTTGTGTGAGTGTGAGGTGGTTCCTAGCCTCGCTGGAGGCCCTCAGTGCCTGGCTAAAGTGCCCGGGTAAAGTGCCCGGTAAAGTGCCCGGGTAAAGTGCCCGGGTAAAGTGCCCGGGTAAAGTGCCCGGGTAAAGTGCCCGGGTAAAGTGCCCGGGTAAAGTGCCCGGGTAAAGTGCCCGGGTAAAGTGCCCGGGTAAAGTGCCCGGGTAAAGTGCCCGGTAAAGAGGACAAGGTCGACACTTACCGTCTTGTCGTCCGAAGGCCACATTTTACTGCCTCAAAACTTCACACAACTCCACACTTTACTCCAGGATAGTTATACATCGTTGTATAATACAGTAGCACTTACAGCGCACCAACTACTTACACGTTTTAATACACTGGACTACAGCAAACTGAAGAGAAATGTAGATATTTTCTGGAGGGAAGGACAATCCAGTTTTCCATCCTAAGGTCCGACTATGAAACATTGCGAGTTCTGAGTAGAGTTGAATTATTATCTAATTAGGTGTACCAGGCGGTGCCCGGGTCGTCTGACTTCCCCATCTTACATTCCACCATTCTTTTCCTTCCCCTCTCACCCTCTCCCCCCCCAATCTCCCTACCCTGCCCTCTTCATTTTCCCTTTCTTTTGTCTTCTAGGAGACACTAGAGTACCGATAATGGTGTAGAGGCGCGTCCACCGAGGACAGGTGCCTACAGACAGGTACAATATTTGGATGGAGCGCTACAAGCGTCCACATTTATTGGTGTTATGGAGAAATAAAGCAAGAGAAATGTACGCTTTTCTGTAACAATTTGAATGGGAGTGGCTAGGTTATGTGCGCACGCCTGTGGAAGGTCACGAGCGTACATTGTACTCTTGTCACGTCACGAGACACTAGGAAAGCATTTGAGACTTAGCGAAGGAGGACTGTGGACTCACGTTGCAAGGCGTGACCGGACTGAGCTGCGACATGTTGTAGACGAAGGCGAGGTTGTCTCCGTCCTGCATGGTGTTCAGGTAGCCATACATGTCGTACTTGAGGGAGTGAGAGTCAGGAACCACGAACAACCACTGGTTTTTGATGCCGAAAAGTTTCATGGAGCGCCCCTGAAGGAGAGAGAAGTCTTCGTCAGAGCTGCTGACAAGAGGGATGATATGGTTTCGCCGAGTGCGCCACTAACTTTTACTGTTGACCAGACCACACACTAGAAAGTGAAGGGACGACGACGTTTCGGTCCGCCCTGGACCATTCTAAAGTCGATTGTGATACACAATCGACTTTAGAATGGTCCAGGACGGACCGAAACGTCGTCCCTTCACCTTCTAGTGTGTGGTCTGGTCAACATATTTCACCCACGTTATTGTGACTCCTCGTCTAACTTGTACTCTTTCACTGTAATACCTACAGCCTACAGAACTGATGTCGGGGGTCGGTCGGAAAGGTCATGTACTGGACACTAAGAACACATCGCCAGGCGCTAGACCAGGCGCCAGTAATGACAACTATTAAATTTAGGCATTGTTGATGACATTGCCTTACTGGGAATGTGTTGCTTGTATGCTTACGACATACTGAAATATTGATATCAAGTTAAAACAATCATTGTTGATTGGATTAATTATGATGGTGATTGTACTGATTGTAATGGTAATTTGAAGCATAATTATGGAGATTGAATTGAATATAATGACTGGACTCATTATAATGAAAGGTGATTGAACTGATTATAAGAATGATGATTGGACTGATTATAAGAATGGTGATTGGAGTGATGGGGGGATTGGACCGAGTACAGTGAATACTGATGATGACGCTAGAGCCCCCCCCCCCCCCAGCCAGACTTACCAGGTCTTGAATGGTGGCGATCTGGTCCCTGAAGGCAATCACCAGGAAGTGCTTCTCCCGCGGCTCGCCGGCCCGCGGCCTCAGCGAGGAGAAGAGCTTGCCTAGTCTGCCGGGAGAAAAGACACCAGTCAGTCCATTACAGGCTCGCGCACCACCTACACGTGTGTACGCAGCAGTTACACGTGTGTACGTAGCAGTTACACGTGGTACCCAGCAGTTACACGTGTGTACCCAGCAGTTACACGTGTGTACGCAGCAGTTACACGTGTGTACGTAGCAGTTACACGTGTGTACGTAGCAGTTACACGTGTGTACCCAGCAGTTACACGTGTGTACGCAGCAGTTACACGTGTGTACGTAGCAGTTACACGTGTGTACGTAGCAGTTACCCGTGTGTACGTAGCAGTTACACGTGTGTACGTAGCAGTTACACGTGTGTACGTAGCAGTTACACGTGTGTACGTAGCAGTTACACGTGTGTACGTAGCAGTTACACGTGTGTACGTAGCAGTTACACGTGTGTACGTAGCAGTTACACGTGTGTACGTAGCAGTTACACGTGTGTACGTAGCAGTTACACGTGTGTACGTAGCAGTTACAGGCGGACCCACAGGACCCACAACATTAAGCTGCTATTGCCATAAAACCCACACTAAAGATAAGATAAAACTAGAATTGGTCCCAGGATAAGCAACGCACCTCGTTCCGGAGCGAAGACCAAGCAATTTCAAGAGGTCTTGAGGGGGAATTTGACCTCGCCATACTGGAGGGAAGGACTAGGGTAGGTCCTGGGAGACATTGACCAAGTAGACAGAAGTATATTCTGAAGCGAGGAACAGCAGGTCGAGGGGGAACATAGGTGGAAAGTGAAGGTACAGTGAGTCACAGATGTCAAGGATAATTTCTTTAGCGCGCGACGTCGTAAATACGTGGAATGGCTCGTATGAGGAATTTATCGATGCTAACTCAACACAGTTTTAAATGTAACTGATTTAAAGAACACGTGTGAATAGCCATTTGTTAAAACCCACACTAACTCCTTGTTGAATGTCCGAGCTTAAGAGCTAGAGAACACTAGATTCGGGAAGCACATTTAGGTGACCGCACGCGCACACACATACACACATTACATACATACATTACATACATACATTACATACATACATTACATACATACATTACATACATACATTACATACACATACATTCATACACAGTTCAATTCGTGGTCGATGCAGAAATAAATGGGAAGAGTTGACCTTAGCAATAAACCTGGCAGTTACTTGTCGCGGGCTGCATCCCGGTGATGTGCGTGCGTGCGCGAGAGCCAGAATATGACAAAAATAGGTCGACTGTTTAGTGGGCCAACCTGTCCTCCCACACTAGACAACCTACTGTTAGAATCGCGGGGTCCAAGAGCTATGACCTCGATCCTGCAAGCACAAACAGTAAATACATATGGACACACACGCACACACACACACACACACACACCAAAGAGCCAAAGCTCAACCCCCGCAAGCACAATTAGTGAGTACACACACACACACACACACACACAACACACACCACACACACACACACACACACACACACACACACACACACACGCGGGACCAAAGAGCCATAGCTCAACCCCCGCAAGCACAACTAGGTGAGTACACACCACACCACACACACACAACACACCCACACACACACAACACACACACACACACACACCACGTACACTAAAGAACAAAAACTGCTCTTCATTAAAGCGTTTACCCACGAACCATCACCTCTCAACACCGTCAACAATGTCTACTTTGTTACCTGTCACATTAATCTTCCGCAGACATTCACAAAGATCAGTTCCATGTACACGTCCTTTACACTGCGGCCAATAGCTAACAGCGATCAATAATCACTAATTATTACCAGAGATTTGGCATTACACGAAGCTTTTACAAAACCACTTTCTTTGAAATATGAACAAGATCGACCACGAGGGCGACCACAACGTGTGACGGTTGAAGCCGTTTATAACCGCCATAACGGATTTTATTGTTACAACTTCACTTTAAACTGAACAACCGTCGCAGCTAAATTTAGTATGGGCATAAACATTCTGATAACTGTCTAATCGATTTAGTGGAATATGCAATAGTTTGTGGTTGTGCACCAGAATATTAAATATTAATGCATTATACACTGGGAGCTGTGAAGTCAATTATTCATGGTTTTTATTTCCACTTTAAAATCTGTTTGACGTTAGTAAATAATACTAAAATACCCTTCATGATAATTTAACATTAATACTTAATGCATCAACCCTTAAATACAACATGTTCGTTTATCAAATAATACTTTAGGACATTTAAAAGAAATAAACTAGTTCTTAATTCCTTCATGAAAAATCATCCCTTCATCAAATCAAACTAAATAGTTCCTCATCACATACCTCAAAAGATCTCAAGTATTTGGGCTTGACAAAGTACAGGTTATCTTGACGTTATCGAGGTTATCTTTAGATGATTTCGGGGCTTAGCGTCCCCGCGGCCCGGTCCTCGACCAGGCCTTCTTTTTGTTACCCCCCCCCAGGAAGCAGCCGTAGCAGCTGTCTAACTCGCAGGTACCTATTTTCTGCTAGGTGAACAGAGGCATCAGTTGAAAGAAACTCTGCCCATTTGTTTCCGACTCCGCCGGGATTGAACCCGGAACCTACCCTTCAAACACACACCGAAACTACGACGTTGGTACAACGTTCGACACCTAACCAGTTATAACAACCAATATAGCAAGTTGTAACAACGTTCCAATACATCATAAACACGTTAAGCCAAGATGTAACAACTTTATTACAAGTTGTAACAAGCGGAAAATAGAGACAGTTACGGTTTGTTTTGGCGGGTAAGGACTACGAACCCTGAGCGCTGTCCACTGAGCCGTCAGGTCCCCATACTCTGGTTGTGATTGTGTAAAATAAACAACACAACACCATAACTCAACAACCAAGATTTCTCCGCCGCCAAAGATTTTTGTTTATCCGATCGAGGAAAGTGTTGAGTGTACATTATGAATGTGCGCGGTCACCCTTAAGTACCTCGTATATCACACGTGAAGGACGCCAATTGGTCGTCGCAAACTTACACTTGAGTAAGATTCTTATTTACAAAATGTGAGTAAGTTACGCTGACTCGTATTGTGGAGAAGTGTAAACTTACCTCCGTGGTGCTTAGTGTTGAGACACAGCTCCTGGTCACTCGCCCGAGGCAGACGCCCAGTGGATCATGTCAGCCTCACTCGTTAAGTCAGGTTAAGCAGTGTTGCTTCACGTCACAAACTGGATGGGTGACCGTGCGGTAACTCTCGCCACTGGCATTAATGGAGCCCCATAAGCCTGTAGGCTTCCTGTCCCTGACAATGGTATATCAGGTGGCCTATACTGATGGATACCTACCAAGTCTCTTGCTGAATCAAAGACAATATTCTTCAATCATTGGCTTACTGCCCCAAGTGACTGACTGGGAAAGACCTCATACGGCTTCATCGTCGCCGCCACCGCTGTGCTCGTCGCCACACACACACACACACACACACACACACACACACACACACACCACACACCACACACACACACACACACACACACACCACCCACCACACATATTCCCTGGAAGACTTCACATTCTGCTCACTCACCCCTCAAGTCGTTACCATCTTGCGAGGACGAACATCATACTCCAAGACTCGAATGTATCCCGTTTGAAATGGAACATTGTAACCTGTGCCTTCAATACGCAGATACACATCATTGTTGACTACCTGGTGTCTAGCTGACTGGTGTTGTGTACACTAGTATCAGGCGACTAAAATTATCATACTGCACCCCAGTTCATCACCACCATTTTCGTTATTAATATTTTGAGTAACGTATCACTGACCAGTTCAATTCGAGTCCTAACCTGAAGGCAAGGCAATACCCTGCGGGCAGTGCCACAAGGGGGCACGTAAGGTGGTGTACTGAGCCTGACGGGGGGTCAAGGTTGACCGACAAGTGCATGTAGGAGTTTCGGTATCCCAGAGTTAGCCAGGGGAAACCATTTTTACACAACTTCTCTTGCAGGGAAGTGAATTTCTCCATTCCCAGAGGTGTCTCAGGCATTAGGTAAGTCAGTGAATCAGTCCTCACTATGGATACGTGATTGGGAAGCCTAACAGACTAAACTTGAATATACTTTTGCTAGCATAAGTCATAACATCCTACAGGAACTTGAATATAGAGAATTTTAGATCACTGAATGTCGCCTATGTGAGGTCAGTCTAAGAGTATGTCACCCCAACGTGGAGCCCCATCTTGAAAACACACACAAGGAATCTCGAAAATGTTCAGAAGTTTGCAACGAGACTCGTCCCTGAGCTGCGAGTGATGAGGTACGAAGAAAGACTGAAGGAACTAACCTGACGACGTTAGAAGAGGGGGAGGAAGGGTACATATATAAAATACTCAAATGTGTAAGAGATGTTAGACAATTTTCTTTTAGTGTAAGGATAGTAAATGGAATGGCCGAACAGAGCAGGTTGCAGAGGCAAACTCCATTCATAACTCTAAAAGGAGTGTGATAGGGAGATAGGTCAGGAGACATTGCACTAGACAACCAGAGGCTAGAAAAGAGCTAGAGCTCGATCCTGTAGGCACAATAAGCGAGTAGAAATATGAGAGTGCAAACATAGAATGATCTCTTACACCTCCACAACCGAGCTGGAACTTACAAAAGCCATACTGGAATATATACACACTCGCCACCTGAGGATTTGAACACACACAAGACCAATCTCCATTAAGGCATTACATCTGCGGCAAACAAGTTATTCTAGTCATCTCGGGAAACAAAAAGAATTATTAGTGCCACAGTGACGTAGTCAAGATAGGAAAACCACCGAGTTAGCATCTTCAGAAAACCTCTAAGATAAATCCCGACACCTGGAGTAAGAACCAAGAACGTTGATAAGCGACGCAAGACAAGTTTCTAGAGGTGAAGGAGGCAAGGTAGTTTCAGTGATGCCAAACTCTACCCATAACAGTCTTGGCAAGACCTGGAGACATTACTAATATTGCAAGATGAACTTGAAGGTTGCTTTTGGTACTCACTTCATAGAAGAGGCTTCAGGAGTGGCCATGTCGATGATGGTGATGGAGGACTCTTGGGTCCCAGAAGTCATCTGGTTCTCTGGAGTGGTGGGGGTCCCAGGGGACGTCTCCATCAGCAGCGTCACGATATCATTCAGCTCCAACTGATCTGGAACACAGGAGGAACCCGCCATTACACCAAGCTCCAGCAGAGGGAGACACACGCCGCCATTCTCATTATTACAGTTGGGCAAGACTTCTTATCATGGTGGATGTTACCGACATATCTGCTAACATCCACCTCATACACACGTCACACTAACGTGATATATATCAATGGGAAACCCCGCCCCGCTCCTGTGCCAGGTAAGTCCACTACGGGCTCACCATAGCCCGTGCTACTTGCCCCGCTCCTGTGCCAGGTAAGTCCACTACGGGCTCACCATAGCCCGTGCTACTTGCCCCGCTCCTGTGCCAGGTAAGTCCACTACGGGCTCACCATAGCCCGTGCTACTTGCCCCGCTCCTGTGCCAGGTAAGTCCACTACGGGCTCACCATAGCCCGTGCTACTTGCCCCGCTCCTGTGCAGGTAAGTCCACTACGGGCTCACCATAGCCCGTGCTACTTGCCCCGCTCCTGTGCCAGGTAAGTCCACTACGGGCTCACCATAGCCCGTGCTACTTGCCCCGCTCCTGTGCCAGGTAAGTCCACTACGGGCTCACCATAGCCCGTGCTACTTGCCCCGCTCCTGTGCCAGGTAAGTCCACTACGGGCTCACCATAGCCCGTGCTACTTGCCCCGCTCCTGTGCCAGGTAAGTCCACTACGGGCTCACCATAGCCCGTGCTACTTGCCCCGCTCCTGTGCCAGGTAAGTCCACTACGGGCTCACCATAGCCCGTGCTACTTGCCCCGCTCCTGTGCCAGGTAAGTCCACTACGGGCTCACCATAGCCCGTGCTACTTGCCCCCTCCTGTGCCAGGTAAGTCCACTACGGGCTCACCATAGCCCGTGCTACTTGCCCCGCTCCTGTGCCAGGTAAGTCCACTACGGGCTCACCATAGCCCGTGCTACTTGCCCGCTCCTGTGCCAGGTAAGTCCACTACGGGCTCACCATAGCCCGTGCTACTTGCCCCGCTCCTGTGCCAGGTAAGTCCACTACGGGCTCACCATAGCCCGTGCTACTTGCCCCGCTCCTGTGCCAGGTAAGTCCACTACGGGCTCACCATAGCCCGTGCTACTTGCCCCGCTCCTGTGCCAGGTAAGTCCACTACGGGCTCACCATAGCCCGTGCTACTTGGAACTTGTTCTGAGTAGCTTAATCTATAACAACAACCACCAGGGCTGTGAGGTGGGCGCGAACCTATGCTCTCAGTATTGCCAGCCTCGTGCTCAAATGCGGCCCCGGCTGGCAGTGCCAGGGTTGTAAGTTCGAGCCCACCTCACAGCCCTGGTGGCTCTTCTCAATCCACTTCATTATTTTATATTTGTTTTTGCTTTGAATGTTGTGTAGTCTTTTAACTCTCAAGCTTGAGCATACAGCGACCGACTGGTAGGTTCATCGTTGTTTCGCAAGTTTAGGATGTGGGGGAGAGTGTAGGGTGTGTGGGGGGGGGGGGGACAGTGTAGGGTGTGGGGTGAAGCAGTGTAGGGTGTGTGGGGGGGGTGACACAGTGGGTTTTGAGTGGGAGATGTGCAAAAGGAAGCAATATGAGCGGAAGATCTGCTGCCTGGTGCTCGTGAGGCGAGACAGTTGTCGACAGAAAACACAGCCAGTGACTATATAGTGTTCCTGAGGTTATATCAGCAGCCCAGAGGAGAGTAGGTGCTCGGGCTATGTTATACCACGCTCACCCTCCAAGAACTGCCGTGTTTGTTTACACCAGCTACTTAGACAAAAGAACACAGCGTACACATGCTTGCTCTTGGGAAAGAAAGTGCATAAGACGTGAGAGAAGCTGAGGCACTTACCTATACTGTTGTCGTGGATGAGAACGATGTCTCTCCAGATAAGTGTATCCTTGTCCCTCAAGTCCCTGAACACCTGCACAATGTCCCTAGACCCCTTAATCAGGGGAACCGTGATGGCTGTCGAGGTGGTGATCCGTGGACAGCCGGACTCTGGTGGAAGAAGCCAGGAAGAGTTAGTGTATGGTGAAGACCTACCATCAATGTATAATTACTTACTGTAAATATATAGCTCTTCAAATAGAACATTCTCTAACTATAAGGTGTGACATTGTAACTATAAGGTGTGAAGGATAGATGGAATTGTTTATGTAATAATCTAAGATGAGGTCTGATAAAGACCTTTTGTGCCCTCTGTAATGCTTTTTGCGCTACCGCTCACAGGATGAGTATGGGGTGCACAATAAACTAGCCGCCTCCGGCAGCAACAATCAATCAAATCAAAATGATGGCGATGACAGTGACCGTAGTATGGTGTACAGGGAAGACTAGAGAAAGCGCCTCTCACACACGGAGACGAGTGTGTCTACATGTAGTAGACATGGGGACAAGGAGCGAACAATGAATAATAAAGAAAAGGAATATCCAAAGGTCACACACATGCCAACATGCTAATATTAGACGCCTAAACCAAAGAGCAGCCAAAACCACCATAACTTGAGATGTGAAGAGCGGAGAGACAACAAAGGCGAGAGTCATAGGAGGGCTACAAGCAGAGGAAACTTTACAAGATAATACAACAAATTCAGGAAAGGGGGGAGAGATAAAATAGGTCATTGAGAACAGAGAAAAAGCCTGACATGAGTGATGACCTTCCAGCAGCGACCTTCAAGAAGGTAAAAGAAAGAAATAACCCACAAGAGAGGAAAATATACATTAGCTTGAAAATAGAATAAATCCAGTGGTAGAAGAGGGGAAGGCAAGAGAGGAGGGAAGGCAGACAAGAACAGAAAATAAAGAAATAGGTGATAATCTCATCTCTCAGAACCAGAGGGACACGTGACGAAGGAGAAGAGAAGGACACTAGAGAGAAACTTCAGAAATTCTTACCAAAATACAGGTTAATGTTACAGAGGGGCAGGAATCGACCAGTGGAAGTAATCTTTCAGAATATTGCTGCAGTGAAATATATATTGGCTGAGAAGTCATAACTGAGGGGCAGAGGGACTTACCACTTGGTATACATTAGTCAAGACACGTCAGGTGAGGGGTAGGGGCAGACATCTCCCGTCTCGTGGAGGTGCGACTGCGCCCTACAGATCTCCAGTATCAGCTCTTGATACTGGTAATGGCTCAAAACGGCCACCACTTACGGGCTATTCATGCCCGTGCCACCTTTTGGGTGGCTTACCTGGTTGATACCTGGTTGATGGAGTTCTTCTATTCCCCAAGCCCGGCCCGAGGCCAGGCTTGACTTGTGAGAGTTTGGTCCACCAGGCTGTTGCTTGGAGCAGCCCGCTGGCTCACATACCCACCACAGCCCGGTTGGTCCGGCACTCCTTGGCTTAATCTTCATCAATCAATCAGGGGAGGATAGAGAGTCAGCAAAGAAAATCAGAGAAGCAAAACAAGTTTTTGAAGGAACTCGGACAACTAAAGAAGCGGGACAGATAAGAATGGAAGCAGTGCACTACAGGAGCTAAAATAGGCATCAAAGAGCTCAGTACGACTGAATAATGGGTCAAGCCAGCGTGTAGAGGTAACCATCCTGAGCCGTGAACAGGAGTGGCTGAACAGTCGCCACCTCCCCTAACAGTATTGGCCATGACATAGTCGGTGGCAATATACCTTCAAGAAAGCAGAGCCGCCCAGTACAGACTACTAGTATTAAAGTCATACACAAATGCTGATGGAATTGCAAATGAATTCCCTCGACTGACCCACCAGCAATGGACCCTAAACCACCACCACACAATGGACCACCAACGGACCACCAACCACCAGTGGACCACCAATCACCAGTGGACCACCAATCACCAGTGGACCACCAACCACCACCACACAGTGGACCACCAATCACCAGTGGACCACCAACCACCACCACACAGTGGACCACCAATCACCAGTGGACCACCAACCACCAGTGGACCACCAACCACCACCACACAGTGGACCACCAATCACCAGTGGACCACCAATCACCAGTGGACCACCAACCACCAGTGGACCACCAACCACCAGTGGACCACCAACCACCAGTGGACCACCAACCACCAGTGGACCACCAACCACCACCACACAGTGGACCACCAACCACCAGTGGACCACCAACCACCAGTGGACCACCAACCACCAGTGGACCACCAACCACCAGTGGACCACCAACCACCAGTGGACCACCAACCACCACCACACAGTGGACCACCAACCACCAGTGGACCACCAACCACACAGTGGACCACCAACCACCAGTGGACCACCAACCACCACCACACAGTGGACCACCAACCACCAGTGGACCACCAACCACCACCACACAGTGGACCACCAACCACCAGTGGACCACCAACCACCACCACACAGTGGACCACCAACCACCAGTGGACCACCAACCACCACCACACAGTGGACCACCAACCACCAGTGGACCACCAACCACCACCACACAGTGGACCACCAATCACCAGTGGACCACCAACCACCAGTGGACCACCAACCAGAACTAGCTAAACCCAGACGCTACCACAATCAATACGTGGCCGCAAGAACACTGACTTAACATATACATAATATGAATGAAGTATCACCAGAGCTCACCTGGGAGCTGCTACCTGGCCATACACTCCTGCTACCCACAGTGGTCCAGTGTACCCACAGTGGTCCAGTCCACCCACAGTGGTCCAGTCCACCCACAGTGGTCCAGTCCACCCACAGTGGTCCAGTCCACCCACAGTGGTCCAGTCCACCCACAGTGGTCCAGTCCACCCACAGTGGTCCAGTCCACCCACAGTGGTCCAGTCCACCCACAGTGGTCCAGTCCACCCACAGTGGTCCAGTCCACCCACAGTGGTCCAGTCCACCCACAGTGGTCCAGTCCACCCACAGTGGTCCAGTCCACCCACAGTGGTCCAGTCCACCCACAGTGGTCCAGTCCACCCACAGTGGTCCAGTCCACCCACAGTGGTCGTGTTTAACGCATACGATACCTTCGGCAAGGTATTACAAACATCTTATATTATTATTTTCATTATTATTACTTTAATAATATTATTATTGTTTATATTAATTATTGTTACTATGAATAATAATATGTAGCAAGTCACTTGTGGCCATAAAGGAAGACATGTGAGGTAGTTAAGGTATATAATCAGCAGCCAGGGCTAGGCTGTAATGACCTTGTAGTTGGCTGAGGGGATCTCCTTGCTCTAGTCAAGAGTATTGTAGCGTATGGTAATGCTTTTTAGCGGAACAGAAAGCGCTACAGTTAGCAGGCATTTGCATGTTGATAAATGGTAAGGCCTTTAGCGAGGCACTTACCGAGGCGCTGTGTAAATGATTCCAACTAAAATATGCTTTCGTGTTTTTAAGTTCATAGTGAGAGTAAGAGACACGTCACATAACTGTGATAAACACGCTCTGCCTGGAGCATGGTATAAAAACACGCTTAACACGTACATATTATCTTAGTACAAAGTCACTAAGTTCCACATATATACACAAAAACACGCAAGCAAACGCGCACACAACTTTTTTAGTGTCGGTAGTTAACAGGTGGAATGCATTAGGCAGTGATGTGGTGGAGGTTGACTCCATACACAGTTTCAAGTGTAGATATGATAGAGCCCAATAGGCTCAGGAACCTGTACACCAGTTGATTGACGGTTGAGAGGCGGGACCAAAGAGCCAGAGCTCAACCCCCGCAAACACAACTAAGTGAATACAACTAGGTGAGTACACTAGTCTCAGATAGGGGTGTGTGTGTGTGTGTAAAATATGCCACTGGTTTGTAAATCAATAATTAATTTTGTTATTAGGCATGGGCCTGTAGCTTACATGGCTAAACTAACTTCACTTTGTTTCTAGAATATAATTTGCGGGGGGGGGGGGGGATATAATCATGATGGCGGTGTATGATAATTGTGTTTCGTCATTAATAACCTACTACTACAGTCTACATTACAACTATCTAGCACCAGAAACTTTATCTGGTTTATGAAATACTTACGTCAGATAATGGGTTATATCCTCTTATCTTTTAACAATATCCTAGCCAAAACATTTAGGCTGTACTTCAATTATATTAAAAAATATTCGCATTTAGGAATCCAATATAATTAATATCCAAATATGTAGAACTATGCTATTAATAAATTATCAGTGGGTTGGTGTGTCGGTTAAAATATAATCACAATAATAATTACAATTAACATAAAACTTATGGCGAGACATGGACGACGACGCCACCCGGCGCAGCCTCGTCCTTCAAGCTGTCCTCATTATTTCATTTTTATTACTATTATTATTTTCTACCACTGACGTGGACACATTTACAATGCTAACCAGAATATATACATTTTCTTCTACCCTCCATGGGCAGGGTTAGATATCTTTTAAATACACAGTTCAGTGATTTATTAAACAATCAACCACAAAGTGATTGTACTGCTTATAAAATGCTAATCTAACCTACATACAGAAACGCACATTTACTTCTGTTCTACATAAACCGTGGCTCTCGTTCTCCACCATACAACCTCACTCCTCTGCCACACACTATAGATGGGTTGCAATAGTTCAGATTTCTACTTTCTAATTTCGTTGTACGTCGGTATATACTATGGTCCTCATCATTACTATAAGTGCTACCAAAACAGGAGGATGGGCTATATACGATATCCCTGATTAAATTAGTCATCAGCAATTCTAGAAACCTAATAAAATAATCTGCGTGTAAAACCATATTATATGCAGACAATGAGTCACAATCACGTGACAGGAGCGTCGACTCCCTCGACACACTTCTGGAAATGAAGTACCAACAACGTTTCAGTCCGTCCTGGACCACTATCAGGTCATGTAAGGGTTCAGGATGGATCGAAATGTCGTCGGTTCTTCATTTTCCAGATGTGTGTGGGAGTCCGTCATATTTAATTTGTTTGAGAGCTTCTTGCAGATAAGGAGTGAGGCGGGTTTGTACTGCAAGAAGCCTAATTTGACATTACTTGCGAGGCTACTTTGAGTTTCATCAGCTGTTGCTCCCTCGATACTCTCACGTCTATACAGGACAGATTCCTCCGAACCTCGTTTTTAGTTTAATTTTTTTCCCACATCCTGCGTGGCTTTAGGCATAGTATATACTAACTATCTAGAAATCCAACATTCTGTTTGTAACTATGTATGTATGAACTTTTACCTATTTATTTATTCATTCAGTTATTTATGAATGTAGAACTGAAATTTCTACCCAGTCTCAAATTGTTTTACCGGCCCCATAATTGAGTAGGTTGATTACTTGATAGTAAGCTTTCCACAGTCCCAGAGCTGAGAGGAATGAGCTACGAGGACAGGAGACATTATTACCACAAACAAGATTCTCAGGAGAATCACAGTTCAGGCAAAGACTATACAGTATGGGTGGTACATAAACAGGGGAACACCCGCGGAAAATGACAACCTAAATGAGATTATATAATACTAAGTTTACATTGTCAGGACAGTGCACAAAAAGAGATGTCAAGTGGTGATGGAGGTAAACTCCATGCACAGCTTTAAACATAGGTATGACAGAGCCTAATAGGTTTCAGAACCTATTCGCCAGTCGCTCAGGGGTTGAGATGCAGGACCCAAGAGCCATCCCACACAATACAACTATGTGAGTACACACACACTTCAATGGTAGATAACATTAAATGGAGGAATTCTGTGATGTGAATATAACATTCCAGTTATTTTTGAGATTAGGTTCATGTGAGAAAGAAAACGGGGAAACATAACTATAATGGAAGAAATAAAGCTCACACAGCAGGAAGAAAGAAAATATTTAAAACAAAAGAAAATCATATAATAACACCGATCAAATATGGTGGTGAAGAGTGCGAGAAAGAACTAAGTTATCCCCTTCTGTACAACCCTTAACGTTGCTTTAAAAATAAGCAACGTCAGAGATCATTAAAAGAAAGATTAATCTGGGTTGGTTGATTTAAAATCACTAAGATTTAAATCGAGATATTTACAAAGTTCTTTATTTAAATTAAAATTATTTTCTTTTAAAACTCAAACTGTATAGTAGTAGTTATAAGTTATTTTCATAAAATAGATCATGGAGGTGCTGTACATATCTGACAAGTTTTAATGATTTTCCAAACATTTTTCACGGCATTCCTGAAAATGTCCAGGAATTTCTGAAAATAATTAATCTAACATTGGAATGATCTGAAAGAGTAGATGGTTGGCCCTAACTACACAGTTTCAAGAAAAGTAGGGCACAGGCCCTCAAGCTCACTCTCCCTGCACACACCCATATCTATAAATGAAATATAAAATGGAATATAGTCCTTATTAAGACTACTCAATAGCTCGGTCGATAGAGCTTCGGTCTCGCATGCATGGGGCCCAGGGTTCGAGTCTCTTAAGAGCCCAGGTGAGTGGAAAGACTATAAAACGTAATGTCTGTCTGACAGAAGTAGCTGGCCAGGTTCTTTGGCCACTCCACACCCAATGTTCCGAGATAAAACACGGGGTTATACGAGTCACAAGGCAGTCGAGGTCAGCCATAGTACCAAATTTAAAAAAAAAAAATAACTGCAACTATAGTAACACCTGTGATTCTCATAAAGCCTGAAATCAGGGATTTGTTTTCCATAGAGTACCTGCTTACTCGCACCGCTTATCCGTGCACTGTTTACTTCCTTACTCCCAGCATTTACTCGAAAATGAACACGGATTTATTTAGATTCTGGTCATCAGAATTAAGATGTACAAGCTCATAGTATTACATTTTCCCAGAGAAGTTATGGGGGGGGTGGGGAGAGAAGGCAGGAGAGAGGGAGGGGTGAGGGAAGGAAAGGGGGCGAGATGGGGGGGGGATGTTTGGGAAAAGAAATACTGTAGAGAGAGTAGAAGAGGAGGGGAAGGGAAAGAAGGGGAATGGAGGAAGAGGGAGGCAGCTGACCCGGGCATAGCCGGGTACCCCATCTAGGAGATTAACAAAGCACTCACCAGTAAGAGCAATATGGAGGGTACCATTCTGGGCGAGGCGGTTGGCCCACGTGTGTGTGTTGGTGCAGGAGACCATAGTGAGCACGGCTGTCGTGTTGTCCGGCAACGTGTCGTTCATGGAGGCCAGGAACTGCACAGACAACGACCCGAGCGTCATGGCTGCCGACCCCTCCTTCACAGCTGCCTTGACGAGTTCCTGTGTCTGGAACCTGAGGCCTTGCAGCATGCCAGACTCAAGGTAGACTCCTGTAATAGGACGAGGGTGGTGGCAAGTGTTAGATTAGCAAATCCACAAGAGCTTTGATGAGGGTTCCAACCTATACACAACCTTCCCATACGCGCTTTAGAGATTGATCGATTGATTGATGGAGTTAACTGAGAACTTAACTGAGAAAATATGGTGTAACAACATTTAATA
>WNGS01164995.1:18741-21241 GCA_020271785.1 Procambarus virginalis
CCGGGTAAAGAGGACAAGGTCGACACTTACCGTCTTGTCGTCCGAAGCCACATTTACTGCCTCAAAACTTCACACAACTCCACACTTTACTCCAGGATAGTTATACATCGTTGTATAATACAGTAGCCCTTACAGCGCTACAATACTTATACGTTTTAATACACTGGACTACAGCAAACTGAAGAGAATGTAGATATTTCTGGAGGGAATGGAAATCCAGTTTCCATCCTAAGGTCCGACTATGAAACATTGCGAGTTCTGAGTAAGTTGAATTATTATCTAATTAGAAGGTGTACCAGGCGGTGCCCGGGTCGTCTGTCTCTTCCCCATCTTACATTCCACCATTCTTTTCCTTCCCCTCTCACCCTCCCCCCCCCCCAATCTCCCTACCCTGCCCTCTTCATTTTCCCTTTCTTTTGTCTTCTAGGAGACACTAGAGTACCGATAATGGTGTAGAGGCGCGTCCACCGAGGACAGGGACAGGTGCCTACAGACAGGTACAATATTTGGATGGAGGGCTACAAGCGTCCACATTTATTGGTGTTATGGAGAAATAAAGCAAGAGAAATGTACGCTTTTCTGTAACAATTTGAATGGGAGTTGCTAGGTTATGTGCGCTCGCCTGTGGAAGGTCACGAGCGTACATATTGTACTCTTGTCACGTCACGAGACACTAGGAAAGCATTTGAGACTTAGCGAAGGAGGACTGTGGACTCACGTTGCAAGGCGTGACCGGACTGAGCTGCGACATGTTGTAGACGAAGGCGAGGTTGTCTCCGTCCTGCATGGTGTTCAGGTAGCCATACATGTCGTACTTGAGGGAGTGAGAGTCAGGAACCACGAACAACCACTGGTTTTTGATGCCGAAAAGTTTCATGGAGCGCCCCTGAAGGAGAGAGAAGTCTTCGTCAGAGCTGCTGACAAGAGGGATGATGATATGGTTTCGCCGAGTGCGCCACTGTAACTTTTACTGTTTACCAAACCACACACTAGAAAGTGAAGGGACGACGACGTTTCGGTCCGCCCTGGACCATTCTAAAGTCGATTGTGATCGACACAATCGACTTTAGAATGGTCCAGGACGGACCGAAACGTCGTCCCTTCACCTTCTAGTGTGTGGTCTGGTCAACATATTTCACCCACGTTATTGTGACTCCTCGTCTAACTTGTACTCTTTCACTGTAATACCTACAGCCTACAGAACTGATGTCGGGGTCGGTCGGAAAGGTCATGTACTGGACACTAAGAACACATCGCCAGGCGCTAGACCAGGCGCCAGTAATGACAACTATTAAATTTAGGCATTGTTGATGACATTGCCTTACTGGGAATGTGTTGCTTGTATGACTTACGACATACTGAAATATTGATATCAAGTTAAAACAATCATTGTTGATTGGATTAATTATGATGGTGATTGTACTGATTGTAATGGTAATTTGAAGCATAATTATGGAGATTGAATTGAATATAATGACTGGACTCATTATAATGAAAGGTGATTGAACTGATTATAAGAATGATGATTGGACTGATTATAAGAATGGTGATTGGAGTGATGGGGGGATTGGACCGAGTACAGTGAATACTGATGATGACGCTAGAGCCCCCCCCCCCCCCCAGCCAGACTTACCAGGTCTTGAATGGTGGCGATCTGGTCCCTGAAGGCAATCACCAGGAAGTGCTTCTCCCGCGGCTCGCCGGCCCGCGGCCTTAGTGAGGAGAAGAGCTTGCCTAGTCTGCCGGGAGAAAGGACACCAGTCAGTCCATTACAGGCTCGCGCACCACCTACACGTGTGTACGTAGCAGTTACACGTGTGTACGTAGGAGTTACAGGCGGACACACAGGACCCACAACATTAAGCTGCTATTGCCATAAAACTCACACTAAAGATAAGATAAAACTAGAACTGGTCCCAGGATAAGCAACGCACCTCGTTCCGGAGCGAAGACCAAGTAATTCCAAGATATCTTGAGGGGGAATTTGACCTCGCCATACTGGAGGGAAGGACTAGGGTAGATCCTGGGAGACATTGACCAAGTAGACAGAAGTATATTCTGAAGCGAGGAACAGCAGGTCGAGGGGGAACATAGGTGGAAAGTGAAGGTACAGTTGAGTCACAGATGTCAAGGATAATTTCTTTAGCGCGCGACGTCGTAAATACGTGGAATGGCTCGTATGAGGAATTTATCGATGCTAACTCAACACAGTTTTAAATGTAACTACCATTTAAAGAACACGTGTGAATAGCCATTTGTTAAAACCCACACTAACTCCTTGTTGAATGTCAGAGCTTAAGAGCTAGAGAACGCTACATTCGGTAAGCACATTTATGTGACCGCACGCGCGCGCACACATACACGCACGCACACGCGCACACACATTCATACACAGTTCAATTCGTGGTCGATGCAGAAATAAATGGTTAGAGTTTGACCTTAGCAATAAACCTGGCAGTTACTTGTCGCGGGCTGCATCCCGGTGATGCGCGTGCGCATG
>WNGS01164995.1:26241-37211 GCA_020271785.1 Procambarus virginalis
AGGTAAGTCCACTACGGGCTTACCATAGCCCGTGCTACTTGCCCCGCTCCTGTGCCAGGTAAGTCCACTACGGGCTCACCATAGCCCGTGCTACTTGCCCCGCTCCTGTGCCAGGTAAGTCCACTACGGGCTCACCATAGCCCGTGCTACTTGCCCCGCTCCTGTGCCAGGTAAGTCCACTACGGGCTCACCATAGCCCGTGCTACTTGCCCCGCTCCTGTGCCAGGTAAGTCCACTACGGGCTCACCATAGCCCGTGCTACTTGCCCCGCTCCTGTGCCAGGTAAGTCCACTACGGGCTCACCATAGCCCGTGCTACTTGCCCCGCTCCTGTGCCAGGTAAGTCCACTACGGGCTCACCATAGCCCGTGCTACTTGCCCCGCTCCTGTGCCAGGTAAGTCCACTACGGGCTCACCATAGCCCGTGCTACTTGCCCCGCTCCTGTGCCAGGTAAGTCCACTACGGGCTCACCATAGCCCGTGCTACTTGCCCCGCTCCTGTGCCAGGTAAGTCCACTACGGGCTCACCATAGCCCGTGCTACTTGCCCCGCTCCTGTGCCAGGTAAGTCCACTACGGGCTCACCATAGCCGGTGCTACTTGCCCCGCTCCTGTGCCAGGTAAGTCCACTACGGGCTCACCATAGCCCGTGCTACTTGCCCCGCTCCTGTGCTAGGTAAGTCCACTACGGGCTCACCATAGCCCGTGCTACTTGCCCCGCTCCTGTGCTAGGTAAGTCCACTACGGGCTCACCATAGCCCGTGCTACTTGCCCCGCTCCTGTGCCAGGTAAGTCCACTACGGGATCACCATAGCCCGTGCTACTTGCCCCGCTCCTGTGCCAGGTAAGTCCACTACGGGCTCACCATAGCCCGTGCTACTTGCCCCGCTCCTGTGCCAGGTAAGTCCACTACGGGCTCACCATAGCCCGTGCTACTTGGAACTTGTTCTGAGTAGCTTAATCTATAACAACAACCACCAGGGCTGTGAGGTGGGCGCGAACCTATGCTCTCAGTATTGCCAGCCTCGTGCTCAAATGCGGCCCCGGCTGGCAGTGCCAGGGTTGTAAGTTCGAGCCCACCTCACAGCCCTGGTGGCTCTTCTCAATCCACTTCATTATTTTATATTTGTTTTTGCTTTGAATGTTATGTGTAGTCTTTTAACTCTCAAGCTTGAGCATACAGCGACCGACTGGTAGGTTCATCGTTGTTTCGCAAGTTTAGGATGTGGGGGAAAGTGTAGGGTGTGTGGGGGGGGGGGTGACACAGTGTAGGGTGTGGGGGGGGGGGTGACACAGTGTAGGGTGTGGGGGGGGGTGACACAGTGTAGGGTGTGGGGGGGGTGACACAGTGGGTTTTGAGTGGGAGATGTGCAAAAGGAAGCAATATGAGCGGAAGATCTGCTGCCTGGTGCTCGTGAGGCGAGACAGTTGTCGACAGAAAACACAGCCAGTGACTATATAGTGTTCCTGAGGTTATATCAGCAGCCCAGAGGAGAGCAGGTGCCTCGGGCTATGTTATACCACGCTCACCCTCCAGGAACTGCCGTGTTTGTTTACACCAGCTACTTAGACAAAAGAACACAGCGTACACAAGCTTGCTCTTGGGAAAGAAAGTGCATAAGACGTGAGAGAAGCTGAGGCACTTACCTATACTGTTGTCGTGGATGAGAACGATGTCTCTCCAGATAAGTGTATCCTTGTCCCTCAAGTCCCTGAACACCTGCACAATGTCCCTAGACCCCTTAATCAGGGGAACCGTGATGGCTGTCGAGGTGGTGATCCGTGGACAGCCGGACTCTGGTGGAGGAAGCCAGGAAGAGTTAGTGTATGGTGAAGACCTACCATCAATGTATAATTACTTACTGTAAATATATAGCTCTTCAAATAGAACATTCTCTAACTATAAGGTGTGAAGAATAGATGGAATTGTTTATGTAATAATCTAAGATGAGGTCTGATAAAGACCTTTTGTGCCCTCTGTAATGCTTTTTGCGCTACCGCTCACAGGATGAGTATGGGGTGCACAATAAACTAGCCGCCTCCGGCAGCAACAATCAAATCAAAATGATGGCGATGACAGTGACCGTAGTATGGTGTACAGGGAAGACTAGAGAAAGCGCCTCTCACACACGGAGACGAGTGTGTCTACATGTAGTAGACATGGGGACAAGGAGGGCACAAGAAGCGAACAATGAATAATAAAGAAAAGGAATATCCAAAGGTCACACACATGCCAACATGCTAATATTAGACGCCTAAACGAAAGAGCAGCCAAAACCACCATAACTTGAGATGTGAAGAGCGGAGAGAAAACAAAGGCGAGAGTCATAGGAGGACTACAAGCACAGGCAACTTTACAAGAAAATACAACAAATTCAGGAAAGGGGAAAAGATAAAATAGGTCATTGAGAACCGAGAAAAAGCCTGACATGAGTGATGACCTTCCAGCAGCGACCTTCAAGAAGGTAAAAGAAAGAAATAACCCACAAGAGAGGAAAATATACATTAGCTTGAAAATAGAATAAATCCAGTGGTAGAAGAAGGGAAGGCAAGAGAGGAGGGAAGGCAGACAAGAACAGAAAATAAAGAAATAGGTGATAATCTCATCTCTCAGAACCGGAGAGAGAGACGTGACGAAGGGGAGAAGGACACTAGAGAGAAACTTCAGAAATTCTTACCAAAATACAGGTTAATGTTTCAAAGAGGCAGGAATCGACCAGTGGAAGTAATCTTTCAGAATATTGCTGCAGTGAAATATATATTGGCCGAAAAGTCATAACTGAGGGGCAGAGGGACTTACCATTTGGCATACATTAGTCAAGACACGTCAGGGGAGGGGTAGGGGCAGACATCTCCCGTCTCGTGGAGGTGGAGGAAAGAAAATCAGAGAAGCAAAACAAGTTTTTGAAGGAACTCGGACAACTAAAGAAGCGGGACAGATAAGAATGGAAGCAGTGCACTACAGGAGCTAAAATAGGCATCAAAGAGCTCAGTACGACTGAATAATGGGTCAAGCCAGCGTGTAGAGGTAACCAACCTGAGCCGCGAACAGGAGTGGCTAAACAGTCGCCACCTCCCCTAACAGTATTGGCCATGACATAGTCGGTGGCAATATACCTTCAAGAAAGCAGAGCCGCCCAGTACAGACTACTAGTATTAAGTCATACACAAATGCTGATGGAATTGCAAATGAATTCCCTCGACTGACCCACCAGCAATGAACCCTAAACCACCACCACACAATGGACCACCAATCACCAGTGGACCACCAATCACCAGTGGACCACCAACCAGAACTAGCTAAACCCAGACTCTACCACAATCAATACGTGGCCGCAAGAACACTGACTTAATATATACATAATATGAATGAAGTATCACCAGAGCTCGCCTGGGAGCTGCTACCTGGCCATACACTCCTGCTACCCACAGTGGTCCAGTGTACCCACAGTGGTCCAGTCCACCCACAGTGGTCCAGTCCACCCACAGTGGTCCAGTCCACCCACAGTGGTCCAGTCCACCCACAGTGGTCCAGTCCACCCACAGTGGTCCAGTCCACCCACAGTGGTCCAGTCCACCCACAGTGGTCCAGTCCACCCACAGTGGTCCAGTCCACCCACAGTGGTCCAGTCCACCCACAGTGGTCCAGTCCACCCACAGTGGTCCAGTCCACCCACAGTGGTCCAGTCCACCCACAGTGGTCGTGTGTAACACATACGATACCTTCGGCAAGGTATTACAAACATCTTATATTATTATTTTCATTATTATTACTTTAATAATATTATTATTGTTTATATTAATTATCGTTACTATGAATAATAATAATATGTAGCAAGTCACTTGTGGCCATAAAGGAAGACATGTGAGGTAGTTAAGGTATATAATCAGCAGCCAGGGCTAGGCTGTAATGACCTTGTAGTTGGCTGAGGGGATCTCCTTGCTCTAGTCAAGAGTATTGTAGCGTATGGTAATGCTTTTTAGCGGAACAGAAAGCGTTACAGTTAGCAGGCATTTGCATGTTGATAAATGGTAAGACCTTTAGCGAGGCACTTACCGAGACGCTGTGTAAATGATTCTAACTAAAATATGCTTTCGTGTTTTTAAGTTCATAGTGAGAGTAACAGACACGTCACATAACTGTGATAAACACGCTCTGCCTGGAGCATGGTATAAAAACACGCTTAACACGTACATATTATCTTAGTACAAAGTCACTAAGTTCCACATATATACACAAAAACACGCAAGCAAACGCACACACAACTTTTTTAGTGTCGGTAGTTAACAGGTGGAATGCATTAGGCAGTGATGTGGTGGAGGTTGACTCCATACACAGTTTCAAATGTAGATATGATAGAGCCCAATAGGCTCAGGAACCTGTACACCAGTTGATTGACGGTTGAGAGGCGGGACCAAAGAGCCAGAGCTCAACCCCCGCAAACACAACTAAGTGAATACAACTAGGTGAGTACACTAGTCTCAGATAGGGGTGTGTGTGTGTAAAATATGCCACTGGTTTGTAAATCAATTAATTTTGTTATTAGGCATGGGCCTGTAGCTTACATGGCTAAACTAACTTCACTTTGTTTCTAGAATATAATTTGCGGGGGGGGGTGGGAAATATAATCATGATGGCGGTGTATGATAATTGTGTTTCGTCATTAATAACCTACTACTACAGTCTACATTACAACTATCTAGCACCAGAAACTTTATCTGGTTTATGAAATACTTACGTCAGATAATGGGTTATATCCTCTTATCTTTTAACAATATCCTAGCCAAAACATTTAGGCTGTACTTCAATTATATTAAAAAAATATTCGCATTTAGGAATCCAATATAATTAATATCCAAATATGTAGAACTATGCTATTAATAAATTATCAGTGGGTTGGTGTGTCGGTTAAAATATAATCACAATAATAATTACAATTAACATAAAACTTATGGTGAGACATGGACGACGACGCCACCCGGCGCAGCCTCGTCCTTCAAGCTGTCCTCATTATTTCATTTTTATTACTATTATTATTTTCTACCACTGACGTGGACACACATTTACAATGCTAACCAGAATATATATTTTTTCTTCTACCCTCCATGGGCAGGGTTAGATATCTTTTAAATACACAGTTCAGTGATTTATTAAACAATCAACCACAAAGTGATTGTACTGCTTATAAAATGCTAATCTAACCTACATACAGAAACGCACATTTACTTCTGTTCTACATAAACCGTGGCTCTCGTTCTCCACCATACAACCTCACTCCTCTGCCACACACTATAGATGGGTTGCAATAGTTCAGATTTCTACTTTCTAATTTCGTTGTACGTCGGTATATACTATGGTCCTCATCATTACTATAAGTGCTACCAAAACAGGAGGATGGGCTATATACGATATCCCTGATTAAATTAGTCATCAGCAATTCTAGAAACCTAATAAAATAATCTGCGTGTAAAACCATATTATATGCAGACAATGAGTCACAATCACGTGACAGGAGCGTCGACTCCCTCGACACACTTCTGGAAATGAAGTACCAACAACGTTTCAGTCCGTCCTGGCCCACTATCAGGTCATGTAAGGGTTCAGGACGGATCGAAATGTCGTCGGTTCTTCATTTTCCAGATGTGTGTGGGAGTCCGTCATATTTAATTTGTTTGAGAGCTTCTTGCAGATAAGGAGTGAGGCGGGTTTGTACTGCAAGAAGCCTAATTTGACATTACTTGCGAGGCTACTTTGAGTTTCATCAGCTGTTGCTCCCTCGATACTCTCACGTCTATACAGGACAGATTCCTCCGACCTCGTTTTTAGTTTAATTTTTTTCCCCACATCCTGCGTGGCTTTAGGCATAGTATATACTAACTATCTAGAAATCCAACATTCTGTTGTAACTATGTATGTATGAACTTTTACCTAACTATTATTTATTCATTCAGTTATATGAATGTAGAACTGAAATTTCTACCCAGTCTCAAATTGTTTTACCGGCCCCATAATTGAGTAGGTTGATTACTTGATAGTAAGCTTTCCACAGTCCCAGAGCTGAGAGGAATGAGCTACGAGGACAGGAGACATTATTACCACAAACAAGATCTCAGGAGAATCACAGTTCAGGCAAAGACTATACAGTATGGGTGGTAGACAAAACACAGGGAACCCCGCGGAAAATGACAACCTAAATGAGATTATATATATACTAAGTTTACATTGTCAGGACAGTGCACAAAAAGAGATGTCAAGTGGTGATGGAGGTAAACTCCATGCACAGCTTTAAACATAGGTATGACAGAGCCTAATAGGTTTCAGAACCTATTCGCCAGTCGCTCAAGGGGTTGAGATGCAGGACCCAAGCCATCCCACACAATACAACTATGTTAGTACACACACAGTTCAATGGTAGATAACATTAATGGAGGAATTCTGTGATGTGAATATAACATTCCAGTTATTTTTGAGATTAGGTTCATGTGAGAAGAAAACGGGGAAACATAACTATAATGGAAGAAATAAAGCTCACACAGCAGGAAGAAAGAAAATATTTTAAAAACAAAGAAAATCATATAATAACACCGATCAAATATGTGGTGAAGAGTGCGAGAAAGAACTAAGTTATCCCCTTCTGTACAACCCTTAACGTTGCTTTAAAAATAAGCAACGTCAGAGATCATTAAAAGAAAGATTAATCTGGGTTGGTTGATTTAAAATCACTAAGATTTAAATCGAGATATTTACAAATTCTTCTTTGTTTTAATTAAAATTATTTTCTTTTAAA
Source organism: Procambarus virginalis (assembly GCA_020271785.1). Lineage (NCBI taxonomy): Eukaryota > Metazoa > Arthropoda > Malacostraca > Decapoda > Cambaridae > Procambarus > Procambarus virginalis. The sequence goes on from WNGS01164995.1 coordinate 33,028, forward strand.
CTCAAACTGTATAGTAGTAGTTATAAGTTATTTTCATAAAATAGATCATGGAGGTGCTGTACATATCTGACAAGTTTTAATGATTTTCCAAACATTTTTCACGGCATTCCTGAAAATGTCCAGGAATTTCTGAAAATAATTAATCTAACATTGGAATGATCTGAAAGAGTAGATGGTTGGCCCTAACTACACAGTTTCAAGAAAAGTAGGGCACAGGCCCTCAAGCTCACTCTCTCTGCACACACCCATATCTATAAATGAAATATAAAATGGAATATAGTCCTTATTAAGACTACTCAATAGCTCGGTCGATAGAGCTTCGGTCTCGCATGCATGGGGCCCAGGGTTCGAGTCTCTAAGAGCCCGGTGAGTGGAAAGACTATAAAACGTAATGTCTGTCTGACAGAAGTAGCTGGCCAGGTTCTTTGGCCACTCCACACCCAATGTTCCGAGATAAAACACGGGGTTATACGAGTCACAAGGCAGTCGAGGTCAGCCATAGTACCAAATTTAAAAAAAAAAAAAAACTGCAACTATAGTAACACCTGTGATTCTCATAAAGCCTGAAATCAGGGATTTGTTTTCCATAGAGTACCTGCTTACTCGCACCGCTTATCCGTGCACTGTTTACTTCCTTACTCCCAGCATTTACTCGAAAATGAACACGGATTTATTTAGATTCTGGTCATCAGAATTAAGATGTACAAGCTCATAGTATTACATTTTCCCAGAGAAGTTATGGGGGGGGGGGGGAGAGAAGGCAGGAGAGAGGGAGGGGGTGAGGGAGGAAAGGGGGCGAGATGGGGGGGGGGATGTTTGGGAAAAGAAATACTGTAGAGAGAGTAGAAGAGGAGGGGAAGGGAAAGAAGGGGAATGGAGGAAGAGGGAGGCAGCTGACCCGGGCATAGCCGGGTACCCCATCTAGGAGATTAACAAAGCACTCACCAGTAAGAGCAATATGGAGGGTACCATTCTGGGCGAGGCGGTTGGCCCACGTGTGTGTGTTGGTGCAGGAGACCATAGTGAGCACGGCTGTCGTGTTGTCCGGCAACGTGTCGTTCATGGAGGCCAGGAACTGCACAGACAACGACCCGAGCGTCATGGCTGCCGACCCCTCCTTCACAGCTGCCTTGACGAGTTCCTGTGTCTGGAACCTGAGGCCCTTGCAGCATGCCAGACTCAAGGTAGACTCCTGTAATAGGACGAGGGTGGTGGCAAGTGTTAGATTAGCAAATCCACAAGAGCTTTGATGAGGGTTCCAACCTATACACAACCTTCCCATACGCGCTTTAGAGTTGATCGATTGATTGATGGAGTTAACTGAGAACTTAACTGAGAAAATATGGTGTAACAACATTTAATATATATGGTATTGAGATTGTGTGGGGGATGGAATGTTGTGTACATATATGTAACCAACCCAGACTGACCGAGGGTGGAATCTTCGTAGTCGAGCTGCGCATGTGTGGAGACCAGTATAGTGACTGCTGCCAGACACCCGCCACACACCCACACTCTGGATCTTCCCGCCCGCTGCCCCTTCATCTTCACGCCTCCGTCAGCGCCTCCCTGACTTTACTGACAGACCGGCAGCAACAGGAGGAGGAGGCTGCTGGAGTCGCCTCGACCCTCGGTAATAACCTTTACCCTCAGGAATGAGCTGCTGGCTGCGAGGATAAGAATTAATGTCAGTGTTTATGCTCAGGGTTGCCTCGCCGCGTACGCATACCTTGTAGACCCATCGGCCGCAATGCTGTTCAGTAATTAAGAGAGCAACATAACATTATTATAACGTGTGCGTGTATTTACAGAGCTGTGCCTGTGGGGTTGATATGAAGGGAATGGGAGGGAAGGATAAAGAAGGGAATGGAGGAAAAGAGAACTAATTGGAAGGAGATATAAAATGGGAGGGATAAAGAGTAAGAGAATGAGAGGAGAGACAGACTTACAGAGACCAAGGCACTAATGGAATCTATACCTATAAAAGTCTGCTCGAGGTTGGAAGTCAGACGCTTGCAGCCAGGCTCACTATGTCATTTGTGATGGTATGGGGAGTGTCATAGGGAGCCAAGGTCTATGCTCCCCTTAAGTAGGACTGGCCCTTACTGCGACAACCGACGGCTGCTTTGCAGTTTGAAATGGGGGCTTTTGAGAGAGAGAACACGGAAAAAGAGAAAGAAAGACACAGAAGAGGGGGGGGGGGCAGACAAGGAACACACATGAAATCAAGACAAACCAATCACACAGATCACACTAACGTGATGCATCAAATGAACAAATCAAATGATTTGTTCATTTGATGCATCACGTTAGTGATCTCTGTGTGATGATGATGTAAGGGCGAAGAGGGAGAACGGCCTATTGACATAGCTCGGGTGCAGGGGGGGGGGTTGTGTAAAGCCTAGTTTGTGCCTCGGAGAGGCTACGGGATCCAGTAAGTTCAGTAGAACTTAGGTTTCAACCCATTTAACCCTGTCGTAGCTCATTTGATTAAGGCAGTGTCTGGGATGCTCCCGGACGCAGGTTCGAAACCTCGTCACGGCCCTTGTGGATTTGTTCATTTGACCAATCTTACACACCCTGGGCCAGCAGCCACATGCCAGTGACGCCCTCACATGGTAGTGCGCGCCGCCCAAGGAACCCTAATGTATTCCCTCACTCAGTTGAAGCAGCCTCGGTGGTAATTGTAGTGTACCCAATACTCATCAACTACACACACACACACACGCCTCATCAAGCTACCCATTACCACACAACAATCACGCGCAACAATATACATATTCCAGTAATTGTGCTTCAATTGTGGATTTTATTGTGAGTGAAAACATTAGTTACCGTCAGGACTGTAATGAATAAGCTTGAGAGTAACTTTTCACCCGACCATCAGGAGAGAAACTGGTCGAAACATTTGGGCAGGAATGTCTTAAGTGTGCAAATATAATTTGTATTGGTACTGCTGGTCAATACCAGTTACTGTCCTCTCTGATCAAGATCACTTCGCAATAGTACTCCATGCTACTTCTCCTGGATAGTAACCACTTGGGGCGGACGGTAGAGCAACGGTCTCACTTCATGCAGGTCGGCGTTCAATCCCCGACCGTCCAAATGGTTGGGCACCATTCCTTTCACTTCACCCGTCCCATCCCAAATCCTGTTATTGACCCCTTCCAAGTGCTATATGTCGTGATGCTAGGCGCTTTCTCCTGATAATTCCTTTTCCCTGGAATAGTGCCTGCTGCAATGGTATTTTATATCGTATATGTTGCTATAAGTATACATGCTGCTTGTATGCATACCTGGAATGTGTATATATATATATATATATATATATATATATATATATATATATATATATAATATATATATATATATATATATATATAGTATATATCTGGCGTTTGTATGTACCTTGGGGACTTACACACATGCAAACTCTATGTATAGGTGGATGCATATATCCAGTATACTTGTATGTATACCTGCGCTTGTATGAATATTAGCTTTCGTTCTTCACATCCCTATGTGGTTCATCTCACTGTCCATCTTCCATGTGTGTATTTCGTAACCGTGCTGTCCCCACCTAAACAGTTTGGCTGATCAACACCCTGAGTATTGTGTACCTCTGCATCATACCCCTTGTATTTCTCCTGTATTCCAGTGTCGTCACTTTATTCAATTTGTTCCGAGGCTCAGTCCCCTGAATTCAGTGACCAAGTCGTCTAGTAACCGCTGTAGTTTCTTCCTTTTCGTTATGAGGAGGACGCCCCACACACACCCACACACACACACCACACACACACACACACACACACACACACACACACACACACACACACACACACACACACACACACACTGTAAATGTGTAGTGTTGTTATCACAAGTTGTTGCAGCGTTGTGAAAACGTTCGTATCTTTGTTCCTAAAGACCCTCCTAATGGTGTGTGCAGATTACCGTAATATAAGCTCTGGATCAAGGACAATACCGGACGTTTGCATAGTGAAGACTGCTGACTCCGTCTTGGAGACGAGAGAAGGTGCGGCGACTGTCAGAAGTGGAGAGTTTGGGGGTTGGGCTGAAGCTTCCTTACTTGTCGAGAAGGAGGAGGGGGAGGAACCTAGTTTACATTGACTGGAGACACAGGGTGCCAGTAGCAATGTGCTGTGCAACAGCCTCTACAGTCC
>WNGS01164996.1:4096-14570 GCA_020271785.1 Procambarus virginalis
TTCCGTAGCATTACGAGGTTGTTTACAACAACAATAACCTCGGGGTTGTGAAGCTTCCAGGCTTGTAAACTGTTTTATATATGTCAACAAAGCGGCCATGATTGTCAAAAGATAAACAGGTTTCGTAATTCGTTGCTTAAACGCTTGTTCAATCCTAGCGGCCCTTGAGGATACAATCTGGACATATTGGAAGGTAGAGTGAGACGAACATTATCACATGATGTGGAACAATGATGTTGGCAAACTTTTTACCATAAAGAATACACTGGTAAAGTTTTCTCTGGTAAACTTTGTAAACTTTGGTTTTAGGGGAAACTAACGTTACTATGGAGAGGACAGTGAGCTGTCCAAACTTGGTGAGAGTCACTTCCCGTCTCACCACCCCGTCCACCCCACACGTGAAGGACAGGAAGCCTCCGCACGTGATGGACAGGAAGCCTCCACACGTGAAGGACAGGAAGCCTCCACACGTGAAGGACAGGAAGCCTTCCACACGTGAAGAATAGGAAGCCTCCACACGTGAAGGACAGGAAGCCTCCACACGTGATGGACAGGAAGCCTCCACACGTGAAGGACAGGAAGCCTTCCACACGTGAAGGACAGGAAGCCTTCCACACGTGAAGGACAGGAAGCCTCCACTCGTGAAGGACAGGAAGCCTTCCACACGTGAAGGACAGGAAGCCTTCCACACGTGAAGAATAGGAAGCCTCCACACGTGAAGGACAGGAAGCCTCCACACGTGATGGACAGGAAGCCTCCACTCGTGAAGGACAGGAAGCCTTCCACACGTGAAGGACAGGAAGCCTTCCACACGTGAAGGACAGGAAGCCTTCCACACGTGAAGGACAGGAAGCCTCCACTCGTGAAGGACAGGAAGCCTTCCACACGTGAAGGACAGGAAGCCTTCCACACGTGAAGAATAGGAAGCCTCCACACGTGAAGGACAGGAAGCCTCCACACGTGAAGGACAGGAAGCCTCCACACGTGAAGGACAGGAAGCCTCCACTCGTGAAGGACAGGAAGCCTTCCACACGTGAAGGACAGGAAGCCTTCCACACGTGAAGAATAGGAAGCCTCCACACGTGAAGGACAGGAAGCCTTCCACACGTGAAGGACAGGAAGCCTTCCACACGTGAAGAATAGGAAGCCTCCACACGTGAAGGACAGGAAGCCTCCACACGTGAAGGACAGGAAGCCTTCCACACGTGAAGGACAGGAAGCCTTCCACACGTGAAGAATAGGAAGCCTCCACACGTGAAGGACAGGAAGCCTCCACACGTGAAGCATCCACTTCACTTGACGTGTTGGCTTAATAAGTTTCTTGTAGCCCCGTCCAGCAGCTTAGCTCTCCGGGTGTCCGGTCCTCCATGTGAGTCTGTTCTCACAATCCATCTTCCCGAGGTTGACGTAATCCTCCTCATAATTTTTGCATCATCAGCAGACAATGATAGAATATGCTCTAGGATACATGTATCGTTCAGTGAAGCTTCCTTCATTATGTGTCCTCGCTGTGGACCAGGCGAGGACACGTGTTATGTATCCTCGCTGTGGACCAGGTGAGGACATGTGTTATGTATCCTCGCTGTGGACCAGGTGAGGACATGTGTCATGTGTCTTGTGTTCTTCTCGGCGTTTTCTAAAAAGATTCTGTTCACTATACCGGGATGTTGTTTGTGTTCTTTACTTTATGTGTATATTGTGTGTTTCTTTACTATATGTGTATAGTGTGTGTTCCTTTGCTATATGTGGATAAAGTTTGTGTTCCATTATTATAGTTCATATTCGTTTCACTACTGGGATAAAGTTTGAGCGTTACGCTACTGATATGATGTGTTGAATTAAACATATATATATATATATATTGCTTCAGTGGGAGTGAGCGCGTTTCATGTCATTCAAATATTATTCAGTGGTAGTGTTAAGTATAATGTATGCTGATTAATTCTCCATATTAATTGTTCTTGCAATAAAATATACATTTCTCATTTTGTAAAAGACGTGTTCGCACACGTATACATATTCACATATATGAATATAGGCGTCAGGGTTTATACGTAAATACACATGTGCACGCACGCGCGCACACACACACACACACACACACACACACACACACACACACACACACACACACACACACACACAACACACACATACACACACATACACACATACACACATACACACATACACACACACACCACACACACACACACACACACACACACACACACACACACACACACACACACATACACACACATACACACACATACACACACATACACACATACACACACACACACACACACACACACACACACACACACACACACACACACACAACACACACGCACACACACACACAACACACGCATACACACACAACACACACGCACACACACACACAAACACACACACAGACCGAGAAGGTTGGGCAGACTGCATATTTCTGGACTGCAAAAAGCCTTTGATACAGCACCGCACATGAGACTGCTGTTCAAACTCGAGAGGCAGGCGGGGGTAGGGGGAAAGGTCCTAGCATGGATAAGGAACTATCTAACAGGAAGGAGCCCGAGAGTAACGGTAAGGGGCGAGAAGTCGGACTGGCGAACAGTAACAAGTGGAGTACCTCAAGGATCGGTGCTGGGACCAATTCTATTTCTAATAGAATTGCAAAGTTGATGAGAAGAGTTGTGACAGATGAGGATTGTAGGATCCTCCAAGAGGACTTGAACAGGTTGCAGAGATGGTCAGAGAAATGGCTATTGGAGTTCAACACGAGCAAATGTAAAGTTATGGAAATGGGCTCAGGTGATAGGAGACCAAAGGGACAGTACATAATGAAAGGGAACTTCCTACCTGTGACGACTCGAGAAAGAGACCTGGGAGTGGATGTAACATCTAATCTAACTCCTGAGGCACATGTAAATCGGATAACGACAGCAGCGCACTCAACACTGGCAAAAAGTAGAACATCATTCAGAAACCTAAGTGAGGAGGCTTTTAGGGCGCTCTACACTGCCTACGTGAGGCCAGTCCCATAATGGAGTCCCCACCTGAAGAAACACATAAGGAAACTGGAAAATGTTCAGAAGTTTGCGATGAGGCTCGTCCCAGAGTTACGAGAGATGGGATATGAAGTGCGCCTGAAGGATCTGAACTTACGACACTAGAAAAAAGAAGGGAGAGGGGGGATATGATAGGAACGTATAAAATACTCAGGGGACTTGACAAAGTGGAAATAGACTAAATGTTCACACAGAATAGTAACAGAACGAGGGGACATGGGTGGAAGCTGGAAACTCAGATGAGTCACAGAGATGTTAGGAAGTTTTTTTTAGCGTGAGAGTAGTGGGAAAATGGAATGCACTTAAGGAACAGGTTGTGGAAGCAAATTCTATTCACAATTTAAAACTAGAAATGATAGGGGAATGGTACAGGAGTCATTGATGTAAACAACCGATGGCTCGAAAGGCAGGATCCAAGAGTCAGTGCTCGATTCTGCAGACACAAATAGCTGAGTATCAATAGGTGAGTACACACACACACACTCAGAGCAGTAAACGAGTACCTGGGAGTTAGACAGATGTTACGGGCTGCTTCCTGGCTGTGTGTGTGTGTGTGTGTGTGTGTGTGTGTGTGTGTGTGGTGTGTGTGTGTGTGTGTGTGTGTGTGTGTGTGTGTGTGTGTAAAAAATTAAGTTAGTAGTTAGTAACAGTTGAATGATTGACATTTGAGAGGCGGGCCGAAAGAGCAGAGCTCAACCCCCGCCAGCACAACTAGGAGAATACAACTAGGTGAAATACACACACTGTGTTGAAGAAAGCAAGACAAGGTAACTGGAACACTTGCTGGCTAAGGCAGTGTATTGCAATGACAACACCAGGAAGTGTGAGGGGGTCAAGCAGGAGCAAGCGTGTAGTCACAGTGGGGAGGAGAACAGGATTACACCTGATAAAGGAATGTGTCGAGAGGAAGGGATATGATCCTGGAATAAAGGATATGATCCTGGAATAAAGGATATGATCCTGGAATTTGAAAGAGAAATAGTGCGACATGTGGAGGGTGAGGCGGAGAAGCAGCGACAGGTGCTGGGGGACTGTTATATAGACATTAAGGTGATGGAGAAAGGGAAGAGGCATCAGCAAGGCTTGACAAGACACAGGAAGGTGAGTGAACTAACAGGGACTGAGACAGGGGGGGGGGGGGACCAACACCATGCACGGACTAAGCTGTAAATTAGTGGGAGAAAACGAGAATAGTCTACGGAAATTGGAGGATCGACTTCAGGAAATTGCTCTAATATGTGATAATGCAAATGATAAAGTGAGAAAGGACAAGAAGTATAAAGATACAGACACAATAGGAATACAACAATGTGTGGCAGGAGCCAGCATAAAGGAGGATGGCAGAGGAGGCGGTCAAATATAATCCACGGATAATGTGAAGCAAAAGCAGCGTCAAAGCATGATAGAATACAAGTGCAAAAAGTTGAACTAGTCGAGACGTCGAGGCGCCTTAACGCTGAGGCGGCAGGCAACAAGGTGGACTTAAGCCACCAAATTGGGTGGTATAATAACAGTGGCAGAAGAGGGCGTGTTGTGGTGCAGTTCTCTACCACAGTGGCAGTGGACTACATAGTGATACACAAACATTTACTAAGAGGCAGCGAAGGCTATTATAAGATGCTTATTGACAAGTACATGACCGAAGAACAATGGCTAACGTGGTGCCAGTCTACAAGAAAAGGGGAAGACAGAAACCATTAAACTACAGACTCGTCTCGTTAACAAGTATGAGAAAATCAGTAGGAGCCGTGAGGAGGATTCGAACCTATGTTGTTGAGATCGAACTACCGGGTCAGGAGTTGCCCCAACATATTTACCATAAAGCACAATATAATATTTATGTCAAGTTGTTATCATGAGATTTAACCACTTAGTAGGACATGGTCAGATGTCCTCCCAGAACAACTTTTCGGTCCGTCTCAGACCATTACTAAGTCGTAGAATATTCCACGTCATGACAACGGTCCACGACGGACCGAACCGTCGTCGTGTTTGTAATTTTCTGATGCATGGGTCATAATTCTCAGGAAAACTGAGGCGGCAGTCAGAGCAGCATTATTGAGCTCTCTCAACAACAGGACGAGAGGACATAGAGGGAGACGCAAGTGTGTCACAGGGACGCCAGAAACAACTTTCTCAGTGTTAGAGATGTCAGTAAGTGGAACAAGTTAGACGTTGACGTCGTTGAAGATAATTTGATCCAGAGTTGTGAATGTAAATAAGATAAAACCGTGATCAATGAGTCATTGTATTAATCTGGGGCTGCGAGCCTAGCTCGATCCTGCAAGCACATCTAGGTGAGTACCCGCATGGGCGACCATGACCGTCGGCGACCATGACCATGGGTGACCATGACCGTCGGTGACCATGACCGTGGGTGACCATGACCGTGGGCGACCATGACCGTGGGCGACCATGACCGTGGGTGACCATGACCGTGGGTGACCATGACCGTGGTCGACCATGACCGTCGGCGACCATGACCATGGGTGACCATGACCGTCGGCGACCATGACCATGGGTGACCATGACCATGGGTGACCATGACCGTAGGCGACCATGACCGTGGGCGACCATGACCGTGGGTGACCATGACCGTGGGCGACCATGACCGTGGGTGACCATGACCGTGGTCGACAATGACCATGGGTGACCATGACCGTGGGTGACCATGACCATGGGTGACCATGACTGTGGGCGACCATGACCGTGGGTGACCATAACCGTGGGTGACCATGACCGTGGGTGACCATGACTGTGGGCGACCATGACCGTGGGTGACCATGACCGTGGGTGACCATGACCATGGGTGACCATGACTGTGGGCGACCATGACCGTGGGCGACCATGACCGTGGGCGACCATGACCGTGGGCGACCATGACCGTGGGTGACCATGACCGTGGGCGACCATGACCGTGGTCGACCATGACCGTGGGTGACCATGACCGTGGGCGACCATGACCGTGGGCGACCATGACCGTGGGTGACCATGACCGTGGGTGACCATGACCGTGGGCGACCATGACCGTGGGTAACCATGACCGTGGGCGACCATGACCGTGGGTGACCATGACTGTGGGCGACCATGACCGTGGGCGACCATGACCGTGGGCGACCATGACCGTGGGCGACCATGACCGTGGGTGACCATGACCGTGGGCGACCATGACCGTGGGTGACCATGACTGTGGGCGACCATGACCGTGGGTGACCATAACCGTGGGTGACCATGACCGTGGGTGACCATGACCGTGGGTGACCATGACCGTGGGTGACCATGACCGTGGGCGACCATGACCGTGGGCGATCATGACCATGGGCGACCATAACCGTGGGCGACCATGGCCGTGGGCGACCATGACCGTGGGCGACCATGACCGTGGGCGACCATGACCGTGGGTGACCATGACCGTGGGTGACCATGACCGTGGGTGACCATGACCGTGGGTGACCATGACCGTGGTCGACCATGACCATGGGCGACCATGACCGTGGGTGACCATGACCGTGGGTGACCATGACCGTGGACGACCATGGCCGTGGGCGACCATGACCGTGGGCGACCATGACCGTGGGCGACCATGACCGTGGACGACCATGACCGTGGGCGACGATGACCGTGGGCGACCATGACCGTGGGTGACCATGACCATGGGTGACCATGACCGTGGGCGACCATGACCGTGGGTGACCATGACCGTGGGTGACCATGACCGTGGACGACCATGACCGTGGGCGACGATGACCGTGGGTAACCATGACCGTGGGCGACCATGACCGTGGGTGACCATGACCGTGGGCGACCATGACCGTGGGCGACCATGACCGTGGGCGACCATGACCATGGGCGACCATAACCGTGGGCGACCATGACCGAGGGTGACCATGACCGTGGGCGACCATGACCATGGGTGACCATGACCGTGGGCGACCATGACCATAGGCGACCATAACCGTGGGCGACCATGACCGTGGGCGACCATGACCGTGGGCGACCATGACCGTGGACGACCATGACCGTGGACGACCATGACCTCAGACAAATCATAACATAGAGCGAACAGGCAATGTAAAGAACACAGTAAAGTAGCCGTCACAACTGCACGAAAAATGACAGGTTGGATAACAAGAACTTTTCACACTAGAGATGCTATACCGATGATGATATTTTCAAGACGCTAGTGCTCTCTAGAGTGGAGTACTGCTGCACAATGACAGCCCCTTTCAAAGCTGGAGAAATTGCTGACCTGGAGAGCATGCAGAGATCCTTTACTGCTAGAATCCACTCGGTAAAACATCTAAACTATTGGGACCGACTAAAGAACCTAAATCTGTACTCCCTTGAGCGCAGGCGGGAAAGATACATAATAATTTACATGTGGAAAATATTAGAGGGGCTGGTCACAAACCTGCACACAAAAATAACATCACATGAGACCAGAAGACATGGCAGGATGTGCAGAATACCCCCGTTGAAAAGCAGAGGTGCAACTGGTACTCTGAGAGAGAACTCTATCAACATCAGAGGCCCGAGACTGTTCAACACGCTTCCGCTACACATAAGGGACATAACTGGCCGACCCCTCACAGTGTTCAAGAGAGAACTATCAACATCAGAGGCCCGAGACTGTTCAACACGCTTCCACTACACATAAGGGACATAACTGGCCGACCCCTCGCAGTGTTCAAGAGAGAACTGGATAAGCACCTCCAAAGGATACCTGATCAACCAGGTTGTGACTCATACGTCAGGCTGCGAGCAGCCGCGTCCAACAGCCTGGTTGATCAGTCCAGCAACCAGGAGGCCTGGTCGACGACCGGGCCGCGGGGACGCTAAGCCCCGGAAGCACCTCAAGGTAACCTCAAGGTAAGGTGGGCGACCATAACCGTGGGCGACCATGACCATGGGCGACCATGACCATAGGTGATACAGGACTCATTTTTATCAAAGGTGATGACTTCAAAAGTGATGACGTCAGAGCTTGATCTTTAGAGATGAACGAGTCAAAGTTCACACTGTGTGAGCGGATGACGTCATAGATGGCAGAGCTGAAGGTCAAAGGTCACTCTCTTCCTGGGGTCATGGGTGATGACGTCACAGGCGATTATGTCGTCAGTAGTGACGTCAACAGCTTTTGACGTCAAGAGTGATGATCTGAACTATTTATAATGTGTGCATTTACAATGGTGAAATGCAGTATTGACCAGCATACGCATGTCGTGTATACACATACACGCATACACATATACATTTATATCCCTCCTACTGTGCCAGGGTAAGATACATATGCTATACAAACAAGTGTGTTATTAAGCACTTAACAACGGATGGTGATTAGGATGCTTTTAAAGGCTCAGTTTATAATTACGTGACAAACATTGTATAACTGATGCATTACATAGTCAATCTTGGGTACAAGTCCAATATATCATCAAGTGTTCCAGTACTCGTGTAGTTGTTACACAGTTCAGCATACCTTAGCCCAGGAGGGCGAAAGTCAGTCGTCAATATGGGACATTCTACAATGTAATGTTTAAGGAAGTGTATGTTTTCTCTTTCACAAAGTTGACACATTGTGTATTGAACACTTTCACAAAGTTGACACATTGTGTATTGAACACTTTCACAAAGTTGACACACGGTGTATTGAACACTTTCACAAAGTTGACACACGGTGTATTGAACACATTCACAAAGTTGACACACGGTGTATTGAACACTTTCACAAAGTTGACACACGGTGTATTGAACACATTCACAAAGTTGACACACGGTGTATTGAACACTTTCACAAAGTTGACACACGGTGTATTGAACACATTCACAAAGTTGACACACGGTGTATTGAACACATTCACAAAGTTGACACACGGTGTATTGAACACATTCACAAAGTTGACACACGGTGTATTGAACACTTTCACAAAGTTGACACACGGTGTATTGAACACATTCACAAAGTTGACACACGGTGTATTCGACACTTGGGTTTTAATTAAGAGAGTTGCCAGATACGTATATATCCCAGGCGTATTCTGGCCACTATAACATCACATTGCCGGGTTCTTGTTCTATTAGTTCCATATATGAATGTCTCCCAACAATATATCTAATGGTTGTAGCATTAACTATTATGATAAATATCGTTGGCAGACATTCAGGTCTTTGTGAAGATGTCAGGATAGTGAGATTTTCCTCAGATATTTGTTGAAATATTCTCTTTGTCACTGCTGATGAAACACCCGTATTAATGTCTTCTGCTGGTCTACCACAGGCTGTCTATGCCAGCATGTACCGTGTGTAAGGTGTGTACCGTGTGTACCGTGTGTATGGTGTGTACCGTGTGTATGGTGTGTACCGTGTGTATGGTGTGTACCGTGTGTACCGTGTGTATGGTGTGTACCGTGTGTATGGTGTGTACAGTGTGTATGGTGTGTACCGTGTGTACCGTGTGTATGGTGTGTACAGTGTGTATGGTGTGTACCGTGTGTACCGTGTGTATGGTGTGTACCGTGTGTATGGTGTGTACCGTGTGTATGGTGTGTACCGTGTGTATGGTGTGTACCGTGTGTACCGTGTGTACCGTGTGTATGGTGTGTACCGTGTGTACCGTGTTTGGTGTGTACCGTGTGTATGGTGTGTACCGTGTGTATGGTGTGTACCGTGTGTACCGTGTTATGGTGTGTACCGTTGTATGGTATGTACCGTGTGTATGGTGTGTACAGTGTGTATGGTGTGTACCGTGTGTACCGTGTGTATGGTGTGTACCGTGTGTATGGTGTGTACCGTGTGTACCGTGAGTACCGTGTGTATGGTGTGTACCGTGTGTACCGTGTGTATGGTGTGTGTACCGTGTGTTATGTGTGTACCGTGTGTATGGTGTGTACCGTGGTACCGTGTGTATGGTGTGTACCGTGTGTACCGTGTGTATGGTGTGTACCGTGTGTACCGTGTGTATGGTGTGTACCGTGTGTATGGTGTGTACCGTGTGTACCGTGAGTACCGTGTGTATGGTGTGTACCGTGTGTATGGTGTGTACCGTGTGTACCGTGAGTATCGTGTGTATGGTGTGTACCGTGTGTGGTGTGTGTACCGTGTGTGTGGTGTGTACCGTGTGTATGGTGTGTACCGTGTGTGTGTGGTGTGTACCGTGTGTATGGTGTGTACCGTGTGTGTGGTGTGTTACCGTGGGTATGGTGTGTACGTGTGTGTGGGTGTACCGTGTGTATGGTGTGGTACCGTGTGTATGGTGTGTACCGTGTGTATGGTGTGTACCGTGTGTACTGTGAGTACCGTGTGTATGGTGTTGACCGTGTGTATGGTGTGTACCGTGTGTGTGGTGTGTACCGTGTGTATGGTGTGTACGTGTGTGTGGTGTGTACCGTGTGTGTGGTGTGTAC
>WNGS01164999.1:0-20271 GCA_020271785.1 Procambarus virginalis
AAATACTTTTACACAAAAGACATGTGCCGGGGGGGGGGGGGGGGGGGTAACAAAAAGGGGGGGGGGGGGGGGGTAAAAACCCAAGGGCCCCTTTGGTGGGGGGGGTTTTCATACTTACATTGCACCTTGCCTTCTGACTTCTTTTTATTGAATAATATTAAATATTAGGCGCTTACCTATAATAGTTAGCATTTATACAAGTATAATATCACATAATAAATATAAAAGGAGTTTATCCAAAACTGACAGAAGTGTTGTGTTTTGTGCGTTGTATCGTGTTTGCGGGCATGTTGGTGTGGTTTACGCTGGCGGGCGGCGTCCTTACCAAATCCGAATTATGTCTATTACATCACTAAACTTCATTAATAACTATATACCTGTTACACTCGACGTCTCGTTTAAAGACAGATTCTTTGGCTAAATTATCATATCTATCATGCATTCGGAGGCCCATGAGAGGAGACCACATGAAATGGACTCTGTTACCATCCTTAATAATTTTGTTGTATTTGTGTCTAGTTCGGACACGAGCATGTTACAGTTATGTCTTAAAGAGTTGAGAGCATTTAAGGATGATAAAGAGTCCTTACAAATAATGTGGAGACTATATCCATTGATGGATAATACCTGATTTTATTTACCATTTAGATTAATGGTTAATGACTTAGGTTTAGGTTAGGTTTTTAATTAAACCAGCCAGAATGAGTGAAGCCATGAAGGGCATTTTTATTAATTAAAGCACCCAAATATTGGGGCTTCAGGGTTGTTCCCTCTTGGATGATCTTGTACCTCTCTGTCTCACACCTGTAAGAATGAGTGATATGGTTAAGGGAAAACAAAGTGCAGGCAAGGCAATGGAGGCCACTCTTATTTTTGGGTGATAGGTGCTTCTCTTCAATAGTGTACTTGTTAGGATCCTGTAATATATAAACTATTAATGGGGTTTAAGACATTTACAAATTTGCCTGAGCCTGAATACTAAAGAAATTAGAATAAATAAATAATGAAAGTTTTCGTTAAAAGTTCAAATGTAAAACACACCAGTACAGTATATGAAAACCATGGAATTGTATACCTGTGAAAGTCGTAAATAGCAAGACTTTACTCAAGTATAAAATTCTGCTGGATAAATGTTTATGAAGAACTGAATTGCAACACACATTTAGGCTGTTAGCTTACCTTGCTTAGATATGAAAGGAAAATTCCACATAACAACTCTTTAGTATGTTCGGTTAAAATCTTAGGGCTAGGACAATAAAATTAGAGAAATTAAGTAAGAGAAATTAGTAAGGGAATTAGGTAAAATTTATTATACTTAACTTTTATCATCAGTTAGTAGAAATCTTATCATCATCATCTTCACTGTCACAAAGCTCCAGGTAGGACTCAGAATCTCAATTTCCATCTCTCTGGCCTATTTGAAATATAATAAATTTAATGAACAAATCACATTAACCGTGATGAGTGGTTCGAACCTATGGGCTTGGCATTCCCAGATGCTTGCTGTAGTCGAATGCGCCACAACATGGTCAAAAGAATTGCAACTAGGGTACTAATGCACCACAATTCAATTTTTGTTTATTAAGCACCCCCCATACCCATTCCATGGGCGGTTGTGCATGCAGTTTCCTGTGCACTTGGTCTATGTCCTCCAGTAGCTCTACCTCTGATGGCCCTTTCAATACACATAGATTCATATTATTGTGATATATCAATACACGGAGAAAGACATTGAAATGGGGGCATCAAAGCAGAACTACTGAATGACAGAGACCAAGTTCATGGGGGAATTGTGTGAAACCTGTTTGGCTTTAGTGGAAGCCTTGGGATCCTTGTGGGTGCAGTAGTACTCCAAGTTGCAATTCATTTGACCATGTTGTGGCGCAGTGGACTAGAGCATGCATCTGAGAACACTCAGTGCATGGGGTTCAAACCCTCATCACAGTTCCCGTGATATATCACGATACTGTGATTTATCTGTGTACACATTTGATATTACTTGGAATCATACATTTAGGTTAATTAAATTAAATACTATACTTTATTCAAATTAACCTATTGTTATAATGAAAGTTCAAGCAGTTAATTCAAGGAAATGGTCGCTAATTTATAATGGAAAATATTGTAGTACATGATCTGAACACATAACTAACCTATAAATGCATTATAATACCTTTCACATATAAATGCATTATAATAAGTTTCAAAATAAATAAAATAAATATATATTATTTTTAGTACCTTTCTGAGTCGAGTAACTAATGCACGAGCCAGTCCATCAATTTCCGATGGTTCCAAAAGACTGCACCCTCTGTGAGTTCTTCTGTTCTTCTGAGAAAAATATTTATAGCAATTAATGAACTTCTTGAAGAGCATAGATTAATAACAGTTCATAACATACCTTTACTCACCAAGACAACTCAAGTTTGACAAATATGTTTTCATTCTTTATTGATTCTTTGAGGGAGTTGATACTTATTGAATACAAATCTCATTATACTGATTACAGGCAAGTAAAAATCTAAAACTTGATCAGATGAACAAATACTGTACCAGCTTTCAGCATGTTTTTAGTTGTAGAGTTGTATGGTGAGAGGTATGCAAACACTTGCTCTGCCTCTTCCCCTAAAAGTCAGGCCACTTCCTTCTTGCCACCGCCCTCCATACAATACCTTTAACATAAAGTATACAGTAAAAAAATTCAAATTACTCTACAAAAGTTAAAAGCCACCTACTATATTAAATGATACGTATATCATTAATCTTAAACAATCAGAAATCTTAAAATTTTTTACAAAAATGTACTTATTAAATTTAATGTAATTAGTATACATAATGTATACATTAGTATACATAAATGTAATGTTATATTTTTATTTACCTGACAATACCAAGCATGTCCTTTTGCATGTAAGACTCCTAAAAATGGCTTTGCTTGACCAATGTGAAAATGTGATTGTTTCTGAGCCACAGTTAAGGCCCATGGCCAATATTTGCAAATTATGTCTTGACAAATAACTTTACATATTTGAAATACATAATTTGCAATAGTGGGCATAACTGTACAACTCTCCCTTGATACATATTCAAGGTGTGGAGGATAATACCATGTCGACAGGAGGCCATGTGATTCCTGTTCATCCAAACTTTGGAATGAAAGAGGCTTATTTGAGCAGCTTTCCATGCAGACGCTCCAACACGTGCTTACTCTGTTAAACAAAAATATTATAGTAACTAAATATCCAGTTGGTGAGCATGATTAATTATCGGTGATTATTTTCAGCGTTGGTGCTAATTTGCCAGTAAATCCCACAGACTCAGACACATATTAACACATATCTCTCAGGCAGCTATCCAAACTCTCTTCTCCTTTCACCAATCAGCCGGCAGATGTTGTGTCCATCATACACTCTCTAAAAACCAAGCAGGGAAACCAGTGAAATTCCGTCCATTGTATACAAGAGAGCCTCCCATGCCCTTGCCTCACCCATAGCCCTACTGTTCAACAAATCTATAGAGTGTCACACCTTCCCTGATATCCTCAAAAAAGCAAGAGTAACGCCAGTCCATAAAGGAGGCAATCCGGCGGACATAAATAATTATAGACCAATATCAAATCTACCCATCTATCAAAAATATTTGAAAAAATTATTTACAAACAGCTCTATTCCTACCTCGTAAAATTCGACATACTCAGCCCCTGCCAGTTTGGCTTCGGTCCCAAAAGAGCACCAACGATGCAAATTAGTCTCCTTGACGTAATCTACTCAGCCCTTGACAAAATGAGTTTCCAATTGGACTCTTCATTGACCTAAGAAAAGCCTTTGATACTGTTAATCACAACTACCTCTTACTTAAACTTCAGCATTATGGAATCCGTGGCCTTGCCCTTGACTACATCCGATCCTATCTTAGTGACAGACACCAATATGTAACCATCAATGATACAACTTCTTCCACTCTACCAATTACCGTTGGAGTGCCTCAGGGCAGTATCTTAGGACCTCTTCTATTTCTTATATATATAAATGATCTGCCTAATGTCTCTAATATTCTCAAACCTATATTGTTTGCTGATGATACTACCCTTATCTATTCAGACCTCAACCCACATACACTAAATAATGTTGTGAATAATGAATTAAAAAAAGTCCACTCTGGATGTCAACTAACAAACTAACATTAAACATTGAAAAGACTTACTACATCTTATTTGGAAGCAAATCATCAAATGCAATTCAGCTACAGATAGACAATATTAACATCAGTAATAAAAATGATGGCAAGTTTCTTGGCCTATTCCTACACAAGAGACTCAACTTCAGCACCCACATACAACACATAACTAAGAAAGTCTCTAAAACAGTTGGTATACTCTCCAAAATCAGATATTATGTCCTAACTCCGCTCTCCTCTCACTATATTATGCACTAATCTACCCCTATCTTAATTATGGTATCTGTGCATGGGGGTCTACCACTGCAAACACCTTAAGCCCATCATCACGCAGCAAAAATCTGCTATCAGAATAATAACTAACTCAGCTTTTAGACAACATTCAGCTCCCTTGTTTAAATCTCTAAACTTGCTAAATATTAACTCCCTCCACACATTCTCTTGTGTCAACTACATTTACAAAACCCTGTTTTTAAATGCAAACCATGCTCTGAAACTCTCCCTGGATGGATGTAATAGGACCCATTTTCACCACACCAGAAATAAATATCTCTTTGATATCCCCAGGGTCAAACTTAATCTGTGTAAACACTCTATGCAAATTAAGGGACCTAGTCTATGGAACTCACTCCCTAGTGAATTGAAAAACTGTAAAGTTTTGCCTTATTTAAAAACAAAACCAAAAAGTACCTGATTTCATCTTCTTAGTTTCCTACACTGAGCTTTAAATTTGCTCTGTACCTAGTGTTACCCAATCTCCTAATTTTTATGTATTTAACCCTACCAACCTTATCATTGTGTTCATTGCTGTCTTCTTTTATGTGCTAGCCATATGCTGTTTGTGCCTACCAATTTTTGTCAACTACCATTCAAGCTGTCATTGCAATCAATCTTAGCTGCCTATGTGCTTTAATCCACTGTACCTACAATTTTCTCTATTTTTTTTTTCTCTTGCCATGTATCTGTTATCATTTTTTTTATAAATCTTGCAAGTATTTACCTACTTAAAATTTTCTTAGATTAAGGACCTGCCCGAAACGCTGCGCGTACTAGTGGCTTTACAAGACTGTAATTACCATTTTATGTATCCACACATTCCCAATGTACCTTCTTGTATATGCATAAATAAATAAATAATAAATAAATTTATGTAGGACGGGTAGAAGGTAGAGATTATTTTTGCGCGAAAGGCATTGTTGTTGCAACATAAGAATTTCTATGGGCTATAATTCCTTATTTAATATTATAAACTATAATGAAAAATACAAAATGGCCACCAGATGTTACAGTCACCAAACAGTTATTAGTTAAAATTGAAGGTTTCTCATATATATAATAAAACTCACCTTAGTTTTCAAGCTCTGAATAGTGCCAACATGAGCTTGAACATCTTCATCTTTGCTGAAGATACTATCAGAATAATAGGGTTTCTGATACCTCTGCAATGATAATTCAGAAATAATTATTCATTGTGTGTAACCACTATAATATTAAACTACGGGTAATGGGGTATCAAAAAATGTTTTATATGAAGAATTCTGATGCACTGCTAAATTTTACATAAAACAAAAAATACATGGTGTTAGATATATAAAATGATGATATGGATGCAATTGAAAGGCAAACTATAAAGACATACTCGGTTAAAAAATATAAGTCATATGACAATGTATATTTATATGTGCATACTTTATTTACAAGAACATTAATTTTGAAGATAATATAATTCATTATAATATAGTGTGTGTGGATGACAAAAGAATACTATACATTAAGTATCTGTAAAGCACATTTTATTACCTCCCAACTTTGTTGTAGCGATACAGCTTCTTGTTGCCATCAATATGTACTGCTAAAGGAGTTGTATCACAAGCAGGACACTCATTGTCAGCTTCTCCTCTAATTTTCCTTAGCTCATATTGCTGGAATCGTCATTCGAAGAACACTCTCTTCGAAGTTAGAAATTAATGGGTCCATTCTAGGATATAGAATTATTAAGATGGTGACATTTAAAATGCATAATATGACATAAGATAAATAAACAAAAAAAGCATTCCATTTTGTATTTGAACAAAATTAAAAACTAATTATTACTAAATGAAAATACATTACTACAAAATTTGATAATTTTTGTATTGAAATATAAAACTGAAAATATTAAGAATAATGGTATCAAAACATACACGCCCACGAGAAGCACCAAAGGATTCCAGTGCAGTGACTAATGCCCGAAATGATGTTCCGGGACAATTTCTTTTTATATGGTGCCATGATTCAAGCAGACTGGTGCTGTAGAATGTGCTACTCTTTCCTAATGATGAATAGAAACCAGACTTGTGCATGGTTTTGCCTAGTTGTTGATGCTCATATCCACAGTGGCATGTATAGATTGGAGTATAGAGGTCATACCTTCCTGTAGTTTAAAATACAGTGCATTGAGTGGTGTGGCAACTTGCTAAAATAGTGATGTAAAAATTAACATTTAATGCAACAAAAATTCCAAAATGTATTGCGATTCAGGAAAATCCTGTAATGGAAATGAAAGGGTAAATTTTAAAGTTTATTTACCCATTATAGTGATGAAGATGCAGAGATTGCTGGAGCTTGAAATTTTAAACTTGCAATCTATGCAGTTGGGGCAAGAATTTGGTGGTTGGGCTGGTACAACAGGTTCTGGTAACAAAGAAAAGGAAGACAGTTTGGCAAAATGAGTTTTATGGAAAAGAATTTCAGACTTAATATTTCATCGTTTCTTGATTGTACAAAATATTGACATTATTCTCCAGATAATGACTGAGAAATTCACAGAAAAGAAACAATCAGACAATTAAATCAATCTATAAAACCAAGTGTCAGGTTTAAACTTTAAGACTTCTCCAAATGTTGTAATGACTGACATGAAACATGTATTCATTTTATTTTGTTATACCAAGATAATCGTAGCTCTAAACTGGGATTGGGAAGTAATAGTAATCTCAGAACAAAGTACGGATTTTAGACAGGTATCGTATACTTACTCCAGTGAAGGATATTTCCTTCAGGGCACACAGTTTGTGTCGGGTCTAATGGCTCATAAAAGCCATTTTTCCAATATAATCTGTGGTGGAAAGGCATGAGAAAATGTTGCATTTGGTCACAAATGTGACACAAAAATGCAAAACAGTCTTCACATTTGATGCTTGCTTCACAATTTGTACATTGTACACAAACTTTACCTAATGAAAAAAGGGGTAATTATTTATACTAATTTTAAATACTGTATACCAAACATTTTAAACACTCTGAAGTCTAAATGTATTAATAGATTGTCATTAATTTGCATATGATGCTTATTATACAGTATAACCTTAATGAACACAGCAATATTTAATTTACCTTTATCTGGAACACCCAACTCAGACAATGTCCAATCGAACAGCATTGCTCTGCTTTCTCCCCAATTAATCTCTGCATTTTTTCTTCTTTTTTGCCAGTCAGAAACACTTGGCTGAGAATCTTGAATTTGTTCAAGTTCTGCAGCAAGTACTTTGAAATATGGGATTACAAATTAGTAAGAAAAATTTGTAAGTGAAAGGAATGATTAGTATAATATGTTAAACAAAATTTCATAGGCATTAAGCACATATTTTTGTACATAATATTTATGATGTGTGTCCATTAAATAAACCCTCAGTTAAATACCAACAAATAATGTTGGGGCATACCAACATCAAATGATTCCAAAGTTTCTTCACCAGCTGCCAAATAACTTTGAGTGTACGTTCTGCCACCAGTAGAATAGCCCGCATTTTGAATGTGTGGTGGTGAAAGTATAGCAGGCAGAATGTCTGGGTGGCACATTTGAAGATTTAAGCATGGTACATAATTGCAAATTGTATACAAATATTAATATTTTCAGACAAATCTCAAGATATTACTATAACTAACCTTATGCTACCAAGTTATTCAGTGTTATAGTAATTTAATCTCCATAATTGTCTAGCATACACTTAAAAATAGGCAACAAAAATTATTGGAAATTACACATAACAGCTGTAGAAATATTGTTAAAAAAAATAATAGAAGATTACCTCAGGGGTCCATTTTTAGGTCTAAAATATTTTTCATATACTGAACATCTATGATATAGAAGAGAATATAATATAATCAACCACATCCTCATATTTGCAAATGTCTGGCATTTCACGAGCACTTTGTCCTGGGTTCATATCCTGGCCGGGGAGGATTTACTGGGTTAGGCTAACCTAACTTAACCAAACCAAACCAAGTATCTCAAGTTACAAGTATCTCTGGGAATTCTTATTATCTGCTGTTGTAGAATTGACAAAATGGACACTGTCAACAAAATTATTCCCACATACTCCGTCACTATGTGATGGAGTACACATAGGGCAGGGGACTGAATTGTCCCTGACAGGGACAATTCTGTAACAAATGTTCTATCATAAAACTTTGTACAGTTTATTAATTTCTTACCGTTTGATGTACCAGGATGATCCATGTGTGCTGAAGTTTTATAGCTGGAGCTGGAAGATCCTGTCGAGATGACTTCTTTAAAGAGACTAATAGCTTCCCACACATTGTGTATGAGTTAAGTCCTCCAGTACTTGGCCTAAGGAGTTACCAGTCCTCTAGTAGGAGTGCAAAAGGTCTGATTGTAGAAACTAGTGAACTATGGAGATGAGATTGTTAATAATATACTTTTTTGAGATTCATATGACTTGCAGATTAAAAACCAACCTTATTTTAAAATAGTACACTAAAGTACATAGCAAATTGCGAAATTCGTAGCTTTAACTACTTTAAAGCTAAACACTCAAGCTTTGAAAATAAGCACAATTTGCTATTTTAAACAGAATCTGGCAACTCTGATTTAGCATGTAAACATTGACTTGCATTCACAATGTAGTTATTTATTTTTCAACAATTTAAAATGGGTTATGAAAATACACACATTGGTACATTATTGCAAAGGCACTATACTATATACATATATAGATATATAAATTGTTGCAAGTCGAGCAACATATATTTTACATTGAACAACAAATGAGATTGGAAAAGCAGTATTGCCAAAATAGACCCCAGACACCCTGTGGGTAGTAATGGACCCCCATACCGACCCTATGAGGGGTAGTGGACCCCATAATAATACTATGGGCGGTAGTGGACACTATACAAACACTATAGGCGGTAGTTGACTTCATAGCGACCCTCTGGGCGGCAATGGCCGCCATACACATCCAGTGGGTGTTATTATAAATAAATAAATAAATATGTTTATTCAGAAAAGGTACATACATAAAGTGATTTTACATAAGTGGATCGATTTATAGATAGAGCTAGTACATACAATGCCTAAAGCCACTATTACGCAATGCGTTTCGGGCAAGAAAACATTAATATCTAAAACTTAATACTAATTGAGCAAAAAGAATAAAATGTTTTGAGAACAGATACAAATAAAGATAAAAAAGGGGGGAACATGACTGAAAAACCAGCACAAATACAATATGTAGACAAACAGCGTTGAATAAAAAATAAGACATGGGTTGACAATAGAGGGGTAAGGTAGGTTACAGGGAATTTATCAGGTAGTGTTTAGTTTTACATAATTTTAGTTTTACATAATTTTAGTTTTACATAATTTTAGTTTTACATAATTTATTGGACCCCATACTCATCCTGTGGGTGGTATTGGACCCCATACCCATCCTGTGGGTGGTTGGAGCCCCATACCCATCCAGTGGGTGATAGTGGACGCCCTACTCATCCTGTGGGTGGTATTGGACCCCATACCCATCCTGTGGGTGGTTGGAGCCCCATACCCATCCAGTGGGTGACAGTGGACGCCATACTCATCCTGTGGGTGGTATTGGACCCCATACCCATCCTGTGGGTGGTTGTGAGCCCCATACACATTCTGTGGGTGGTAGTGGACGCCATACTCATCCTGTGGGTGGTATTGGACCTCATACCCATCCTGTGGGTGGTTGGAGCCCCATACCCATCCAGTGGGTGACAGTGGACGCCATACTCATCCTGTGAGTGGTATTGGACCCCATACCCATCCTGTGGGTGGTTGTGAGCCCCATGCACATCCTGTCGGTGGTAGTGGACGCCATACACATCCAGTGGATGGTATTGGACCCCATACCCTTCCTGTGGGTGGATGTGGGTGGATGGATGATCCCCATACCCATCCTGTGGGTGGATGTGACCCCCATACCCATCCTGCGGGTGGTATTGGACCCCTTACCCACCTAACAGGTTTTAGTGGACCCTATACGCATCCTATAGTTGATATATAGTAGACACCACACCATTTGCAGTAGTTTACCCCATAGAAAACATAACATCGTTTTCTGTTAGCGTTCCTACAGAACATTCTTTAAATATTTTTAAGGCACAAACTATTGTATATTATATTGATTGGTGAAGCACTGTAATTCTATGTAATAATTTATAGTGCTTATTATAATTTACTAAGAACAACTAATATTTCTCAAAACAAAACTACGAGCCTTCAATAGGATGTAGCTGATTTGTAATATTCTAAGAGCATGGACAATAGTAGGTAAATTTCACAACCCATGTGGGACCTGAAAACTACAATTTTCATTATATGTGAACCAATCACGACTATTCTGCTATCTACGTTGATGGACGGGTACTGTGAGACGTAAATTGGTACGTGATGAAGAGTTTGGGCCTTGGTAAAAACGTTAACTCGGAATATACCACATATGTACTAAATCACATTCAACATATGGACTTTAAGCATTAAGTCATATATGTGCTGTCTTGTGTGAGGACGGGTTGGGTGGATATACTGAATTAACAAACGATCCTCGCATTAAAAGGAAGATGGTCGAGCATTCAACCATTATTGATTCGGTGGAAGAGCGGGTTGATAAGGACTTTCACATCTTGGTAGTCTATGACGATCTTTTTACGGAGGCTGCTAATTCTAAAATTGTATCAGACATGTTTACTAGAGGTAGGCATCTAAATGTCTCAATCATTTTAATAACACAAAATATATTTTTCCTTGGGAAGTATTCGAGGAATATCAGTTTAAATGGCTCTCATTTTATATTAGTTAAATCAAGAGACTTTTCACAAATTGAAACACTAGGACAGCAGATATTTGGGAAAGAGGATTCAAAGAAGCTGGTGAGCTTATATAAGAAAGCTATTAGCAAACCCTATGGGTATTTGTTAGTAGATCTGGCCTCGAACACTCCCTCCGCTATAACATTACGCGGTAATATTGTTCACGAACCGCCCTATGAGATAGTCTATCAATGGTGAGCAAGAAAGAAGTATTGGAATGGGTGTATAATGACCCTTCATCCGTTGGCGGGTTGGGAGGTGTTCAAAGGTTGTATAAGGCTGCTAAATTAACTCGAGTATTACTCTTTCTGGTGTAAAGGACTATTTGAAAACCTTTGATGCATATACAGTGGCACCTCGACATCTGATTGCCCCAACTTACGATAAATTCGAGTTATGATATAAATTTCATCAAAAAATGCGACTCGACATCCGATATTTGTTGGTACACGTTCGGGTCGACTGAACGCGTGGTTACCGGTCACGCGGTCCAACCTGCCTCAGTTTACTACAGCTCCCCGCTTAGTGACGATCGCGCCTATAAAAAATTCCACTTTTGTGGTGATTTTTTGCATTTTGAACATTAAAGTAATTATTATATAATACGCCATGAGTCCCAGGAATGTCAGTGGTAAGGCTCAACATATGAGACTAACGTTAAAAAGAAGGGAAAAACAAATGTCTCTTGACAAATTTGTAGTGAGACAAACAAGCACTAAACCACAACCAGGTCCTAGTGGTATTCAGGCAAAACGTAGGAGAGAGTACCCCAGAGAAAATATCACTGCCTGATGTGATAATGGAAGGGGACTCCCCTTCCAAACAGTAACAACTCTTCTCCTCCCCCCTCATCACCATCTTCCATACGCCATCGAAATCCCTCCATAAAGTTAAGTGAAGTTTTGGTACTGTATTGTAGTTAGAAAAAACACTGTATTCAGTATAAAATGTATTTTTAGGTTAATATTTTGGAGGGTGGGGTACAGATTAATTCAAATCCCTTTATTTCTTACAGAAAAATTCGCTTCGACTTCCGATCCGTCTCTAGGAACGGATTAGCATCGGAAGTCGAGGCCCCATTGTACATTACATTATTCTCACCCCCGCAAATTCTCACGACGTCATATATTAAGTCCCAAACCGCGTGTATTTCTAGGTGTAGACCTTGCGGAGGTGTTAAATATCTACTAGTGTAGAGAGAGGTGTAGGTGTTCAAGAGAGAACTGGATAAGCACCTCCAAAGGATACCTGATCAACCAGGCTGTGACTCATACGTCAGGCTGCGAGCAGCCGCGTCCAACAGCCTGGTTGATCAGTCCAGCAACCAGGAGGCCTGGTCGATGACCGGGCCGCGGGGACGATAAGCCCCGGAAGCACCTCAAGGTATCCTCAAGGTAAGGTAAGGTGTAATTACCTAAGTGTAGTTACAGGATGAGAGCTATGCTTGTGGTGTCCCGTCTTCCCAGCACTCTTTGTCATATAACGCTTTGAAACTACTGACGGTCTTGGCCTCCACCACCTTCCCCCCTAACTTGTTCCAACCGTCTACCACTCTGTTCGCGAAAGTGAATTTTCTTATATTTCTTCGGCATCTGTGTTTAGCTAGTTTATATCTATGACCTCTTGTTCTTAAAGTTCTAGGTCTCAGGAAATCTTCCCTATCGATTTTATCAATTCCTGTTACTATTTTGTATGTAGTGATCATATCACCTCTTTTCTTCTGTCTTCTAGTTTTGGCATATTTAATGCCTCTAATCTCTCCTCGTAGCTCTTGCCCTTCAGTTCTGGGAGCCACTTAGTAGCATGTCTTTGCACCTTTTCCAGTTTGTTGATGTGCTTCTTAAGATATGGGCACCACACAACCGCTGCATATTCTAGCTTTGGCCTAACAAAAGTTGTGAACAATTTCTTTAGTATATCGCTATCTATGTATTTAAAAGCAATTCTGAAGTTAGAAAGCGTGGCATAGGCTCCTCGCACAATATTCTTTATGTGTTCCTCAGGTGATAGTTTTCTATCTAGAACCACCCCTAGATCTCTTTCCTTATCAGAATTCTTTAAAGATTTCTCACATAATATATAGGTTGTGTGGGGTCTGTGTTCTCCTATTCCACATTCCATAACATGGCATTTATTAACATTAAATTCCATTTGCCAAGTGGTGCTCCATATACTTATTTTGTCCAGGTCATCTTGAAGGGCATGACAATCATCTAAGTTTCTTATCTTTCCTATTATCTTAGCATCATCAGCAAACATGTTCATATAATTCTGTATACCAACTGGTAGATCATTTATGTAGACAATAAACATCACTGGTGCAAGAACTGAACCCTGTGGTACTCCACTTGTGACATTTCTCCAGTCCGATACATTGCCTCTGATCACAGCCCTCATTTTTCTATCAGTCAGAAAATTTTTCATCCACGTTAGGGAGTGTGTGGACATATTTTCCAGACTCACTCAAGTATTACCATTAACAAGGATGGAAAAAGCACGAGTAAAGCTTTAGTTGCAATTCTGGAAACGTCTCTTTCACAGGGAATATGAAAAATAAATTCCGATCGTGGTGGAGAATTTTATAAAACTCAAATGAAGAAAATGCTGGCATCGAAGAACATTAAGTTATATAGCGTATTTTCTCAGGAGACTAAGGCCTCCATCGCTGAGAGGTTTATACAGACTTAAACTCTTAAACCGTGCAAATCATATACAGTATATATGCTTTCAGTGACAAAACCGAAACCGCGCATGTCATATATATATGATTTCGTGTCTAACGCTATACTGTAATTTAAACGCCCCGCCTGGGATAGGCGGGGCGCCCTTTACTGCTAGAATCCACTCACTAAAACATCTAAACTATTGGGACCGACTAAAGAGCCTAAATGTGTACTCTCTTGAGCGCAGGCAGGAGAGATACATAATAATTTACATGTGGAAAATATTAGAGGGGCTGGTCCCAAACCTGCACACAGAAATAACATCACATGAGACCAGAAGAAATGGCAGGATGTGCAGAATACCCCCGTTGAAAAGCAGAGGTGCAACAGGTACTCTGAGAGAGAACTATCAACATCAGAGGCCGAGACTGTTCAACACGCTTCCGCTACACATAAGGGACATAACTGGCAAACCCCTCACAATGTTCAAGAGAGAACTGGATAAGCACCTCCAAAGGATACCTGATCAACCAGGCTGTGACTCATACGTCAGGCTGCGAGCAGCCGCGTCAAACAGCCTGGTTGATCAGTCCAGCAACCAGGAGGCCTGGTCGACGACCGGGCCGCGGGGCCGATAAGCCCCCGAAGCACCTCGAGGTAACCTCAAGGCAAGGTAGGGGCAGCTATAGTGCAGCCACGACCGATAGTTGCCAAATGCCACCTAGAAAAAAAAATCCAGGCCAATATTCTTGGGTGTGAGAGCTTCAGTATTGTGCGAGCCACCAAGGCTGATGCACGCAGCACAAGCTCACAGCACCGCTGTTCAGCTTGTGACCACAGCATCGCCTACAAATAATTACCCAAGTGTAATTACCTAAGTGTAGTTACAGGATGAGAGCTACGCTCGTGGTGTCCCGTCTTCCCAGCACTCTTTGTCATATAACGCTTTGAAACTACTGACGGTCTTGGCCTCCACCACCTTCTCACCTAACTTGTTCCAACCATCTATCACTCTGTTTATAAAAGTGAATTTTCTTATATTCCTCCGGCAGTTTTGTTTCGTTAGTTTAAATCTACGACCTCTTGTTCTTGAAGTTCCTACCAGTGAATTCCGGTCAGTATAATAAGTTTACAGACACTTATCTGGAATTTATAATAATGGGAGTGAATGGACAGCTGGTGGACTTATCATCAATCGCTTTGGAGTCGAGTATAGATTTGACTGAAGAAGATGGAATGTCACTTATAGCCGATACAAAAACTGCGTCGGTAGTAAATAGATTATCACAAACGCTGTTCAAATCTGCTATTGTGTATTTTAATGAAACAGTAGTAGAAACAAGTTCTTTATTCTCTTTCTGGTCATACATAAAGTTGTTGACTACAATTTCAGGATGTAAGGTCGGACACTATGAAAAACTTTCGCAATTTTTTAATTGTGTTGATCCGCACAAAATAGATGCCTCTTAGTTTACTAATGCAAAGACCAAACAGAAGAGGCGGATGTCTGCGGTGAAATCGAGTGGGGTGAATACCTGCTTTAAACTAATGCTTGATATTATGTTGCTTAGTGAATATGTTTTGGACAATGTGGACATTAGAGTGAGGCTCGAACTTCAACCTGATAAATGGGTTATACTCAGCGATAATGAAAATGCTGCTTTTAAATATAATATTAAATCAGCACGACTATGGATTGATCGTCTAGTACCCTATCCAGCAAGGATAGCAGCTATTAATAAAGCTATGGTGCAGAACAGCTCCCCTATAACGTATACTTTCAATAAAACTTTAAACAAAACTTATATCCTAGGAACAGGACAGCGGTCGATAACATTAGACCAGCCTTGGGGTACAGTCATACCTGAACGACTATATATGGTAATTCTTGATATGGAGGCTGTGTCTGGAGCATATAATCGTAACCCTTTATTTAGAAAACTGTGGGTTGAGCAAAGTGTTAATAACTCAGAACAGTACTAATATTATAAATATCAGCTGTGACTTCCCCAATAACTGTGCCAAGTTATATTATACAGCATTGCAGGCCTTAGGCTTTGATAAAGATAATGTACTGACTTATGACGCATACGCAGAAGGAGGAACAATACTTGCCTTTAATTTACAACCAGAGGATATAGACGATACTACCCCGCTTGAAAAGAGTGGTAACCTACGGATCACTTTGAAATTTAAACAAGGGGGTTGATAAAAATAAAGTCGTACTTGTTTATGGAGCGACGACTGCTGTGATCAGCATTAACACCAAGTGACGAGTTATTTGCGAAACTAGAAGATAAATATGAATTGTTTGGAAGTAAGTAATTATCAAAAAGAAGGCACCAAACCGGGAAGGCTATGTAGCACCATCAAATGTGCAGAATAATCAGAGGGCGCTGAATATCACCAAGGCTGCCAATATGTACAGGTTACTGTAAAATTTATTTTATTCAAAATATTTATAAAATAATTGAAAAAACACTAGTGATTGGTCTTAACTCACCCATGGAAGTTTTGTACCATACAGTATTATCATGGAGGGCTAGTGAGGGGACATGGGACACCCATTGATATATTAATGGTCAACTTCCCTGGCTACACTTTCAATACAGCTACTGGGTGGTCCACTTTTTTCACACTTCTAGGTTATCATTTGATTAATACCCATTTCCTGTCTTCCTATGCCACTCCACCAAGTAGCTGATGGAGTGGCAATAACAGAGAAGAGAGAAGGGAGAGGAAAAAAAAATATCTATACCATTTTTACATACATTATAGTACTTGCCCAAGGCACCTTTTAACTTGTCAACAGATTAATTTTTCCTTCTCAGTGCAAGTAGGTGGCAAATGATTTTCAGACATTATAGCCATGCCAATGAAAATGTCCAGGAAACATTCTATATTAGGCACACCTGCAAGTGATGCATTCTCATAGATCAAGGTAAGGTAATTATCAAAAGAAGGCACCAAACCGGGAAGGCTATGTAGCACCATCAAAGTGCGAAATAATCAGAGGGCGCTAAATATTACTAAGAAAGCCAATACGAGAACAAAAACGCATAAGGCGAACGATATCAAAAGTATCCGATTCACCTAGAATTCTATCGAGGGACAAGTGACCGCGAGGGACGGTCGGAAAGCAAGACACACGCTCGTCCTGGAAGGCAGGACAT
Organism: Procambarus virginalis; assembly: GCA_020271785.1. NCBI lineage: Eukaryota > Metazoa > Arthropoda > Malacostraca > Decapoda > Cambaridae > Procambarus > Procambarus virginalis. The sequence continues at coordinate 17,129 of WNGS01164999.1, forward strand.
TCAACAAGGATATGCATAACCGTAAGAGGGACAACGCAATTCGGACAACAAGGAGCAGGGCGGCGCTCCATTAAGTGACCGTGGGTTAAGCGAGTATGGCCAACCCGCAGCCGTGCTAAAGCAGTTTCCCACCGCCGATTACGGTGGTAGGAGGAAGGCCACGGGGACACACTACGTTTGAGAGTACGCAGTTTGTTACCAACCACAGAGGACCAACAACTCTGCCAACGGGCAAGGATAGAGGAATGAATAACCGGATAAAAGTCAGAATAAGGAAGACCCTTACGGGAGATGGGACAAGAACGGATGGCATCCTTAGCGGCAGCATCTGCACGCTCATTCAAAGAAACACCAATATGGCTGGGAACCCAGCAAAACTCTACCGATTTAAACTTACTAGAAATAAGAAACAGCCATTGCTGAATCTCGATGACCACTGGGTGGACAGGATTAAAGGACCCAAGAGCCATTAGGGCACTACGAGAGTCAACGACAACCACAAAGGAGGAATGAGAATGAGAAAGCAAGAGACGGAGAGCATAGAGAATAGCATAAAGTTCCGCCGTAAAGACGCTAGCCTCCGAAGGGAGGCGACACATATAAGTACGGTCAGGAAAAACAACAGAGTAGCCCACACCGTCCGCAGACTTAGACCCATCGGTAAAGATGGAAATAGAGCGGGAGTGCGAAGAAAAGTGCTCAAGGAAGAGGCTTTTCAGAACTGAAGGAGGGGTAAAGGCTTTAGTAATACAAGTCAAGGACGTACAAAACTTGGGAAGGGGGACTCTCCACGGAGGCAAGGAAGGAACAATACGAGGAGAAACATTAGAAAGACGGACAGAAAGAGAATCCTGCAAGCGAGATAACCGGACAGAAAGTGGGAGACAATGAAGAGGAACAGGAGCTACAGGAGGAGGAAAAGTCAAAGCACGACAGAGGCGAGAGGAAGGATGCTGTAAGGACCGCGCAAGATAGCGAAGACAGTAGCGGTCACGGCGGTCCTGGAGAGAGAGAAAGCCAGTGTCAACATACAAACTGAGGGCGGGAGTCGAACGAAAGGCACCAGAGCTGAGACGCAACCCAGTATGGTGCAAAGCATCAAGACGGCGAAGAGTAGAAGGAGAAGCAGAAGAGTAAGCAGGGCAACCGTAATCGAGTTTAGACAGGACGAGAGAGGAGTGCAAATATAGGAGCGTGCGTCTATCCGCTCCCCAAGAAGTATGGGACAAAACCTTAAGGAGGTTAAGGGCCTTAGAGCACTCAACACGGAGGCAAGAGATATGGGCTGACCAAGACAAACGAGTGTCAAAGACTAACCCAAGAGCTTTGCGGAATCCCTGTACACAATGGGATGACCATAAAGCGACAAAGAGGGACGAAGAACAACATGCTTCCGAGTAAAGGTCATAGCACAAGTCTTAGATGCAGAGAACTTGAAGCCATGATCGGTGGCCCACGACGACACGGCATCAATCGCAAGTTGAAGCCGCCGTTGAAGGAGAGGTGAATCATCACCCTGACAGCAAAGGGTAAGATCATCAACATACAGAGCAGAGAAGACACCAGAAGGAAGAGAAGAAAGAAGACCGTTGAGGGCAACTAGAAAAAGAGTAGTGCTCAGAACACTACCCTGGGGTACACCCTCATACTGCCGAAAAGGGGCAGAGAGAGCAGTACCAAGCCGCACACGAAAGGAACGACGAGAGAGGAAGCTCTGGAGGAAGAGAGGGAGGTTCCCACGAAGGCCAAAAGAATGAAGTTGAGACAGAATGTGATACCGCCAGGTAGTGTCGTAAGCCTTTTCTAGGTCAAAAAGGACGGCAACAACGGAAGTCTTCGCAGCAAAAGCAGTACGAATATAGACCTCCAAGTTTACCAGGACATCCGTTGTGCTGCGGCACTTGCGAAAACCAAATTGAGAAGGAGAGAGGTGGTTATAGTGTTCTAAGAACCACATCAAACGAACGTTAACCATACGTTCAAAGAGCTTGCAGACACAACTCGTGAGGGCAATAGGGCGGAAGTCCTTGGGGGATGACCCGAGAGACCCTGGTTTCCGAACAGGGAGGACAACAGCATCGAGCCAGTCTTCAGGGACTGACGACGACTCCCAGACCCGATTGTACAGACTCAGTAAATACTGAGACGTGCACGGAGGGAGATGGCGGAGCATTTCATAATGAATGCCATCAGAGCCCGCTGCCGTAGAACCACAAAGGGCTAGGGCAGATTGAAGTTCAGAGAGAGAGAAGGGATCATTATAGGGAAGGTGGAGAAAAGTACAGAAATTTAAAGGACGAGACTCAAGGAGAGGCTTACGAAGAAGGAAGGATTGGGGGAGATGAGAACCAGAACTAACAGAGGAGAAATGGGAACCCAGTTCGGTCGCAACCTGCAACGGGTCCGCCACAAGAGCACCATGGAGGCGAAGGACTGGGGAGACATCGGGAATGAACTTGCCCGCAATCTTGCGGATACGCTTCCAGACCAGCGGAAGAGGAGTTTCGGAAGTAACGGTAGAGACATAAGTCGCCCAGCAAGCACGTTTAGCCGCACGGATGGTCCTACGGGCCACCGCACTCGCCTTCCGAAACAAAAGAAAAGACTCAACCGTCTGCCGGCGGCGATGTCTCTTCCAGGCTGCACGCTTACAGCGGACAGCCCGAGCACAGTCCAAATTCCACCAGGGAACGCACTTTCGCGTCCCCGAGAGGAAGAGCGAGGAATAGAGTGCAGGGCAGCGTCAAAGATAGTGTCATGAAAAAGAAGGAGGGCGCGAGGGAGAGGTAAACGGAGAGCTCGGAAATAGTAGCACGGAGAGTAAAAGGCGCCCAGTCAGCCTCGGCAACCGCCACCGAGGGAAGGAGAGAGGAGGGCGAAAGGAGAAAAAAGTGACAAGGATAGGAAAATGGTCATGCCATGGAGGTCATCAAGGACTCGCCACCCGAAATCTAAGGAAAGGGATGACGAGCACAGAGAAAGATCGAGACAAGAAAGGGAGCGAGTCGAGAGTCCAAATGAGTGGGCTCACCAGAATTAAGAAGGGATAGGGAAGAAGAGAGGATGAAAGGTCAAGTAGGCGACCCCGGGTGTTTGTCAGAACATCACCCAAAGGGCATGAGACAATTGAAATCACCCAGCAG
>WNGS01164999.1:25591-41997 GCA_020271785.1 Procambarus virginalis
CTCTATTTAAATAAATAAATAAATAAATAAATATGTTTATTCAGGAAAGGTACATACATAAAGATTTTACATAAGTGGATTTATAGATAGAGCTAGTACATACAATGCCTAAAGCCACTATTACGCAATGCGTTTCGGGCAAGAAAACATTATATCTAAAACTTAATACTAATTGAACAAAAAGAATAAAATGTTTGAGAACAGATACAAAATAAAGATAAAAAAAGGGGGGAACATGACTGAAAAAGCAGCACAAATACAATATGTAGACAAACAGCGTTGAATAAAAAAAAAATAAGACATGGGTTGACAATAGAGGGGTAAGGTAGGTTACAGGGAATTAATCAGGTAGTGTTTAGTTTTAATCTTAAACTGGTTGAGAGAGGTACAGTCTTTAACATGGTTGGGAAGGTCATTCCACATTCTGGGTCCCTTGATTTGTGTAGAGCATTTCTAGTTTGGTTAAGTCGTACTCTTGGAATATCAAAACTGTATTTATTCTGGTGTGGTGCTCATGGGTTCTGTTACAGCTTTCAATGAAGCTTTGAGGTCAGGATTGGCATTACAGTTCAGCGTTTTATATATGTATAATACACATGAGAGAATGTGCAGTGACTTAATATCTAACATATTGAGAGATTTGAGAGTAGGGGTACCGAGTGATGTCTGGGGCCAGAGTTGGATATTGTCCTAATAGCAGCTTTGTGTTGAGTAATTAGAGGACGTAAATGATTTGGGGTAGTAGAACCCCAAGCACAAATACCATAGTTGAGATATGGATAGATGAGGGAGTAATAGAGAGTCACCAGGGCAGGGCGGGGTACATAATATCTGATCTTAGAAAGAATGCCAACAGTTTTTGAAACTTTTTTGATATATTTAGAATGTGTCCCTGGAAATTAAGCTTGTGATCAATGAGAACGCCAAGGAATTTGCCATCTAATTTGTTACAAATTTGGGTATTGTTAATCTTGAGATTTATTTGGTTAGAGGATTTATTGCCAAACAGAATATAGAAAGTTTTGTCAATGTTAAGGGTGAGTTTGTTGGCAGTTAGCCAAAGATGGACTTTATTAAGCTCGGTATTTACTGTGGCATTTAGAGCAAGGGGGTCAGGACTGGAGTAAATGAAGGTTGTGTCATCAGCAAATAGAATTGGTCTAAGGTGTTGGGAGGCATTTGGAAGGTCATTAATGTAGATGAGAAAGAGGAGAGGGCCAAGTATATTGCCCTGAGGAACACCAATGTTGATGGGTAGGGTAGGAGAAATTGAATTGTTCACAGAAACATACTGGAGTCTGTCAGTAAGGTAAGATTTGAGGTGGATTGCAGGGAGAGTCCTCTGACTCCATAATGATGTAATTTAAGAAGAAGGTTTTGGGGGTTGACAGTGTCAAAAGCTTACGCAGGTCCACAAATACCCAACAGGGAACTCATTTTTATCAAGAGCTGCATGAATTAAGTAATCATACTAATAAGTAAGTGCATCGTTAGTGCTTTTTTTAGGTCTGAATCCATATTGGCAAGAGCTAAGTATATTGTGCTTGGCTAGATAAGACTCATTACTCTCCATCTAGCCTTATCTCAACTATGTATTTTTGTGCTTGGGGTTCTACTACCCAAAATCATTTACGTCCTCTAATTACCCAACCAAAGCTGCTATTAGAACAATATCTAACTCGGTACCCTACTCAAATCTCTGAAAATGTATATTAAGTCACTGCACACCCTCTCTTTTGTACTCTATATAAATAAAACTCTGAATTGCAATGTCAATCCTGACCGTCAACGCTTCAGACAACAAATACAAATACAAATACAATATTATTCAGGTAAAGTAAACATACAAGGTAAGATACAAAAGTTTATGGATTTATAGATAGCGCTAGTACATACAATGCCTAAAGCCACTATTACGCAAAGCGTTTCGGGCAGGAAAAAAACAATATACTAAAATTTAATACTAACTTAGACAAAGTATAAATTGTGTTGAGAAAAAGTCAGAAAAAATGAAAAAAAGGGGGTGGAACATGGCAGAAAAAAAAAAAACAAAATTACAATTTGGTCAACAAACAGCATTGTTTAAAATCGTAGAATGGGTTGATATTTAGGGGTGAGGTAGGTTACATTCAGTTAATTAAGGTGTACTTAGTTTTCATCTCTTAAAACTGGTTGAGAGAGGTACAGTCTTTAACATGATTGGGATGGTCATTCCACATTCTGGGTCCCTTGATTTGCAGAGCATTTCTAGTTTGATTAAGTCGTACTCTTGGAATATCAAAACGGTATTTGTTTCTGGTGTGGTGCTCATGGGATATGTTACAAACCTTCTAGGAAGCTTTAAGGTCAGGATTGACATTACAGTTCAGCGTTTATATAATAAAATACACATGAGAGGATGTGCAGTGACTTAATATAAAAAAAGTTTCAAAAACTGTTGGCATTCCTTCTAAGATCAGATATTATGCACGCCGCCCTGCCCTGGTTACTCTATTACTCCCTCATCTATCCATATCTCAACTATGGTATTTGTGCTTGGGGTTCTACTACCCAAAATCATTTACGTCCTCTAATTACTCAACACAAAGCTGCTATTATTAGGACAATATCCAACTCTGGCCCCATACATCACTCGGTACCCCTACTCAAATCTCTGAATATGTTAGATATTAAGTCATTCTCTCATGTGTATTATACATATATAAAACGCTGAACTGTAATACCAATCCTGACCTCAAAAGCTCCATCGAAGGTTGTAACAGAACCCATGAGCACCACACCAGAAATAAATACAGTTTTGATATTCCAAGAGTATGATTTAATCAAACTAGAAATGCTCTACAAACCAAGGGACCCAGAATGAGGAATGACCTTCCCAACCATGTTAAAGACTGTACCTCTCTTAACCAGTTTAAGATAAAAACGAAACACTACCTAATAAATTCCCTGTAACCTACCTTACCCCTCTTTTGTCAACCCATGTATGTTATTTTTTTAATCAACGCTGTTTGTCGACCTATTGTATTTGTGCTGCTTTTTCAGTCATGTTCCCCCCATTTTTTATCTTTATTTGTATTTGTTCTCAACACATTTTGTTCTTTGTACTCAATTAGTATTAAGTTTTAGATATTAATGATTTTCCTGCCCGAAACGCATTGCGTAATAGTGGCTTTAGGCATTGTATGTACTAGCTCTCTTTATAAATTGATCAACTTATGTAAAATCACTTGTATGTATGTGCCTTACCTGAATAAACATATTTATTTATTTATTTATTTAATATATTCAGAGATTTGAGTAAGGGTACCGAGTGATGTCTGGGGCCAGAGTTAGTCCTAATAGCAGCTTTGTGTTGAGTAATTAGAGGACGTAAATGATTTTGGGTAGTAGAACCCCAAGCACAAATACCATAGTTGAGATAAGGATAGATGAGAAAGAAATGGAGTGTCACCAGGGCAGGTCGAGGTACATAATATCTAAATAATAAACAGCATCTGACCTTAGAAAGAATGCCAACAGTTTTTGAAACTTTTTTTGATATATTTAGAATGTGTCCCTGGAAATTCAGCTTGTGGTCAATGAAAACGCCAAGGAATTTGCCATCTACTTTGTTACAAATTTGGGTATTGTTAATCCTGAGATTTATTTGATTTGAGGATTTATTGGCAAACAAAATATAGAAAGTTTTGTCAATATTGAGGGTGAGTTTGTTGGCAGTTAGCCAAAGATGGACTTTATTTAGCTCAGTATTCACTGTGACATTTAGAGCAAGGGGTCAGGACTGGAGTAAATGAACGTTATGTCGTCAGCAAATAGAATTGGTTTGAGATGTTAGGAGGCATTTAAATTTGCTCTGTACCTAGTGTTACCCAATCTCCTAATTTTTATGTATTTAACCCAAAACAACCTTATTATTTTATTTTATTTTATTTTATTTTATTTTATTTATACATATACAAGAAGGTATATTGTGAATGTGGGGATACATAACTTGGTAATTACAAACTTGTAAAGCCACTAGCACGCGCAGCGTTTCGGGCAGGTACTTAATCTAAAAAAAAAAAAATTAAGTAGGTAAATACTTGCAAAATTTATATAAAAAAATGAAAAGAGTTACATGGCAAGAAAAAAAAAGATGAGAGAAAATTGTACGTACAGTATATTAAAGCACATAGGTAGCTAAGATTGATTGCAATGACAGCTTGAATGGCAGTTGACTAAAATTGGTAGGCACAATACAGCATATGGCTAGCACATAAAAGAAGACAGCAATGAACACAATGATAAGGTTGTTTGGGTTAAATATAAAAATTAGGAGATTGGGTAACACTAGGTACAGAGCAAATTAAAGCTCAGTGTAGGAAACTAAGAAGATGAAATTAGGTACTTTTTGGTTTTGCTTTTAAATAAGGCAAAAGTTTTACAGTTTTTCAATTCACTAGGGAGTGAGTTCCATAGACTAGGTCCCTTAATTTGCATAGAGTGTTTACACAGATTAAGTTTGACTCTGGGGATATCAAAGAGATATTTATTTCTGGTATGGTGATAATGGGTCCTATTACATCTGTTCAGGGAGAGTTTCAGAGCATGGTTTGCATTTACGAACAGGGTTTTGTAAATGTAGTTGACACAAGAGAATGTGTGGAGGGAGTTAATATTTAGCAAGTTTAGGGATTTAAACAAGGGAGCTGAGTGTTGTCTGAAAGCAGAGTTAGTTATTATTCTGATTGCAGATTTTTGCTGGGTGATGATGGGTGTTACGACCCTGGGTCATTTAGATGGAAACCAGAGGTCAAATTTTGAGCTTAATAAACTACCATATAGTAAACACGCTTCGCGAGCTGCATATGTCGTATCTTCCCTGTCAGACATAAGACTATTCTTGTTTCTCAAAGAGTATTTAAAGATTGAGCTTGGGGTTGATTATTAAATAATAAAATAGGCACCAACTATGTTTACTAGTACTGTCTAATCATTTGTAAAGTAAACCTGAGTAAACTTTGTATCGGGCGCCAGAATGATTAGTTGAACAGTCTGCCGGCAGCTCAGCCGACTGGGAAGGAGGGAGGGACTCCCTCGTCCTTCTCTGCTGGCTGGCTGTGGTGAAAGGAAGTGCCTCTCCTTCCTCTTAGTTCTTTATTTCTGTGTCTTCGTCTGGTTAAGTCATCTTTGCGATTTTTTATTGTTATATTCTGGCATACATATGTTCTATGTGTAGAGTAGTATACTTAGGGTGTAGTAGGTGTTTTTAAGTGTTTATCTTAATAGTTATTCTATAGGGGGTCTCAGTGGAACCACGTGGTCTCCCTACCCTAAGCTGACTCTAACTTCAAGTGTTTTATAGTAGAGCTTTACCCTAGCTTGTTTCCAGTGTAAAACCTTGTATCCTGTCTATGTGGACCAAGGCTTTTAACGTAAGATTGTGTGGTAAAGTTAGTATTATATTGTTATTGGTGTGATTGTGTATGGGGGGAGTTGTTAAGGGGTTAATAAATAAGTAAGTTTGAACAGAGTATCCCTTTTTCCTGTGTGGGAGTACAATAATCTATTCCTAGACTAACAGGGTTAATAGCAAGTATTTATTACTGTGGATATTTTATTTTGGGGGCCGGGCCTTTTAGTTCTCCCATATTTGATACCTCTGTATTCTACTTACCCTTACCCCTTAATAGAACAAGTTCCCCCATAGCAAGCCCACCATCATTTATAACAATGGGCTTAAGGTGGTTTGCAGTGGAAGACCCCCATGCACAGATACCATAATTAAGATAGGGGTAGATTAGAGCATAATATAGTGAGAGGAGAGTGGAGTTAGGAACATAATATCTTATTTTGGAGAGTATACCAACTGTCTTAGAGACTTTCTTAGTTATGTGTTGAATGTGGGTGCTGAAGTTGAGTCTCTTATCTACGAATAGGCCAAGAAACTTGCCATCATTTTTATTACTGATGTTAATGTTGTCTATCTGTAGCTGAATTGCATTTGATGATTTGTTTCCAAATAAGATGTAGTAAGTCTTTTCGATGTTTAATGTTAGTTTGTTAGTTGACATCCATAAGTGGACTTTTTTTAATTCATTATTCACAACATTATTTAGTGTATATGGATTGAGGTCTGAATAGATAAGGGTAGTATCGTCAGCAAACAAAATAGGTTTGAAAATATTAGAGACATTAGGCAGATCGTTTATATATATTTACAGTCTCCGTGGTGTAGTGGTAAGACACTCGCCTGGCGTTCCGCGAGCGCTATGTCATGGGTTCGTATCCTGGCCGGGGAGGATTTACTGGGCGCAATTCCTTAACTGTAGCCTCTGTTTAACGCAACAGTAAAATGTGTACTTGGTTGTAACAACGATTCTTCGCGGCGGGGATCGTATTCCAGGGACCTGCCCGAAACGCTTCGCGTACTAGTGGCTGTACAAGAATGTAACAACTCTTGTATATATCTCAAAAAAAAATAAGAAATAGAAGAGGTCCTAAGATACTGCCGTGCGGCACTCCAACGGTAATTGGTAGAATGGAAGAAGTTGTATCATTGATGGTTACATATTGGTGTCTGTCACTAAGATAGGATCGGATGTAGTCAAGGGCAAGGCCTCGGATTCCATAATGCTGGAGTTTAAGTAAGAGGTAGTTGTGATTAACAGTATCAAAGGCTTTTCTTAGGTCAATGAAGAGTCCAATCGGAAACTCATTTTTGTCAAGGGCTGAGTAGATTATGTCAAGGAGACTAATGATTGCATCGTTGGTGCTCTTTTGGGACCGGAAGCCAAACTGGCAGGGGCTGAGTATGTCGAATTTTACAAGGTAGGAATAGAGCTGTTTGTAAATAATTTTCTCAAATATTTTTGATAGAATGGGTAGATTTGATATTGGTCTATAATTGTTTATGTCCGCCGGATTGCCTCCTTTATGGACTGGCGTTACTCTTGCTTTTTTGAGGATATCAGGGAAGGTGTGACACTCTATAGATTTGTTGAACAGTAGGGCTATGGGTGGGGCAAGGGCATGGGAGGCTCTCTTGTATACAATGGACGGAATTTCACTGGTGTTCCCTGCCTTTGTTTTTAGAGAGTGTATGATGGACACAACATCTTCCGGGCTGATTGGTGAAAGGAGAAGAGAGTTTGGATAGCTGCCTGAGAGATATGTGTTAATATGTGTCTGAGTCTGTGGGATTTTACTGGCAAGATTAGCACCAATCGATGAAAAGAAGCTATTAAATTCATTTGCCATTTCTAAATCAGATGACGGTGTATAGCCATCCTTATAGAGTTTTATTTGGTTATGTGAGTGTTGTTTAGTTCCTAGGATACTAGAGATGGTTTTCCATGTGCCTTTCATGTTGCCTTTTGTTGTGTTGTCAGCCCAGTGGCCCTCAACCCTTCCTGATACGAGAGATGACTAAGATCTGGTACGATTTTTGTTGGCCAGTGTTGCATCTTCTCCAGAGCAGCTATGTCTTTCTGAAGATAAGGTCTCAATGCCTGTATGCAATATTGACCAGACCACACACTAGAAGTTGAAGGGACGACGACGTTTCGGTCCGTCCTGGACCATTCTCGACTCAACATTCTCAAGCGATTCTCGACATTCTCAAGCGACTTGAGAATGGTCCAGGACGGACCGAAACGTCGTCGTCCCTTCAACTTCTAGTGTGTGGTCTGGTCAACATACTTCAGCCACGTTAATGTGACTCTTCGCCTGTATGCAATAATCCAGGTGGGGGCGCACCAGAGATTGAAACACATTCTCCCGAGTATTTATTTATTTATATACAAGAAGTTACATTGGGGGTTAACAGAGAATATAGAAAATAAGTTTCTCCGTAAGTTTTGCAGTCTCCGTGGTGTAGTGGTAAGACACTCGCCTGGCGTTCCGCGAGCGCTATGTCATGGGTTCGTATCCTGGCCGGGGAGGATTTACTGGGCGCAATTCCTTAACTGTAGCCTCTGTTTAACGCAACAGTAAAATGTGTACTTGGATGAAAAAACGATTCTTCGCGGCGGGGATCGTATTCCAGGGACCTGCCCGAAACGCTACGCGTACTAGTGGCTGTACAAGAATGTAACAACTCTTGTATATATCTCAAAAAAAAAAAAAAAAAAAAAAAAAGTTGAATTAACATTCTCACAAAGCCACTAGCACGCATAGCGTTTCGTTCAAGTCCTTAAACAAGCAGAAATTTTTTGATAAATTAACAGTAAAATTGATAAAAATGTTAGCAGGTATTTTACAGCTTTTCTTTACATGTACAGATAATTTTAAGTAGAATATTTACATTAAAATCAACAAAAAATGATTACAGGTATTTTGAAGAAATTTTGACACAAAAGCAAATCAGAATAATACACAATAATAACAATACACAATAAAGACAAATACCTTCTTGATATTCCAAGAGTACGACTTAATCAAACCAGAAATGCACTACAAATCAAAGGACCCAGAATGTGGAATGACCTTCCCAACCATGTTAAAGACTGTACCTCTCTCAACCAGTACATTTTTGCACCCATATGTCGCTTGAGCGCGACATATATTTTTCTCTTGAATGCACCCAAATGTCGCGCTCAAACGGCATTTGAAAAAATATTTCTATAAGATCCAATTCTTATCCGATCGACTTGGGGATAGTATAAACATGTTTGTCATGAAATTTTTGTTTTCTCTAATAGCCACATAGCCTATTTAGGAGAACGGCGCCATCGTGGTAAGACCATTGTATTGTTTACACGACGAGTGTAATCGACTAAGTTTTTTATTTGGTGCCGGTCTAACGCATCTTTGTGTGACATTTTATATATATGTTCTTCTAGAACATTCTATTGCGAACACGTTGGTAGAAAAATTAAGTACGTACATCGAAAATTGAGGTCAGAACAGTAAAAAGAATATACACTTATCAACTGGGGTTTCACCGATGTGCCTTCGGGTGTGCAGTAACAGGTATAACACTTCGGCCACTTCCCACACTCTTGCGGGTGGGCCGCGATCATGATTCTACATTTATATGCATATGTCCGTGTAGGGAATTTTATTGCGGTCTCAGTGATGCCAAATTTAACGCTATAGGACAAGTGTGGAGTTGAGAACCTTGAAGAGAACAGAAACATTTCGTCGCTATTTGGCGCTCACGGCTAGTGATCGACAGAGTTCTTTATTTGGTGCTGGTCTAACTCATGCTTTGGTGACATTTTATACTTATGTTCTTCTAGAACATTCTATTGCGAACACATTGGTATAAAAATAAAATATCTACATCGAAAATTAAGGTCAGGACAGTGAAAAGAGTATACACTTTTCAGTGTTGCCGCTGGATCACCGGAAACACCGTGGGCACTTGGGGCAAGTTATCTTGTGGTTTGCCAAGAGCGAGAAAGTGATAAGATAAAAACTAAGTACTTTATTATTTGTATGTCAAACTGGTATCAAGATTACTCACACACACACGCTGCTGCCGCCAGTACACGCTATCTCCGCTCCTCACTCTACGCTGTATTTCAGCCCTTAAACTACCGCCAGATGATGTAGACCACCACCCACAGGCAGCTAAGTACATGGAGTCCAAGCATGTCATAGCACAATCAAAGTAACCGACCCAAATCGACTCATTCCGACGCAAACTAAATTCAAAACAATCCTCTCTGGCTGTGAGTACCAGTGCATGCTGCCCACCACCACAACATATACTCCAGTCTATTCTCGACCTATCATGTCTCCCAGGAACAAGACTGCACAGGTAAATAAGATCAACAAAGCCCTTAACAAGGCATCCATCCCGACAAATACTGACAGTCATCGTGTTTCTCCCTCTGGAAGCTCTGGGGTCTGTGGCGGCGGTGCTGCCCTCCCTTCCACCCCATTGAGCCAGGGAGCAGTGTCCTCTCAACCCTCCCCTGCTGCCACTCTCGCATCACTGTTTACGAGATTCAAGCGTGCTTCTGGTCCCTCACCGGATTTCCCTAGCTGGGCTGATAACCAGTGGTTCAAAAAGTTGTGCTCAGTCCTTGAGACTCAAAATACGATCATCTTGAGTCTTCAAACTGAAAATCAAGCAAACTGTTCGAACCTCCATCAACAACAACAAGAAATAACCCTCCTCCACGAGAATATTATAAACTTAAGGGCTAGCCGAGATCAACTCCAGCGTGACTTGAATGTTCTCCGTGAGGAAAACATTCGTCTGAAATCTGATGAAGTCATAAAAAAACAAGAGGAAGCTCTCGGCAAAATGACTGCAAGTATCAATACAATATCCGGCCAACGTTCCGTCACCCAGGATGAACAAGATCAGCAAAACCTGCTTGACTCTGTAGTTGTGTCGTCCCAAGATATTCCAGTGGAAAGCAAAGGTGAAAAGTGTATTGAAATTGTTCAGGATCTCTTAAAAAAGAATTGCGTGTCACTCTAAACAAAACAGACATTATTGCTGCCTACAGAGTAGGCAAAAAGAATCTATCAGGACAAAACCAGCGGAAAATTCGCCTCAAGCTATAGCTTCCCAGTCCATAAAATCACATCTTGTCCGGACAGCTGCATCCCAACGAGAGGGAATCTACATCAACGAGTGATTGACTAGAAAAAGACAGCACCTCATCTACCGCCTGCGTCAAATCCGTAATCCGCTGCAAATCCGTTGCATTAATTCATGCAGCTCTTGATAAAAATGAGTTCCCTGTTGGGTTATTTGTGGACCTGAGTAAGGCTTTTGACACTGTGAACCACCAAAACCTTCTTCTTAAATTACATCATTATGGAGTCAGAGGACTCTCCCTGCAATACCTCAAATCTTACCTTACTGACAGACTCCAGTATGTTTCTGTGAACAATTCAATTTCTCCTACCCTACCCATCAACATTGGTGTTCCTCAGGGCAGTATACTTGGCCCTCTCCTCTTTCTCATCTACATTAATGACCTTCCAAATGCCTCCCAACACCTTAGACCAATTCTATTTGCTGATGACACAACCTTCATTTACTCCAGTCCTGACCCCCTTGCTCTAAATGCCACAGTAAATACCGAGCTTAATAAAGTCCATCTTTGGCTAACTGCCAACAAACTCACCCTTAACATTGACAAAACTTTCTATATTCTGTTTGGCAATAAATCCTCTAACCAAATAAATCTCAAGATTAACAATACCCAAATTTGTAACAAATTAGATGGCAAATTCCTTGGCGTTCTCATTGATCACAAGCTTAATTTCCAGGGACACATTCTAAATATATAAAAAAAGTTTCAAAAACTGTTGGCATTCTTTCTAAGATCAGATATTATGTACCCCGCCCTGCCCTGGTGACTCTCTATTACTCCCTCATCTATCCATATCTCAACTATGGTATTTGTGCTTGGGGTTCTACTACCCAAAATCATTTACGTCCTCTAATTACTCAACACAAAGCTGCTATTAGGACAATATCCAACTCTGGCCCCAGACATCACTCGGTACCCCTACTCAAATCTCTCAATGTTAGATATTAAGTCACTGCACATTCTCTCATGTGTATTATACATATATAAAACACTGAACTGTAATGCCAATCCTGACCTCAAAAGCTTCATTGAAAGCTGTAACAGAACCCATGAGCACCACACCAGAAATAAATACAGTTTTGATATTCCAAGAGTACGACTTAACCAAACTAGAAATGCTCTACAAATCAAGGGACCCAGAATGTGGAATGACCTTCCCAACCATGTTAAAGACTGTACCTCTCTCAACCAATTTAAGATTAAAACTAAACACTACCTGATAAACTCCCTGTAACCTACCTTACCCCTCTATTGTCAACCCATGTCTTATTTTTTTTTTTCTTATTCAACGCTGTTTGTCTACATATTGTATTTGTGCTGCTTTTCAGTCATGTTCCCCCTTTTTTTGTACCTTTATTTGTATCTGTTCTCAAAACATTTTATTCTTTTTGTTCAATTAGCATTAAGTTTTAGATATTAATGTTTTCTTGCCCGAAACGCATTGCGTAATAGTGGCTTTAGGCATTGTATGTACTAGCTCTATCTATAAATCGATCAACTTATGTAAAATCTCTCTATGTATGTACCTTTCCTGAATAAACATATTTATTTATTATTTATTTATATTGAAATTGCATAATACGGTTATTGACATTCATAATAGTAAGATAAAGCAATGAGGACCAAATGGGAGACCAGTGATCAGATGAATATTACAGACTCAAGGGTAGCCTTCTCTTCTTGTATATAAATGAAAAAATAAATTCGTTTGTTTAATTCTAATGCTTGTAGGCAAGAACAGCTGTGAACGCCAGCTAGCGCACAAGTACATGAGCGCCCAAAATACTTTTACACAAAAGACATGTGCAGACAGGCTTGTGGCTTCTGACTTCTTTTTTATTGAATAATATTAAATATTAGGCGCTTACCTATAATAGTTATCATTTTATACAAGTATAACTATCACATAATAAATATAAAAGGAGTTTATCCAAAACTGACAAAGTGTTGTGTTTTGTGCGTTGTATCGTGTTTGCGGGCATTCGTTTGTGTTGTGTTTAAGCTGGCGGGCGGCGTCCTTACCAACTCCGAATTATGTCTATTACATCACTAAACTTCATTTAATAACTATATACCTGTTACACTCGACGTCTCGTTTAAAGACAGATTCTTTGGCTAACTTATCATATCTATCATGCATTCGGAGGCCAACATGAGATGGAGACCACATGAAATGGACTCTGTTACCATCCTTAATAATTTTGTTGTATTTGTGTCTAGTTTCGGACACGAGCATGTTACAGTTATGTCTTAAAGAGTTGAGAGCATTTAAGGATGATAAAAAGTCACTTACAAATAATGTGGAGACTATATCCATTGATGGATAATACCTGATTTTATTTACCATTTAGATTAATGGTTAATGACTTAGGTTTAGGTTAGGTGTTTTAATTAAACCAGCCAGAATGAGTGAAGCCATGAAGGGCATTTTTATTAATTAAAGCACCCAAATATTGGGTGCTTCAGGTGTTGTTCCCTCTTGGATGATCTTGTACCTCTCTGTCTCACACCTGTAAGAATGAGTGATATGGTTAAGGGAAAACAAAGTGCAGGCAAGGCAATGGAGGCCACTCTTATTTTTGGGTGATAGGTGCTTCTCTTCAATAGTGTACTTGTTAGGATCCTGTAATATATAAACTATTTAATGGGGTTTAAGACATTTACAAATTTGCCTGAGCCTGAATACTAAAGAAATTAGAATAAATAAATAATGAAAGTTTTCGTTAAAAGTTCAAATGTAAAACACACCAGTACAGTATATGAAAACCATGGAATTGTATACCTGTGAAAGTCGTAAATAGCAAGACTTTACTCAAGTATAAAATTCTGCTGGATAAATGTTTATGAAGAACTGAATTGCAACACACATTTAGGCTGTTAGCTTACCTTGCTTAGATATGAAAGGAAAATTCCACATAACAACTCTTTAGTATGTTCGGTTAAAATCTTAGGGCTAGGACAATAAAATTAGAGAAATTAAGTAAGAGAAATTAGTAAGGGAAATTAGGTAAAATTTATTATACTTAACTTTTATATCATCAGTTTAGTAGTAAATCTTATCATCATCATCTTCACTGTCACAAAGCTCCAGGTAGGACTCAGAATCTCAATTTCCATCTCTCTGGCCTATTTGAAAATATAATAAAATTAATGAACAAATCACATTAACCGTGATGAGTGGTTCGAACCTATGGGCTTGGCATTCCCAGATGCTTGCTGTAGTCGAATGCGCCACAACATGGTCAAAAGAATTGCAACCTAGGGTACTAATGCACCCACAATTCAATTTTTGTTTATTAAGCACCCCCATACCCATTCCATGGGCGGTTGTGCATGCAGTTTCCTGTGCACTTGGTCTATGTCCTCCAGTAGCTCTACCTCTGATGGCCCTTTCAATACACATAGAATTCATATTATTGTGATATATCAATACACGGAGAAAGACATTGAAATGGGGGCATCAAAGGCAGAACTACTGAATGACAGAGACCAAGTTCATGGGGGAATTGTGTGAAACCTGGTTTGGCTTTAGTGGAAGCCTTGGGATCCTTGTGGGTGCAGTAGTACTCCAAGTTGCAATTCATTTGACCATGTTGTGGCGCAGTGGACTAGAGCATGCATCTGAGAACACTCAGTGCATGGGGTTCAAACCCTCATCACAGTTCCCGTGATATATCACGATACTGTGATTTATCTGTGTACACATTTGATATTACTTGGAATCATACATTTAGGTTAATTAAATTAAATACTATATACTTTATTCAAATTAACCTTATTGTTATAATGAAAAAGTTCAAGCAGTTAATTCAAGGAAATGGTCGCTAATTTATAATGGAAAATATATGTAGTACATGATCTGAACACATAACTAACCTATAAATGCATTATAATACCTTTCACATATAAATGCATTATAATAAGTTTCAAAATAAATAAAATAAATATATATTATTTTTAGTACCTTTCTGAGTCGAGTAACTAATGCACGAGCCAGTCCATCAATTTTCCGATGGTTCCAAAAGACTGCACCCTCTGTGAGTTCTTCTGTTCTTTCTGAGAAAAATATTTATAGCAATTAATGAACTTCTTGAAGAGCATAGATTAATAACAGTTTCATAACATACCTTTACTCACCAAGACCAACTCAAGTTTGACAAATATGTTTTCATTCTTTATTGATTCTTTGAGGGAGTTGATACTTATTGAATACAAATCTCATTATACTGATTACAGGGCAAGTAAAAAAATCTAAAACTTGATCAGATGAACAAATACTGTACCAGCTTTCAGCATGTTTTTAGTTGTAGAGTTGTATGGTGAGAGGTATGCAAACACTTGCTCTGCCTCTTCCCCTAAAGTCAGGCCACTTCCTTCTTGCCACCGCCCTCCATACAATACCTTTAACATAAAAGTATACAGTAAAAAATTCAAATTACTCTACAAAAGTTAAAAGCCACCTACTATATTAAATGATACGTATATCATTAATCTTAAACAATCAGAAATCTTAAAATTTTTTACACAAACTGTACTTATTAAATTTAATGTAATTAGTATACATAAATGTATACATTAGTATACATAAATGTAATGTTATATTTTTATTTACCTGACAATACCAAGCATGTCCTTTTGCATGTAAGACTCCTAAAAATGGCTTTGCTTGACCAATGTGAAAATGTGATTGTTTCTGAGCCACAGTTAAGGCCCATGGCCAATATTTGCAAATTATGTCTTGACAAATAAACTTTACATATTTGAAATACATAATTTGCAAATAGTGGGCATAACTGTACAACTCTCCTTGATACATATTCAAGGTGTGGAGGATAATACCATGTCGACAGGAGGCCATGCTGATTCCTGTTTCATCCAAACTTTGGAATGAAAGAGGCTTATTTTGAGCAGCTTTCCATGCAGACGCTCCACACACGTGCTTACTCTGTTAAACAAAAATATTATAGTAACTAAATATCCAGTTGGTGAGCATGATTATAATTATCGGTTGATTTATTTTTCATCGGTTGTTGCTAATCTTGCCAGTAAAATCCCACAGACTCAGACACATATTAACACATATCTCTCAGGCAGCTATCCAAACTCTCTTCTCCTTTCACCAATCAGCCCGGCAGATGTTGTGTCCATCATACACTCTCTAAAAACCAAGGCAGGGAACACCAGTGAAATTCCGTCCATTGTATACAAGAGAGCCTCCCATGCCCTTGCCTCACCCATAGCCCTACTGTTCAACAAATCTATAGAGTGTCACACCTTCCCTGATATCCTCAAAAAAGCAAGAGTAACGCCAGTCCATAAAGGAGGCAATCCGGCGGACATAAATAATTATAGACCAATATCAAATCTACCCATTCTATCAAAAATATTTGAAAAATTATTTACAAACAGCTCTATTCCTACCTCGTAAAATTCGACATACTCAGCCCCTGCCAGTTTGGCTTCCGGTCCCAAAAGAGCACCAACGATGCAATCATTAGTCTCCTTGACGTAATCTACTCAGCCCTTGACAAAAATGAGTTTCCAATTGGACTCTTCATTGACCTAAGAAAAGCCTTGATACTGTTAATCACAACTACCTCTTACTTAAACTTCAGCATTATGGAATCCGTGGCCTTGCCCTTGACTACATCCGATCCTATCTTAGTGCAGACACCAATATGTAACCATCAATGATACAACTTCTTCCACTCTACCAATTACCGTTGGAGTGCCTCAGGGCAGTATCTTAGGACCTCTTCTATTTCTTATATATATAAATGATCTGCCTAATGTCTCATATTCTCAAACTATATTGTTTTGCTGATGATACTACCCTTATCTATTCAGACCTCAACCCCATACACT
>WNGS01164999.1:42997-63367 GCA_020271785.1 Procambarus virginalis
AATAACCCAACAGGGAACTCATTTTTATCAAGAGCTGCATTTGTCAAGTTAATCATACTAATAAGTGCATCGTTGTGCTTTTTTTTGGGGTCTGAAGCCATATTGACAAGAGCTATGTATATGAGTTTGGCTAGATAAGAGTAACGCTGCTTGTAGATTAGTTTTTCAAATATTTTTGACAAGCTAGGCAGGATTGTATATAGGTCTGTAGTTGTTAACCATCTGTGAGATCACCACATTTGTGGACAGGGGTTACTCTCGCTTTCTTTAGAATATCTGGAAAGGTTTGGAGTTCAAGTGACTTGTTGAAGAGCAATGCAATAGCAGGGGCTAAAGTTCTGGAGGCTTTTTGTAAATTAAAGTGGTATCTCCTCAAGGGCCTAGACTTGGTTTTAAGGGAAAGGATTATGTCAGTAACATCAGTGGAGTTAGTAGGCATTAGGTACAGAGACTGGATAGTTTCCTGTAAGATAGTCCTGGATATTAGTACTGGACGATGGAATATCATTTGCAAGGGATGACCCAATGGAAGAGAAGAACCTATTGAACTCAATAGCAGTGTCAGAGGCTGAAAGCAGGCCATCATTATTTGACAGGAGTATTGGTTTGTTATTTATAATCATCTTTGATCCCAATATTTAAGAAATTGTGCTCCATGTTTTCTTAATATTGCCCTTTGTGTGGGTAAATTTGTCTTCGTAGTATTTATTTTGGCTCTCCTAATTATTTTAGATAGCAATGATGAGTAATTCTTTGAGAATTATTTGGAGACAATTCCTAACCTATACTTCTCAAGGTCATGCTTTTTATTAATGGATTTAGTATCCCCTTTGTAAGCCAAGGATTGTTTAGCCTTTTAGTTGTGACTTGTTTCTTTAGCATAGGACAGTGGGTGTTATAAAGGCTGAGAGTTTTTTGAAGAATTGATTGAACTGCAAGGTTTCTTAGATTAAGGACCTGCCCGAAACGCTGCGCGTACTAGTGGCTTTACAAGATTGTAATTACCATATTATATATTCTCACATTCCCATGTACCTTCTTGTATATGAATAAATAAATAAATAAATAAAAGGTTGATGTCCCCTATGTTCCCTAATTCAGATTCCCAGTTGATATTAGCAGCAGCAGCTATAAAATTACTTATAACTTCCCCAGGCTCGTGGGGTGGGCGCCCAAGCCCACCCTTTCACGTTCACTTTCACAAGCACTTTCACGCTCTCCACAAACAGAAAAAAAACTTGCCCCAAGTGCGAGCGGCGTTTCGGGCGACCGAGTGGCAACACTGAAAAGTGTACACTCTTTTCACTGTGCTGACCTTAATTTTCGATGTACATATTTCTTTTTTGTACCAATGTGTTTGCAATAGAATTTTCTAGAAGAACATATGTATAAAGTGTCACACAAAGATGCGTTAGACCGGCACCAAATAAAAAACTTGGTCGAGTACACTCGTGTAAACAATACAATGGTCTTACCACGATGATGTCGTTCTCCTAAATAGGCAATGTGGCTGTTAAAGAAAACGGAAATTTTATGGCAAACATGTTTATATTAACCCCAAGTCGATCGAATAACAATTGGATCTTATATAAATATTTTTTCAAATGCCGCTTGAGCGCGGCATTTAGGTGCATTCAAGAGAAAAATATATGTCGCGCTCAAGCGACATATGGGTGCGAAAGTGTACTGGTTGAGAGAGGTACAGTCATTAACATGATTGGGAAGGTCATTCCACATTCTGGGCCCTTTGATTTGTAGAGCATTTCTGGTTTGATTAAGTCGTATTCTTGGAATATCAAAAAGGTATTTGTCTTTATTGTGTATTGTTATTATTGTGTAATATTCTGATCTGCTTTTGTGTCAAAATTTCTTCAAAATACCTGTAATCATTTTTTGTTGATTTTACTGTAAATATTCTACTTAAAATTATCTGTTCCTGTAAAGAAAAGCTGTAAAATACCTGCTAACATTTTTTATCAATTTTACTGTTAATTTATCAAAAAATTTCTGCTAGTTTAAGGACTTGCCTGAAACGCTATGCGTGCTAGTGGCTTTGTGAGAATGTTAATTCAACTTATTTTCTATATTCTCTGTTAACCCCCAATGTAACTTCTTGTATATAAATAAATAAATACTCTGGAGAATGTGTTTCAATCTGTGGTGCGCCCCCACCTGGATTATTGCATACAGGCATTGAGACCTTATCTTCAGAAAGACATAAGTACTGCTCTGGAGAAGACATAAGTACTGCTCTGGAGAAGACATAAGTACTGCTCTGGAGAAGACATAAGTACTGCTCTGGAGAAGACATAAGTACTGCTCTGGAGAAGACATAAGTACTGCTCTGGAGAAGATGCAACACCGGGCAACAAAAATCATACCAGATCTTAGTCATCTCTCGTATCAGGAAGGGTTGAGGGCCACTGGGCTGACAACACAACAAAAGGCAACATGAAAGGCAACATGGAAAACCATCTCTAGTATCCTAGGAACTAAACAACACTCACATAACCAAATAAAACTCTATAAGGATGGCTATACACCGTCATCTGATTTAGAAATGGCAAATGAATTTAATAGCTTCTTTTCATCGATTGGTGCTAATCTTGTCAGTAAAATCCCACAGACTCAGACACATATTAACACATATCTCTCAGGCAGCTATCCAAACTCTCTTCTCCTTTCACCAATCAGCCCGGCAGATGTTGTGTCCATCATACACTCACTAAAAACCGAGGCAGGGAACATCAGTGTAATTCCGTCCATTGTATACAAGAGAGCTTCCCATGCCCTTGCCCCACCCATAGCCCTACTGTTCAACAAATCTATAGAGTGTCACACCTTCCCTGATATCCTCAAAAAAGCAAGAGTAACGCCAGTCCATAAAGGAGGTAATCCGGCGGACATAAACAATTATAGACCAATATCAAATCTACCCATTCTATCAAAAATATTTGAGAAAATTATTTACAAACAGCTCTATTCCTACCTTGTAAAATTCGACATACTCAGTATGTCGAATACTGCCAGTTTGGCTTCCGGTCCCAAAAGAGCACCAACGATGCAATCATTAGTCTCCTTG
The DNA here is from genome assembly GCA_020271785.1 of Procambarus virginalis. Taxonomy (NCBI): domain Eukaryota; kingdom Metazoa; phylum Arthropoda; class Malacostraca; order Decapoda; family Cambaridae; genus Procambarus; species Procambarus virginalis. The sequence goes on from WNGS01164999.1 coordinate 46,080, forward strand.
ACATAATCTACTCAGCCCTTGACAAAAATGAGTTTCCGATTGGACTCTTCATTGACCTAAGAAAAGCCTTTGATACTGTTAATCACAACTACTTCTTACTTAAACTCCAGCATTATGGAATCCGAGGCCTTGCCCTTGACTACATCCGATCCTATCTTAGTGACAGACACCAATATGTAACCATCAATGATACAACTTCTTCCATTCTACCAATTACCGTTGGAGTGCCGCAGGGCAGTATCTTAGGACCTCTTCTATTTCTTATTTTTTTTTTTGAGATATATACAAGAGTTGTTACATTCTTGTACAGCCACTAGTACGCGAAGCGTTTCGGGCAGGTCCCTGGAATACGATCCCCGCCGCGAAGAATCGTTGTTACAACCAAGTACACATTTTACTGTTGCGTTAAACAGAGGCTACAGTTAAGGAATTGCGCCCAGTAAATCCTCCCCGGCCAGGATACGAACCCATGACATAGCACTCGCGGAACGCCAGGCGAGTGTCTTACCACTACACCACGGAGACTGTAAATATATATAAACGATCTGCCTAATGTCTCTAATATTTTCAAACCTATGTTGTTTGCTGACGATACTACCCTTATCTATTCAGACCTCAATCCATATACACTAAATAATGTTGTGAACAATGAATTAAAAAAGTCCACTTATGGATGTCAACTAACAAACTAACATTAAACATCGAAAAGACTTACTACATCTTATTTGGAAACAAATCATCAAATGCAAAACAGCTTCAGATAGACAACATTAACATCAGTAATAAAAATGATGGCAAGTTTCTTGGCCTATTCCTAGACAAGAGACTCAACTTCAGCACCCACATTCAACACATAACTAAGAAAGTCTCTAAGACAGTTGGTATACTCTCCAAAATAAGATATTATGTTCCTAACTCCACTCTCCTCTCACTATATTATGCTCTAATCTACCCCTATCTTAATTATGGTATCTGTGCATGGGGGTCTACCACTGCAAACCACCTTAAGCCCATTGTTATAAATGATGGTGGGCTTGCTATGGGGGAACTTGTTCTATTAAGGGGTAAGGGTAAGTAGAATACAGAGGTATCAAATACGGGAGAACTAAAAGGCCCGGCCCCCAAAATAAAATATCCACAGTAATAAATACTTGCTATTAAACCCTGTTAGTCTAGAATAGATTATTGTACTCCCACACAGGAAAAAGGAATACTCTGTTCAAACTTACTTATTTATTAACCCCTTAACAACTCCCCCCATACACAATCACACCAATAACAATATAATACTAACTTTACCACACAATCTTACGTTAAAAGCCTTGGTCCACATAGACAGGATACAAGGTTTTACACTGGAAACAAGCTAGGGTAAAGCTCTACTATAAAACACTTGAAGTTAGAGTCAGCTTAGGGTAGGGAGACCACGTGGTTCCACTGAGACCCCCTATAGAATAACTATTAAGATAAACACTTAAAAACACCTACTACACCCTAAGTATACTACTCTACACATAGAACAAGGGTATGCCAGAATATAACAATAAAAAATCGCAAAGATGACTTAACCAGACGAAGACACAGAAATAAAGAACTAAGAGGAAGGAGAGGCACTTCCTTTCACCACAGCCAGCCAGCAGAGAAGGACGAGGGAGTCTCTCCCTCCTTCCCAGTCGGCTGAGCTGCCGGCAGACTGTTCAACTAATCATACCGGCGCCCGATACAAAGTTTACTCAGGTTTACTTTACAAATGATTAGACAGTACTAGTAAACATAGTTGGTGCCTATTTTATTATTTAATAATCAACCCCAAGCTCAATCTTTAAATACTCTTTGAGAAACAAGAATAGTCTTATGTCTGACAGGGAAGATACGACATATGCAGCTCGCGAAGCGTGTTTACTATATGGTAGTTTTTTAAGCTCAAAATTTGACCTCTGGTTTCCATCTAAATGACCCAGGGTCGTAACACCCATCATCACCCAGCAAAAATCTGCAATCAGAATAATAACTAACTCTGCTTTCAGACAACACTCAGCTCCCTTGTTTAAATCCCTAAACTTGCTAAATATTAACTCCCTCCACACATTCTCTTGTGTCAACTACATTTACAAAACCCTGTTCGTAAATGCAAACCATGCTCTGAAACTCTCCCTGAACAGATGTAATAGGACCCATTATCACCACACCAGAAATAAATATCTCTTTGATATCCCCAGAGTCAAACTTAATCTGTGTAAACACTCTATGCAAATTAAGGGACCTAGTCTATGGAACTCACTCCCTAGTGAATTGAAAAACTGTAAAACTTTTGCCTTATTTAAAAGCAAAACCAAAAAGTACCTAATTTCATCTTCTTAGTTCCTACACTGAGCTTTAATTTGCTCTGTACCTAGTGTTACCCAATCTCCTAATTTTTATATATTTAACCCAAACAACCTTATCATTGTGTTCATTGCTGTCTTCTTTTATGTGCTAGCCATATGCTGTATTGTGCCTACCAATTTAGTCAACTGCCATTCAAGCTGTCATTGCAATCAATCTTAGCTACCTATGTGCTTTAATATACTGTACGTACAATTTTCTCTCATCTTTTTTTTTCTTGCCATGTAACTCTTTTCATTTTTTTATATAAATTTTGCAAGTATTTACCTACTTAAATTTTTTTTTTTTTAGATTTAGGACCTGCCCGAAACGCTGCGCGTGCTGGTGGCTTTACAAGTTTGTAATTACCAAGTTATGTATCCCCACATTCACAATGTACCTTCTTGTATATGTATAAATAAAATAAAATAAAATAAAATAAAATAATAAGGTTGTTTTGGGTTAAATACATAAAAATTAGGAGATTGGGTAACACTAGGTACAGAGCAAATTTAAATGCCTCCTATAACATCTCAAACCAATTCTATTTGCTGACGACATAACGTTCATTTACTCCAGTCCTGACCCCCTTGCTCTAAATGTCACAGTGAATACTGAGCTAAATAAAGTCCATCTTTGGCTAACTGCCAACAAACTTACCCTCAATATTGACAAAACTTTCTATATTTTGTTTGCCAATAAATCCTCAAATCAAATAAATCTCAGGATTAACAATACCCAAATTTGTAACAAAGTAGATGGCAAATTCCTTGGCGTTTTCATTGACCACAAGCTGAATTTCCAGGGACACATTCTAAATATATCAAAAAAAGTTTCAAAAACTGTTGGCATTCTTTCTAAGGTCAGATGCTGTTTATTATTTAGATATTATGTACCTCGACCTGCCCTGGTGACACTCCATTTCTTTCTCATCTATCCTTATCTCAACTATGGTATTTGTGCTTGGGGTTCTACTACCCAAAATCATTTACGTCCTCTAATTACTCAACACAAAGCTGCTATTAGGACAGTATCTAACTCTGGCCCCAGACATCACTCGGTACCCTTACTCAAATCTCTGAATATATTAAATAAATAAATAAATAAATATGTTTATTCAGGTAAGGCACATACATACAAGTGATTTTACATAAGTTGATCAATTTATAAATAGAGCTAGTACATACAATGCCTAAAGCCACTATTACGCAATGCGTTTCGGGCAGGAAAATCATTAATATCTAAAACTTAATACTAATTGAGTACAAAGAACAAAATGTGTTGAGAACAAATACAAATAAAGATAAAAAATGGGGGGAACATGACTGAAAAAGCAGCACAAATACAATAGGTCGACAAACAGCGTTGATTAAAAAAATAACATACATGGGTTGACAAAAGAGGGGTAAGGTAGGTTACAGGGAATTTATTAGGTAGTGTTTCGTTTTTATCTTAAACTGGTTGAGAGAGGTACAGTCTTTAACATGGTTGGGAAGGTCATTCCTCATTCTGGGTCCCTTGGTTTGTAGAGCATTTCTAGTTTGATTAAATCATACTCTTGGAATATCAAAACTGTATTTATTTCTGGTGTGGTGCTCATGGGTTCTGTTACAACCTTCGATGGAGCTTTTGAGGTCAGGATTGGTATTACAGTTCAGCGTTTTATATATGTATAATACACATGAGAGAATGACTTAATATCTAACATATTCAGAGATTTGAGTAGGGGTACTGAGTGATGTATGGGGCCAGAGTTGGATATTGTCCTAATAATAGCAGCTTTGTGTTGAGTAATTAGAGGACGTAAATGATTTTGGGTAGTAGAACCCCAAGCACAAATACCATAGTTGAGATAAGGATAGATGAGAGAGTAATAGAGCGTCACCAGGGCAGGGCGGGGTACATAATATCTTATTTTTGAAAGAATGCCAACAGTTTTAGAAACTTTTTTTGCTATATTTAGAATGTGTCCCAGGAAATTCAGCTTGTAATCGATGAGGACACCAAGGAATTTACCATCAACTTTACTACTGATTTGTATATTGTTTATTCTTAAATTAATTTCATATGAGGATTTATTACCAAACAAAATATAGAAAGTTTTGACAATGTTATGGGTGAGTTTGTTAGCAGTTAGCCAAAGATGGACTATATTTAGTTCAGTATTCACAGTGATATTTAGAACAAGAGAGTTAGGACTGGAGAAAATTAAAGTTGTGTCAACAGCAAATAAGATTGGTTTGATGTGTTGAGAGGCATTTGGAAGGTCATTAATTCTTGTTTTTTGTTGGAATTGTTGACTTCAGTGAGATTGCCACTTTCATGGACTAAGGTTACTCATAAATTGCTTGTTTTTTAGAATATCAGGAAAGGTTTGAAGTTCAAATGATTTGTTGTAGAGCAATGCAATGGCTAGAGCTAAAAATCTAGAGTCATTTTTAGTAAATTAGGGTTGGTATCTCAACATATGATATATGTGCAAGGTATCTGTGCATTCATCCACTGCAAATTACCTCAAGCCCATCATCACCCAACAAAAATCTTCTATCAGAACTGTAAAACTATCTTCAAACAATACACAGCCTCTCTATTTAAATCTCAAAATATGCTAAATATACACTCGCTCTACACATTCTCTTGTGCTATTTACATGTACAAAACCTTGTTCCTAAATGCTAATGCTGATCTGAAACTCTTCATTGACGGATGTAATAGAACCCACGAGCACCACAACATAAGTAAATATTTCGTTGACTTAAATTGACAGTCATGCTAATATAATTGCCAGTCAGGCTTATGTAATTCATAATCATCTTAATATAATTGCCAGTTTGGATAATATAATTGACAGAGAGGATTATGCCAGTCAGGCCAATATAATTGCCAATAAGGCAAATATAATTGCCAATCAGGCTAATATAACTTCAAATTGGGCATTTTCACCCACAGGGTTATTGATTGATGGAACTGCCTTCTTGTCGAAGCCTTAACTGCCAAAACTGTGCTGAATTTCAAAAAAATTGGAACAGATCATCAAGGCAAATGGGGGAGTTGGAGGGGAGACCTTCAACAAGCCGTCGGCTTCCTGTTCTCATTGAGGCCACTAGGGTTAGTGGCCCTGAGGTAAATCGGGTAAAGTCTTATTCCCAGACAATTACAGCATAACTGATAAAATATGGTAGAATAATATAAATTTCTGGTTAATTCTGAGTGATATAATTTCTAGAGTAATATAAATTTAAATATCATATTCACTTGACTGACAGTTATAAATGCCAGTCTGCCTTCAATAAACTCTTTGGTGAAATATTTATAATCAAGAGAGGAACTCATAAATAAGCCCAAGCAAAAAATAAAAATGGACATCAGTTTGCATTTTTATTTAATTATATATTTTTATTTATTTACATATATACAAGAAGGTACATTGAAGGTTAAGAGAGAACATAGAGTTAAAGTTGAAATTACAATCTTGTAAAACCACTACACCCATAGCGTTTCGGGCAAGTTCTTAAACTAACCTTAGAGCAAATCCATAAACTAACAAAGTTTTAGAGATATAAGAGTAAAATTGATAAAAGGTGTTTAACAGGTACTTTACAGCTTTACTTTACAAGTACAGATGATTTTCATTAGGATAATTACAGTAAAATTTGCAAAAAAAATTCAGGTACATTGCAAGAACTTTTGACACAAAAGCAGATTAGAATAATGCACAATAATAACAATAAACAATAATGAACAAGGAATCCTAGGTAATTAGGAAAACATCTCAGAGTTATACATTGGTTCACTGAAGGACAATATGAGGATCATTACAAGGAGTAATGCAGTAGAATATGCACTCAATACAACAAACATGATAACAGATGATCTAAGATTACAATGGTGAAGAATATGGCTTAAGTACAAAGAATGGGGGATTGGGTAGCACTAGAAACAGTGCGAAGAGAAAGCTCTAGGTAGAAGACTATGAAGATGAAATTAGGTACTTTTTGGTTTTATTTTTGAATAAGGCAAAAGTAGGACAGCTTTTCAGTTCATTGGGGAGTGAGTTCCATAGACTAGGTCCCTTTATTTGCATAGAGTGTTTACACAAATTGAGTTTGACTCTGGGGATATCAAAGAGATATTTATGTCTGGTGTGGTGATAATGTGTTCTATTACATCTGTTCAGGAAGAGTTTCAGAACAGGGTTTGCACTTAAGAAAAGAGGTTCTATAAATGTAATTGGCACAAGAGAATGTATAGAGTGAATTTATGTTTAGCATGTTTAGGGATTTAAATAGGGGAGCTGTGTGTTGTCTGAAAGCAGAGTTAGTTATTATCCTGATAGCAGATTTCTGTTGGGTGATGATGGGCTTTAAGGTAGTTTGCAGAGATTGAACGCCAAGCACAGATACCATAAGATAGGGATAGATAAGTGCATAATAGAGTGATAGGAGAGCATAGTAGGGTACATAATATCTCATCTTAGAGAGTATACCAACTGTTTTAGAAACTTTTTAGTTATGTGTTGAATGTGGGTGCTGAAGTTGAGTCTCTTGTCTAGGTATAGGCCAAGGAACTTTCCATCATTTTTATTGCTAATGTTTACAATATCTGAAGCTGAATTGCATTTGTTGATTTGCTTCCAAATAAGATGTAGTAGGTCTTTCCTATGTTTAGTGCAAGTTTCTTGGTTGACATCCATAAGTGGACTTTTTTTAGTTCATTGTTTACAACATTATTTAATATGAGTGGGTTGGGGTCAGAATAGATGAGAGTAGTATCATCAGTAAACCAAATTGGTTTAAGCATGTTAGAGACATTAGGCAGATCATATGAATGTGATGAGAAAATTCCTTGCTTAACATACATTTCCCTACCAATCAAATGGTCTCATCTTAAATACATATCAGATTGTCATCTTCACCAGCTCCAATGCTAAATAATATTACAACAGAAATGTCCATTACTTAGCTACAGAATATAATTCATTAAAAATATATTTCCTCAGAGAACATTAACAGAAAGCACATCATTATTTACATAATGATGTGCTTTGATGTGGGGAAGGGGGTGACGACCTTTAACAAGACTTCCTGTTCTCATCAAGGCCACTAGGGTTAGTGACCCTCGGGTAAATCAGGTAAAATATTATTCCCATACAATTACAGCATAACTGATAAAGTTAGGCTAGAGTAATATAAATTTCTGGTAAATTTAGATTGAAATAAATTTCTAGAGTAATATAAATTTTAGTTTCATAGTCACTTCACTGACAGTTATAAATACCAGTCTGCCTTCAATAAACTCTTTGGTGAAATATTTATAATCAAGAGTAGAACTCATAAATAGGCCTAAACAAAAAACTAAAAATGGACATCAATTTGCGTATGAATCTGATGAGAAAATTCCTTGATTACCGTACATTTCCCTACCAATGAAATGGTCTCATCTTAAGTACATCTCAGACTGTATTCTTCACCAACTCCAATGCTAAATAATATTACAACAAAAATGTCCATAATTTAGCTAGAGTATATTAAATTTTAAATAAATTTCCACAGAGAGCTAAAACAAAGCACATTATTATTTACATAAATGACAAGAAAAACATTTAAAGATTTGTTTTATCTTTGCTAAACTAAAGAGATTTTTCTATACTTATAAGCAATTTTGAGTTTTCCTACAGTAACAGCTTCTCTAGTTCTTGCTTGGTCATCTAACTTTCATAAAAGAACAATATAATAAAATATCTTTAGATCTTTACCTTTCATTGTTTAGTGTATTTATCGAACAAAATATAATTACCTCTGAACAACATTCAACTGAACAAAACCACAAGGGCCGTGACAAGGATTCAAACCTACGTCCGAGAGCATCCCAGACGCTGCCTTAATCAACTGAGCTACAACATGATACAACTGACATTGTGGTAACACACTGTTAAATAAATAAATAAATAAATATGTTTATTCAGGTAAGGTACATACATAGAAGTGATGTTACATTAATGGATTGATTTATAGATAGAGCTAGTACATACAATGCCTAAAGCCACTAAAACTAAAACGCAATGCGTTTCGGGCAGGAAAAACATTAATATCTAGAACTTAATACTAATTGAGCATAAAGAATAAAATGTGTTGAGAACAAATACAAATAAAGATAAAAAAAAGGGGGAACATGACTGAAAAAGCAGCACAAATACAAAAGGTTGACAAACAGCATTGATTAAAAAAAAAATAACAGACATGGGTTGACAATAGAGGGGTACGGTAGATAACAGGGAATTTATTAGGTAGTGTTTAGTTTTAATCTTAAACTGGTTGAGAGAGGTACAGTCTTTAACATGATTGGGAAGGTCATTCTACATTCTAGGTCCCTTGATTTGTAGAGCATTTCTAGTTTGATTAAAAAGCTTTGTTAGATTAAAAAACCATGTTAGATTAAAGGTAAGTTAATATACCATTATGTGCCTCATTATCCTTCAATATTCTCTTAATTATCTTCCACACTCAAAGTGTTTAGCCTGTTATTTGCACGTGTCATCTTGTGCCTCTTCATATGTCCACGGTGACGGAATTTCTTCCCCACACTCTGGACACTCGAAAGTTTGCCATCTAAATGCACTAACATGTGAGTGTTCATACTTCCACGCTGATTGAATCTCTTCCAACACTATGGACACTAATGAGGTTTGTCACCTGAATGCACTAACATGTGAGTCTTCATATGTCCACCCTGACTGAATCTATTCCCACACTCTGGACTCTCGTGAGGTTTATCACCTAAATGTACTACCATGTGAGACTTCATATCTCCATGACGACTAAATCTCTTTCCACACTCTGCACACTCATGAGGTTTGTCTCCTGAATGCACTAACATGTGCTTTATTATAGTTCCACGTAATCTAAATTTTTTGCCACACTCGGCACATTGAAAAGGTCTCTCATCTGCATGCACCATCCGGTGTCTCTTCATACTTCTAAGACGACTGAATCTCTTCCCACACTCTGGACACTCATGGGGTTTGTCACCTAAATGTACTACCATGTGAGACTTCATATCTCCAAGACGACTAAATCTCTTTCCACACTCTGCACACTCATGAGGTTTGTCTCCTGAATGCACTAACATGTGCGCTAGTATAGTTCCACGTAATCGAAATTTTTTGCCACACTCGGCACATTGAAAAGGTCTCTCATCCGCATGCACCATCCTGTGAGTCTTCATATTTCCAACACGACTGAATCTCTTCCCACACTCTGGACACTCATGAGGTTTGTCACCTGAATGCACTAATATGTGAGTCGTCATACTTCCACGTTGACTGAATCTCTTCCCACACTCTGGACATTCATTAGGTTTGTCACCTGAATGCACTAACATGTGCTGTATTATTGTTCCACGATCTCCAAATTTTTTGCCACACTCAGCACATTGAAAAGGTCTCTCATCCGCATGCATCATCCGGTGTCTCTTCATATTTCCAAGACGACTGAATCTCTTTCCACACTCTAGACACTCATGAGGTTTCTCTCCTGAATGCACTAACATGTGAGTCTTCACATTTGAAGGACAGGTGAATACCTTCGAACACTGTGGACACTGGTGAGCCTTCATCATCTTTATGACAGGTGCAGTTTGTGTGAAGGTTTTCTCCCCCGGATGTTGGGAGAAGCGTCAAGGCTTGAGTGTTGTTTCTTAGAGTTAGACTTGATGTGAGCACTTGACGGTCAATGATGGTGCTTCTTCTTTATGATAGGTGCAGTTTGTGTCAAGGTTTTCCCTTAATGCTCGTGCTGGACATCACCGGCTGTGGCGCTGCTAAAATGGCGGCGGTTGTTTACCCTCATCACCTAAGCGTTCCAATGTTTTTTGTCTGGTTCCACATATCATTTTTCCTACTTATTTTTGTTTATAATTGGTCATTTACAATTAAGACTTGTATTTATACCCATGTTTTTCAATCAAAAAATGTACTTGGAATTGTTTATTTAAACATAATGCTACACGTTTATGCTTTTTGAAGGAAACAGCTCTCCCATAGCGGATGTGCACCGAACAATAATAAAACTGACCCAAATATCAGTTGGGTTAACCCATGTATCGCGTTTCCAAAAAGGTCACCCATGTAGGAATAGTCGAACGCCGAAAAAATATGGCTGAAATCATCTTGATAACTTAAATTATTTATTAGTCAGAAGAAAGACAGAAATGGGAGCATTATATAAAACCTTTACCAGACAAATATTTTTTAAGTAAAACCGAAGATATTTGTAGTTGTATAAAAGTGGCAGTTTAGACACTCTGTACATTGACAACATCGCAAACTAATATTTTGGGGACTGGTCAAGTCGTCTACTGCAATTTCGGATACCGGGCTAGAAACAACTTCGTTCACTGAGAAGTTTGTACATACAAACCATTCCTTTCGTATATGCGCTGGTTTGAGTTCGCTTTTGTTCTCGTCTGAATAAATACATGGCACTTGTTCATATAATTAGCGCTTCCATTGTTAGAATTATTTATCCATTATTAGAATAACAAGGTGCAAACATACCCCCTTACAGTTCAAATCTATTTATTTATATACAAGAAGGTACATTGGGTTGCGAGAGTACATAACATATATTAAGAGGTACATTGTAGCAAGATTTGAGATTAAAGGATTTAAGACTAACACGTTTAGAAACAAGGCGCCCCCGAAGGAGGCTTTTATTTGTTATGCACCCCATACTCAACCAGTAAGTAGTGGAGCAAAACATAGATTACATGGTCATAAAGTCCTAATCATATCAATTCAATTTTCAATTTCTTTCGTTATTATGCACCCCATACCCATCCCGTGGGCGGTGGTGTAAAGGATTATAGAGGCACATAATCGGTTCAGGAACTGAACCCTCTAGTTCGTTTAGCTAAGCAAATAACAATTTGTGACGCTAGTTACAAAATTATTAATATTATATATACATGTACACACTCATACATGTACATATATATATATATATATATATATATATATATATATATATATATATATATATATATATATATATATATATATATATATATATACATACACATACATATCTAATCACCTACACAAATACACACATCAATAATATTTTGTGTCACAAGTGATCAACAAGAGGCTCACAACAGTCACTATACAGGCACTTTACATCTATAGTGAGTCACACAGTTACTAGTCTTGCTCCACACCCACCCAACTGGGCGGCAGCTTTACAGTCATGTGCTCCACACCCACCCAACTGGGCGGCAGCTTTACAGTCATACCTTGAGGATACCTTGAGGTGCTTCCGGGGCTTATCGTCCCCGCGGCCCGGTCATCGACCAGGCCTCCTGGTTGCTGGACTGATCAACCAGGCTGTTGGACGCGGCTGCTCGCAGCCTGACGTATGAGTCACAGCCTGGTTGATCAGGTATCCTTTGGAGGTGCTTATCCAGTTCTCTCTTGAACACTGAAGGGTTTGCCAGTTATGCCCCTTATGTGTAGTGGAAGCGTGTTGAACAGTCTCGGGCCCCTGATGTTGATAGAGTTCTCTCTCAGAGTACCAGTTGCACCTTTGCTTTTCAACGGGGGTATTCTGCACATCCTGCCATGTCTTCTGGTCTCATGTGATGTTATTTCTGTGTGCAGGTTTGGGACCAGCCCCTCTAATATTTTCCACGTGTAAATTATTATGTATCTCTCCCGCCTGCGCTCAAGGGAATACAGATTTAGGCTCTTTAGTCAGTCCCAATAGTTTAGATGTTTTACCGAGTGGATTCTAGCAGTAAAGGACCTCTGCACGCTCTCCAGGTCAGCAATTTCTCCAGCTGTGAAAGGGGCTGTCATTGTGCAGCAGTACTCCACTCTAGAGAGCACAAGCGTTTTGAAAAGTGTCATCATCGGTATAGCATCTCTAGTGTGAAAAGTTCTTGTTATCCAACCTGTCATTTTTCTTGCAGTTGTGACGGCTACTTTATTGTGTTCTTTAAAGGTAAGGTCTTCCGACATGAGTACACCCAGATCCTTTACATTGCCTTTTCGTTCTATGTTATGATTTGCCTGAGTTTTGTACGTGGTTTCCGTTTTTATATTTTCATTTTTTCCATAGCGCATGAGCTGGAACTTGTCTTCGTTAAACACCATATTATTTTCTGTAGCCCATAGAAAGACCTGATCTACATCTGACTGGAGGTTCGCCGTGTCCTCTATGTTGCCTACTCTCATGAAGATCCTAGTGTCATCTGCAAAGGATGATACAGTGCCATAGGTTGTGCTCTTGTCTATGTCCGATATGAGGATGAGAAAAAGTACTGGAGCAAGCACAGTACCCTGGGGGACTGAGCTCTTAACGGTTGATGGGCTGGATTTTATTTTGTTGACTATTACACATTGGGTTCTGTTGGTCAGGAAATTGTAGATCCATCTGCCTACTTTTCCGGTAATTCCTTTTGAGCGCATTTTATGGGCAATAACACCATGGTCACATTTATCAAAAGCTTTTGCGAAATCTGTGTAAATTACATCAGCGTTTTGTTTGTCTTCCATAGCATCTGATGCCATATCATAGTGGTCCAGCAACTGCGACAGGCAAGAGCGCCCTGTTCTGAAACCATGTTGTCCGGGGTTATGGAGATGCTGTGATTCCATGTATTTTGTGATCTTGCATAGGTTCCAGTTCGCTTTAGCAAACTGCCACCTAGGGAAAGAGAGGGAAGGGTGAAAAGAGAAAAAGGAAACAAGGATCGGGAAATGGTCACTGCCATGGAGGTCATCAAGAACCTGCCACGTGAAATCTAAGTGAAGAGAAGAAGAGCAGAGAGAAAGATCAAGACAGGAAAGGGTGCGAGTCAGAGAGTCCAAATGCGTGAGCTCACCAGAATTCATTAGAGACAGGGAAGAAGAGAGGATAAACGGCTCAAGAAGGCGACCATGGGTGTTCGTCAGAACATCACCCCAAAGGAAATGATGACAATTGAAATCACCCAGCAGGAGCACAGGCTCTGGCAAGGAGTCCAGGAGGTGTTTCAGATCGGGAAGAGAAAGCGAGACACTCGGGGGGGAGATAAATGGAAGAAACGGTGTACCATTTCCCCACAAAGATACGAGCAACAAAACAATGGAGAGGCAAAGGAAAAAGTATGGGGACAAAGGGAACATCAGAGCAAATCAAGAGAGCAAAAAGAGTTAGGAGCCCCAGCAACAGCTGAGGGGGGCGGGGAGAAAAAGGAATAGCCACGAAAACGACCAGAACAAGGAAGAAACAAAGGCGAATGAGGAACATAGCATGTTAAAGAAGATCAGGGTTGGGATCAGGGTCAGCAAAGTCAGGGTTAGGGGGGCATGGGTAAACTGAGCAAAGACGGAGGGAAGGAAGCGGGAGAACAGACCAAAGGTGGACGGGCGGGGTCCGGAGGAGGAGGAGGAAGAGGAGGAGACAACCGAGAGGAGCAGTCATGGACAGCAGCAAGAAGAGGAGTAGAAAAAGGGGAGTACACCTCAGCAAGGGCAGCAACCGAGAGCAGAAGTAGGGGCCGAGGAAGAAAGCAAAGACTTCTTACCCGCTGGGGAGGAGGAAGAAGAGGAGCCAGGCTTATGCTTCTGACTTAAAGAGACAGGTGTCCCAGCAACTACGTACCGGGTAATGGATTCCAGCGTCTCAACAGGAGAAGCTGAACGAGAGCACACACGACGACCGTTGGGAGAGCGATGGACATCAGCCCGCACTGACAGGCGGCAGGGAGAGTCAATAGATGGAGGAGAAGGACGGGAAGGAGGATCGGAAGGAGACGAGGAAGAAGACACAGGGGACATGACAGACCGGGCAGAAAGAAGGGGAACCCCAGACAGAGGACCAGGAGGGGGGCCCTTTGGGACAGAACTCAAAGGAACAGAGGAGGGGGCAGTGGGCGTATCAGAGTCCAAGGCCCGGAAACGGTTGTTTTCTGAGGAAGGTGAAAAGGACGGGGAGAGGAAGAGCGCAGCAACACGCGAGCATAAGAGACGTTAGCATAAGGCGGGAGCCGGCGAACCTGGCTCCTTGCCTGATGAAAAGAAAAATGGTCCTGGTGCTTCAAGTTGAGGACAGCTGCCTCAAGCTTGTAATGGATACATGCACTGGACAAGGTAGGGTGGGCCTAACCGCAATTGAGGCAGCAAGCCTGGGAAAAAGTGCACTCCGACTTAGAGTGACCTTCGCCCCCACACAAAGGACAGAGAGAGACAGTCCCAGAGCAGCAGAGGGCACCATGCCCAAACCTCCAGCACTTATTACAGAGCCGAGGAGAGGGAATGTACTCCTGGATGGAGCACCTGGCACCAACAAGAATAACAGAGGGCGGAAGGGTCCTACCATCAAAAGTAATCTTCACAACCCGAAGGGGTTGACGGCGACGACCACGAGGGGGACGAGTAAATGTGTCTACCTGGAGGACAGAATGGCCCTGGGCCTCAAGGATATGCTGAATATCATCGTGGCATTCGTGCAGATTCCGAACACCTGTTGCAACATGGGGTGGGAGGAGAATAGTGCCAACACTGGCATTCAACCGAGCGTTCTTGGAGACCCGAACAGGGATCTCGCCAAGGCAGGATAAAGCAGCCAAGCAGGAGGTCGCACCCTGAGAAGGAGCAGCAACGACACGTGTACCAAGACGGGTTGGGTTGAAGGTGACAGACGCATCTACGGAATCAACGAGGTGCCTATGAAGGAAAAAATCGTCAGGAGGCACAGAATCAAGAGGGAGGTGATTAAAGTATTTGGCCCACAAAGCAGGACCAAACAAGGCTTGATATTCATCAGAACGGGAAGGGATTGAGCGAGTGCGGCCGTGTCGAGGACGGCGTTGAGAACCCCAGAGAGAGGGGGGGGTTAAAAGGCGCAGTAGTCACAACAAGAGACTGAGCCTTGCCAGGGGACGAGGTAGTCACCACTGGGGCTATTGGCTCGACCCAACTACAGAGCAGGGAGGGTGAGCCGAAGGGAGTAGTCAGGAGGGTCAAAGGAGGAGCAAGGTCGGAGCCCAACTCAGCGGGGGCTACAGAGCCCGGTCTTCCAATACAGTCCGACTCGGGTGCTTGGTCGCCCACCCCACGAGCCTGAGAGGGTACACGAGGAACATTCATCAACACGGATATGAAAAAAACACTTTCATTCTCGAATGAGCCCCCACACCCACCATGGAGCCACAATTAGAGGTAGGACACCCAACAAGAAGGTATCGCTGATCAAGCCAGGGCCCCCTAGGGGTGCATCGTGAGTATACGCCGTACAAACGCCACCTTAAAAACCGTCAGTCCATCGAGATCGGGTTCAGTGACGAAAGGGGGATTGACAATAAAAGGTTCCCCTCGCTCGAGACATTGGGTACTACAGTTCTATGGGTGCAAGAGTATGCCTCCACAAGCAACCAAGCATCAAAACAAAAGAAGGCCAAAAGAATGATCAAAACAGGCACAAGGTCAGCAGGAAATGACAATAAGAAAGGAGAAGAGGGAGGGGGGGGGGGGGGAGAAAAACGAAACAAAAGGAAAAGGCGTCCAACAAAATTAGTGAGGACAGCAGCAGGAGCACAAGGCTACAAAAGGACAGGGGGACTGCCCCAAGGAGCATCACACTCCAATAGCCGCTCACCAAGCCCCCTCAAGGCAGCAACGAGCTGGACCGAGGGGGGGGGGGAGATTGGAGTGGTGAGAGGGAGGGTGGTGGTAGTGAGAGAAGAGTGATGGTGAAGGAAGAGTAGTGGTGAGGGAGGTGTTTGGTTAATATGGTTCACTTGTTTTGTGATCCACTTGTGTTATCAAACTTTTTATATGAAGGAATTACTAATTGTAACCTGTGACATATGCCCTAACACAGGAACTAACTAGGAATGCAATTACGCAATGAACTTTATTTCATTTTAGTTATATAAAATACATCTTACCTGAATGTCACTCAAAATATTATCGATACTTCACCAACTTTGGAAATATGGGAGCCCCGGAAATAACGACCTGGGTACAGCCCCATATAGGCTGTTAAATTGAGTGGATACTTACTCCAAAAATTATGAAACTTGATAGCAATAATAAGTTTTTAAACACAAAAATACTTTTATTGTTTATTATCAAGACATGTTGAGGTACACAACTGTTATCAATCAAACCTTTATCTTTACAAATCATGGAATACATTTCTAAGGAAAAGAACATCACTTATGATACAGAAATCACAATAGCGTGATACATCTAATGAACAAATCCACAAAAGCCGTAATGAGGGGTTCTAACTTGGGTCCGGGCTAAGGTGTGTGCTGAGGTCCGGCTAAGGCGCGTCTGGGATCATCCAGGATGTAAATCAGTACAGTCACGATGGGTCACACCACTGTGGCTAGATCACTTCGCCACCACAGCCACACAAGCAACGCCATACTCAAGTGGTGTACCTGTCAAGTAAAAAAAAGAAAAAAAGATTCTCTATAATATTCTCTCTTTTCTGAGTAAATACCCAACCTGTCCTCCAGTAAAGAACGTCACTTTTCGCTCTTATGCATCACACAAGGCCAAAAAATGTACTAGAAAATTAAAGTGGCTCGAGAAAGTGACGTACTGTCCCATTTTCTGTTTTGGAGCCTCTGGTAGAGTATCAGAGACTACTTTAAACTGACAGTTTTCTTGACGTTGTGAAACCTTTGGAGGATGGCCTGAAACCCCGCCCATCCCCTGAAACTGGGTAATGACGATCACTGTTATTTATCACGCTAGGCAAACTTACACTACAGAAAAGTTTGCCCAAAGCATGGGCTTTGGGCACTTTGGGCATATGCCCTTAACAAATGAATCAAATTACACCCAAAAGATTTATTTGATCTCAGGTCTAATACACAATAATGTACATGAACTTCACAACTCACCAGCTTGTACCATTCAAGGTAGACAA
>WNGS01164999.1:92173-102517 GCA_020271785.1 Procambarus virginalis
GTGAAATCTTTGTAATTACATCAGCATTTTGCTTGTCTTCCATGCCATCTACTGCCATGTCATAGTGGTCCAGCAATTGTGATAGGCAAGAGCGCTCTGTTTTGAAACCATGTTTTCCAGGGTTATGGAGATGCTGTGATTCCATGTGTTTTGTGATCTTATTTCTTAGCACTCAAAGATTTTTTATGTTGAGTGATGTCAGTGCTATCCCTCTGTACTTTTTTTTCCTCTCCCTTATTTCCTCCTTTATAGAGTGGTGCTATGTCTGCTGATTTTAGTAGGTCAAGGATAATGCCAGTATCTAGGCTTTGCCTCCAAAGAATGTGAAGGGCCTACAACAGTGTTTTTTTTTACAGTTCTTGATGAATATGAAGTTCCAAGAATCAGGGCCTGGTGCAAAGTGTATAGGCATACTGTCTATGGCTTCTTCAAAATCCAGTGAGGATAGGGTGACATAAGATATATGATTTGATGTTGGCAATACATCCATGAAAAATTTATTTGGGTTATCAATCTTTAGTGTGTGTAGTGGCTCATTTCAAACAGTCATACTGATTCCTCACTATTTCGCTCATTTCTTTGTTGTCATCTGTGAAAGTCCTATCTCTGTCGCAAGGGCCTGATACTAGATGTCGTTTTTGATGACACAACATAATAGGATACAGGGTGAAACGAAGATGTGACTAGTATTTTTGTCTATATACGAGATTAGAATGAGAAATAGCAGCGGGGCAAGGACTGTGCCCTGGGGGTACAAAACTTTTCACTGCACTTGGGCTTGATCTTATTTGATCGACTGTCACACTCTGCATTCTGTTTGACAAAGTTGAAATTCCAACGCCCCACTTTACCCGTTATTCCCATTGATTTCATTTTATGGGCTATCACTCCTATTTATGCTCCATGGTCACATTTGTTGAATGCCTTTGCAAAGTCTGTGTATACAACATCTGCATTTTGCTTTTCTTCTAAGGCTTCTGTTATTATGTCACAGTAGTTGAGTAACTGTGACAAACAGGATCTTCCCACTCTAAATCCATGTTGTCCTGGGTTGTGTAGTTCATTATTTTCCATCAAACTAAAAATTTGATTCCTAATTACTCTCTCAAAACTTTTATTATGTGTGAAGTTAGTGCAACTGGTTTATAATTTTTTGCCCAAGCTTTGCTACCTTCCTTGTGCAGAGGGGCTATATATGCTGATTTAGGTGCTGCTGGTATCTCCCCTGTATCCAGGCTCTTTTTCCATATTATATTGAGTACTCATGCTACTGGTACTTTATATTTCTTTATGAATATTGAATTCCACGAGTCTGGACCAGGGGCTGAGTGCACAGGCATGTTGTCAATTTCTCTTTCAAAGTTTTCCAAGTTCATGTTAATACCAGTTATATTATCTGCAGCTTGGATGTCATTCATAAAGAAGCTGTCAAGATCTTCAACTTTCAAGTTGTTTATTTGGGTGCTAAACAGTCTCATACTGGCTTCTTAGAATTTCACTAATTTCTTTGTTGTCCTCTGTGTACGTTCCTTCAGTTATAAGTAAAGGTCCAATACTGGTGGAGATTTTTTATTTTGATTTTGCATATGTGAAAAAATATTTAGGATTTTTTTTATCTCTTGTATAGCTTTCCGTTTCAGTTCCATTTCCTCACTCATATGATCACTTCAACGTCTGCTCTATTCATAGAATTAATTCTCTGATCTACCCGTTTAGATTTATTTTCCTTTTTAAAGACAGTCGTGTCTGTTTAAGCATTTCCGTTATTTTTTCCTTTGTGCAGTCATCTGCGTTCTCCTTTTAGAGTGGTCCTCTTTCTGACCCTCCTCACAGGCATGTGCTTCAAGCAGATCTAGTATACTTCAGTTGTCAGTTGAGCTATTCCCTGTAATTACCTAATTGTAGTTACAGGATGAGAGCTACGCTTGTGGTGTCCCGTCTTCCCAGCACTCTTTGTCATGTAACACTTTGAAGATACTGACGGTTTTGGCCTCCACCACCTTCTCACTTAACTTGTTCCAACCGTCTACCACTCTGTTTGCAAAAGTGAGTTTTCTTATATTTCTTTAGTATCTTTGTTTAGTTAGTTTAAATCTATGACCTCTTGTTCTTGAAGTTCCAGGTCTCAGGAAATCTTTCCTATCGATTTTATCAATTCCTGTTACTATTTTGTACGTAGTGATCATATCACCTCTTTTTCTTCTGTCTACAAGTTTTGGCATATTTAATACCACTAACCTCTCCTCATAGCTCTTGCCCTTTAGTTCTTGGAGCCACTTAGTAGCATGTCTTTGTACCTTTTCCAGTTTGTTGATGTGCTTCTTAAGATATGGGCATCACACAACCGCTGCATATTCTAGCTTTGGCCTAACAAAAGTCGTGAACAATTTCTTTAGAATTTTGCCATCCATGTATTTAAAAGTAATTCTGAAGTTAGAAAGTGTGGCATAGGCTCCTCGCACAACATTCTTTTATGTGGTCCTCAGGTGATAATTTTCTATCTAAAACCACCCCTAGATTTCTTTCTTTATCAGAATTCTTTAAAGATTTCTCACATAATTTATAGGTTTGTGGGGTCTATGTTCTCCTATTCCACATTCCGTAACACGGCATTTATTCACATTAAATTCCATATGCCAAGTGGTGCTACATACACTTATTTTGTCCAGGTCTTCTTGAAGGGCATGAAAATCATCTAAGTTTCTCGTCTTTCCTATTATCTTAGCATCATCAGCAAACATGTTTATATAATTCTGTATACCAACTGATAGATAATTTATGTAGAGAATGAACATCACTGGTGCAAGAACTGAACCCTGTTGTACTCCACTTGTGACATTTCTCCAGTCGGATACATTCCCTCTGATTACGGGATACACGCCCTCAGTTTTCTATCAGCCAGAAAATCTTTCATCCATGTTAGAAGTTTACCTATCACCCCTCCAATATTTTCCAGTTTCCAGAACAACCTCTTGTGTGGAACTCTGTCAAAAGCGTTTTTTAAGTCCAGATAGATGTCAACCCAACCATCTCTTTCCTGTAAAATCTCTGTTGCTCGATCATAGAAACTGAGTAAATTCGATACACAGGATCTTCCAGATCGAAAACCATACTGTCTGTCTGATATTATATCATTTCTCTCCAGGTGTTCTACTCATTTATATTTTGTTATTTTTTCCAATATTTTCACTGTTAAACTTGTCAATGATACAGGTCTATAACTGAGGGGGGGGGGTCTTCCCTGCTGCCACTTTTGTAGATTGGAACTATGTTCTTCATCTGTAGACACCTCTATACGCTCTATGTTGTTCTCAGGAATTGTTATTGTGTCTGGTTCTCTGAAGATCTCATTTTGTATTACACACTTTGGAACTTTTTGCTTAATATTTCACACATTTCCTTTTCATTTTCCATGTATCTGTCCCCATTTTCAACCTCTGAATATTATCCTTTACCTGCAGCTTGCCTTTAATGAATTTATAGAAAAGGCCTGGATCTGATTTACATTTGTTTGCTATAATGTTCTCAAAGTTCCTCTCTGCCTCTCTCCTTATTGACGTGTAGTTGTTTCTTGCATCTTTGTATCGCTGGTATGTTTGGGGGTTTGGCCTCTTTCTATAATGATTCCATGCGTGTGTCTTTTGATCTCTGGCCTTCTCGCAATTTCTGTTGAACCAACCCTGTTTTCTAGTCTGCATGTCTGTTTTGGTATGAATGTTTGTGTGCCTTCAACATATATTGTCCAAAATTTGGTATACATCTCATTTACTTCTTTGCCTAGCAACAAGTCTGTTCAATTATACCCAAGAAAAATATTCTATGTTCCCCATAGCGTCCTCTCTTGAAATCGAGTTTAACCCTCAAACCGCTAGGGGCCCAAATGGAATTCACACCCACAGGCGCAACAAAAAAAAATCCAAAAATTTTTCGTCTTATAGAAGTGTTTATTTTTGTTCCCTGATCACGGAAAAAATAAAAAAAAAATCGTAGGTGGCATATTTTAGCTGCAATAGGGTAGGGAAGTGTGGCAAAAAAGGGGCGTTGGCAGAGCTTTCGCCAGACGAGGTCTGCTCCGCCCGAGCTGTCAGACGGCAGTTGCCACAAATATATTATTACCTAATTATTTCAATGTCTCTGATTTTTTCTAGTTTTTTTGCAGTAATATTATTCCATACAGTGAATTGTGGTATATTTATATTATAAAATGTGTGAACCATCGCTGTACTCAAAATTATGGTGTGCATATAAGTGATTCTATTATTATGTTCATAAAACAATAAACAAATAGTTTTGCTGTTGTTACACTATATACACAGGTTATATATAAGTATCTGCATGTTTTGTTCACCATAACGAACTACTAAGTTGGTCTTGTGAGTCAAAAAGCAACGAGGAGTGGCCGCCACACACCAGCGAGCCACTCACTGCCACTCCCTCCCTCAACACCATCTCACTCACCCTCATTTACCTCCCACAATACTGGTTTTGCATTTATTCACTATACACAGACGTTATATATACACATTTACATGTTTTGTTCACCATAACTGTACATCTAAGCTTGTATGGTGAATAAAGCCACAAAGACTTAGCTACTCACACAGTCAGCTGATCGGCGGCCGCCCTCAAGGCCAGACGCACTAATATTTCTCCTCCAACAATATTGGTTGTGGTGTTATTACGCTATATACACACATTATATATAAGTATCTACCTGATTTATTCACCATACTTGTACAAATTAGCTGGTATGGTGCCCAAAGACCATAGTAGCCATCAGTAAACAACGTGCCAAGTCGTGCAGACGACGCTCCTCCTTCACCAAAATGGCGGCTCCCAACCTACTCCTCTCGCTGTTATCTCACTCTATACACACGTTATATATAAGTATCTACATTTGTGTTCACCATAGCGAACCACTAAGCTGGTATGGTGAGTGCAGTCAATAAATGGTGGCCACACACAGTCAGAAGACGACGCCCACAACCCTCCCTCTACAGCCGTACTCCTCCCTCCATCGAGCACAGCGATAAATATCACCACAATCACGCTGTTATCAGAATCCTGGTCAGTTTTATCAAAGTCAGGGGTCTTCAGTAATACTATCACTGCTAAATAATAGCAGTATCATTTATATTATGGCATTTGTAGGCGATGCTGTGGTCACAAGCTGAACAGCGGTGCTGTGAGCTCGTGCTGCGTGCCCCAGCCTTGGTGGCTGGCTGAATACTGACGCTCTCACACCCAAGAATGTTGGGCTGGATTTTTTTCTAGGTGGCATCTGGCAACTATCAGTCGTGGCTGTACTATAGTTGCCCCTATCCCAGGCGGGGCGTTTAAATTATACCGCTAGACACGAAATCATTTATAAATGATGTGCGCGGTTTCGGTTTTGTCACTGATATCATTTATATATGATATGCGCGGTTTGAGGGTTAATAAGTGTTTCACTCTACCCATATTCTAATAGATTTTATCGCATAGTGTATTTAATGTCCAAGAGGACGTGATCACTCTTTCCCACGGGAAGAAGGTACTGGATGTCAAATACCTCTTCTTCTTTCCTGGTGAATACTAGATCCGGTACTGATAGAACATCCCCTTCCCTCATTCTTGTGGACTGCTTGGCGTGTTGATACATGAATGTTTCCAAGATGAGGTTTACAAACCTGCTTGTCCAAATGTCCTCTGTTCTTGCCTCGTAGGCCTCCCAGTCTATTGCCTTAACCCTTCAATTTCGCATCGCATCATATGATGCTTTGACCGACTTGCAGTAAATTGCGCATCGCATCATATGATGCATTGGAGTAGTACGCAAGATTTAAACGGCCCGCAGATACACGGGGTTCACCACACCTTCATCAGGGCTCTTGTAAACAGACGCTATTTTTAAAAAAATCGTGGGCCAAACTCCCGGGTGTTAGGGGCCTCAGTATCGAGTAAGCTACCAAGCCTGACGCACGGAGCATGAGCTCACAGCACTGCTGTTCAGCTTGTGACCACAGCATCGCCTAAAAATGCCATAATATACTTGTTCATGCTATTATGTAGCGATAATATTATTACAGAAGACCCCTGACTGTGATAAAACTGACCATGGGTCTGATAATAAGAGGATTGTGATGATATTTAGCGCTGTGCTCCATGGAGGGAGGAGTAATGCTGTGGGAGGGAGGGTGGTGGCGTTGTTATCTGACTGTGTGTGGCCACCTTTTATTGACTGCATTCACCATACCAGCTTAGTGGTTCGCTATGGTGAACACAAATGTAGATACTTATATATAACGTGTGTATAGAGGGTATAAACAGCAAGAGTAGGAGGTTGGGAGCCGCCATTTTGGTGAGAGAGGAGCGTCGTCTGCAGGACTTATCGTGTTGTTTACTGGTGACCACGATGGTCTTTGGGCACCATACCAGTTTACTTGTACAAATATGGTGAATAAAACCGGTAGATATTTATATATAATGTGTGTATATAGCGTAATAACACCACAAGCAGTATTGTTGGAGGAGAAATATTAGTGCGTCTGGCCTTGAGGGCGGCAGCCATCAGCTGACTGTGAGGTCCTACGTCTTTGTGCCTTTATTCACCATACAAGCTTAGATATACAGTTATGGTGAACAAAACATGTAAATACTTATATATAACGTCTGTATATAAAAGCAAAAACAATATGGTGAGTGGAAAATGGTGGCAAGTCAGGTGAGGTGAGGGAGGGAGGGAGTGGCAGCCAGTGGCGGGCTGCCACTGCCTGCCACTCAGCATACCAACTTAGTGGTTCGTTTTGGTGAACACGAATGTAGATACTTATATATAGCGTCTGTATATAGTGAATAAAAGCAAAAACAGTATTGTGGGAGGAGAATGTGGGTGAGTCAGATGACTTGAGGGAGGGCGTGAGTGGCTGGCTGGTACACGGCGGTCACTCCTCGTTACTTTTTGACTCATAATAGCAACTTAGTGGTTCGTTATGGTGAACAAAACATGCAGATACTTATATATAACCTGTGTATATAGTGTAACAACCGACAAAGTATTTGTTCACTGTTTGATGAACATAATTGAATCAACAATAAGCACACCATATTTTTGAGTACAGCGATGATTCACTCATTTCATTATATAAATATATCACACTACACACTATTGAATAATATTACACCAAAAAAACTACGAAAAATCAATCAGAGACAGTGAAATAATTAGGCAATTATCTCTTTGTGGCAACTCCGGCCTGACAGCTGGCGATCAACAGACCGCCTGGGACGCATGCTGAGTGAGCGCCTGTTTTGTGCCAGACTTCCCTGCCCTATAGCGGCCAATATATTCAACTTACGATTTTTTTATTATTTTTCCCGTGATCAGTGAACACAAATTAACAGGTTAGGAAGAAAAAATATTTTTTTTTTTTGTATGCGCCTGTGGGTGTCAAATGGTATGCGCCATTTAAGGGTTAAAGTTGAAGTCCCCCAGTACCAACAATCGGGATTTATCTTTGTCACCTCTTACCATAATCTCTCATGACCATTATGAGGCCCTCTTGTTTGTCATCTAGTTCTTCCTTTGTCCATGTGTTGCTTGCTGGTGGGCTGTAGACATTTAAAATTATCAACTTATCTTGATTCCAGAGCTGCAATGTCATTATGTCAATATCTCGAGGATTTTCAAATATTAACTCTCTTACCTTCAGGTGTTCTTTCACCAGCACAGCCACTCCTTCCTCCTTCCTAGTTTTTCTGTCACGTCTCCAAACTGAGTAGTCCCTTGGGAATACAACCTCATTTAAAATATTTTCTTCAAGTTTCGTCTCTGTTAGTGTGATAATACCTGTGACTTTGAGCTGAATTATATCCTTGAACTCCAATATTTTTTATCTCACTCCATCTGTATTGGTATATATTATTTTCAGGAATATGTTCCCTTTCCCTTTGTTCTTTACACCCCCTTCCTTTAATGATTTTGTTGCTTTGTCTTTATGTACCATTTCACAAGCTTTACAGACCCTGAAACTTTGTAGAAAAAAGAATTCCTTTCTTCTTCATTTCTATCCCCATTCAGACGTTTCGCTTCAATACGGTTCACTTTCAGCTTTTCTCTGTCCTCTTTTGAGAGGTCTTGTCTTATTGACCAAAGTTTGCCATCCTCGTCACATTGCAATTTTCTGGTATTCCGAAGCACTTCTGTCATATACTTCACTCCATTAAATTTCACCCTTAACCCTTAAATGGCGCATGGCTATATACCATTTGACACCCACAGGCCCATACAAAAAAAAAAAAATTCGTAACCTGTTAATTTGTGTTCACTGATCATGGGAAAAATAATAAAAAAAACGTAAGTGGCATATATTGCCCGCTATAGGGCGAGGAAGTCTGGCAAAAAAAGGTGCTGACTCAGCGTGCGTCCCAGGCGGTCTGTTGATCGCCAGCTGTCAGCCCGGAGTTGCCATAAAGAGATAATTACCTAATTATTTCAATGTCTCTGATTGATTTTTCTTATTTTTTTTGCTGTAATATTATTCAATAGTGTGTACTGTGATATATTTATATAATAAAATGAGTGAATCATCGCTGTACTAAAAATATGGTGTGCATATTGTTGATTAATTATGTTCATCAAACAGTGAACAAATACTTTGTCGGTTATTACACTATATACACAGGTTATATATAAGTATCTGCATGTTTTGTTCACCATAACGAACCACTAAGTTGCTATTATGAGTCAAAAAGTAACGAGGAGTGACCACCGTGTACCAGCCAGCCACTCACGCCCTCCCTCAAGTACCTGACTCACCCACATTCTCCTCCCACAATACTGTTTTTGCTTTTATTCACTATATACAGACGCTATATATAAGTATCTACATTCGTGTTCACCATAACGAACCACTAAGTTGGTATACTGAGTGGCAGTGGCAGTGGCAGCCAGTGGCAGCCAGCCACTGGCTGCCACTCCCTCCCTCCCTCACCTCACCTGACTTACCACCATTCTCCACCCACCATACTGTTTTTTCTTTTATATACAGACGTTATATATAAGTATTTACATGTTTTGTTCACCATAACTGTACATCTAAGCTTGTATGGTGAGTAAAGGCACAAAGACGTAGGACCTCACACAGTCAGCTGGCTGCCGCCCTCAAGGCCAGACGTACTACTAATATTTCTCCTCCAGCAATACTGTTTGTGGTGTTATTACGCTATATACACACATTATATATAAATATCTACCTGTTTTATTCATACTTGTACAAGTAAACTGGTATGGTGCCCAAAGACCATCGTAGTAACCAGTAAACAACTTGATAAATCGTGCAGACGACGCCACTGCCCTCACCAAATGTCGCTACCTGGACAAAGTCAAGTAGCACGGGCCCTCACCAAAATGCAGCTCCCAATCTCCTACTCTTGCTGTTTATACCCTCTATACATACGTTATATATAAGTATCTACATTTGTGTTCACCATAGCGAACCACTAAGCTGGTATGGTGAGTGCAGTCAATAAAAGGTGGCCACACAGTCAGAAGACATCGCCACCACCCTCCCTCCCACAGCATTACTACTCCCTCCATGGAGCACAGCGCTAAATATCACCACAATCCTGCTATTATCAGAACCCTGGTCAGTTTTATCACAGTCAGGGGTCTTCTGTAATAATATCATCGCTACATAATAGCATGAACAAGTATATTATGGCATTTTTAGACGATGCTGTGGTCACAAGCTGAACAGCAGTGCTGTGAGCTCATGCTGCGTGCGTCAGGCTTGGTAGCTCACTCAATACTGAGGCCCCTAAAACCCGGGAATTTGGGCCACGATTTAAAAAAAAATGGCATCTGTTTACAAGAGCCCTGATGAAGGTGTGGTGAACCCCGTGTATCCGCGGGCCGTTTAAATCTTGCGTAGTACTCCAAAGGATCACATGATGCGATGTGCAATTTACTGCAAGTCGGTCAAAGCATCATATGATGCGATGTGCAATTGAAGGGTTAAGGGGGGGTTCTTGTCTTTCTTATATTTTCCTATCCTCCTAAAATCACTCAGACTATATATAGTCCCTGTGTGGGAGTTTTGTCGTGTAGGATGGTCTCCCAATGAATGTTTCCAAGGTCTATATTTATTACTTCCCAGTCGATCCTCTTATTGTTGAAATTGAATTGATTGAATAACCCTTCTCACTTGTTGGTTCTCTTGGACTTACTGCTGTTATTAATGTTAGTTTGCACTTCAATGAGCTTATGTCTGAGTGTGTAGATCTGAGATTGTAATGTGTCTGATTAGTTTGGTGAGTAATGGTTGTGGTGTCAGTGTAACCAAAAGTTTCGCTGTGTTTTAAATT
>WNGS01164999.1:103517-137401 GCA_020271785.1 Procambarus virginalis
TGATGCTCCTTGGGGCAGTCCCCCTGTCCTTTTGTAGCCTTGTGCTCCTGCTGCTGTCCTCACTAATTTTGCTGGACGCCTTTTCCTTTTGTTTTTCGTTTTTTCTCCCCCCCCCCTCCTCTTCTCCTTTCTTGTTGTCATTTCCTGCTGACCTTGTGCCTGTTTTGATCATTCTTTTGGCCTTCTTTTGTTTTGATGCTCGGTTGCTTGTGGAGGCATACTCTTGCACCCATAGAACTGTAGTACCCAATGTCTCGAGCGAGGGGAACCTTTTATTGTCAATCCCCCTTTCGTCACTGAACCCGATCTCGATGGACTGACGGTTCTTAAGGTGGCGTTTGTACGGCGTATATTCACGATGCACCCCTAGGGGCCCTGGCTTGATCAGCGATACCTTCTTGTTGGGTGTCCTACCTCTAATTGTGGCTCCATGGTGGGTGTGGGGGCTCATTCGAGAATGAAAGTGTTTTTTTCATATCCGTGTTGATGAATGTTCCTCTTGTACCCTCTCAGGCTCGTGGGGTGGGCGTCCTAGCACCCGAGTCGGACTGTATTGGAAGACCGGGCTCTGTAGCCCCCGCTGAGTTGGGCTCCGACCTTGCTCCTCCTTTGACCCTCCTGACTACTCCCGTCGGCTCACCCTCCCTGCTCTGTAGTTGGGTCGAGCCACAAGCCCCCAGTGGTGACTACCTCGTTCCCTGGCAAGGCTCAGTTTCTTGTTGTGACTACTGCGCCTTTTAACCCCCCCCCCCTCTCTCTGGGGGTTCTCAACGCCGTCCTCGACACGGCTGCACTCGCTCGATCCCTTCCCGTTCTGATGCATATCAAGCCTTGTTTGGTCCTGCTTTGTGAGCCAAATACTTTAATCACCTCCCTCTTGATTCTGTGCCTCCTGACGATTTTTTCCTTCATAGGCACCTCGTTGATTCCGTAGATGCGTCTCACCTTCAACCCAACCCGTCTTGGTACACGTGTCGTTGCTGCTCCTTCTCAGGGTGCGGCCTCCCGCTTGGCTGCTTTATCCTGCCTTGGCGAGATCCCTGTTCGGGTCTCCAAGAACGCTCGGTTGAATACCAGTATTGGCACTATTCTCCTCCCACCCCATGTTGCAACAGGTGTTCGGAATCTGCACGACTGCCACGATGATATTCAGCATATCCTTGAGGCCCAGGGCCATTCTGTCCTCCAGGTAGACACGTTTACTCGTCCCCCTCGTGGTCGTCGCCGTCAGCCCCTTCGGGTTGTGAAGATTACTTTTGATGGTAGGACCCTTCCGCCCTCTGTTATTCTTGCTGGTGCCAGGTGCTCCATCCAGGAGTACATTCCCTCTCCTCGGCTCTGTAATAAGTGCTGGAGGTTTGGGCATGGTGCCCCCCTGCTGCTCTGGAACTGTCTCTCTGTCCTTTGTGTGGGGGCGAAGGTCACTCTAAGTCGGAGTGCACTTCTTCCCAGGCTCGCTGCCTCAATTGCGGTTAGGCCCACCCTACCTTCTCCAGTGCATGTATACATTACAAGCTTGAGGCAGCTGTCCTCAACTTGAAGCACCAGGACCGTTTATCTTTTCATGAGGCATGGAGTCAGGTTCGCCGGCACCCGCCTTATGCTAACATCTCTTATGCTCGCGTGTTGCTGCACTCTTCCTCTCCCCGTCCTTTTCACCTTCCTCAGACAAACAACCGTTTCCGGGCCT
This sequence comes from Procambarus virginalis, assembly GCA_020271785.1. Taxonomy (NCBI): domain Eukaryota; kingdom Metazoa; phylum Arthropoda; class Malacostraca; order Decapoda; family Cambaridae; genus Procambarus; species Procambarus virginalis. Next base: position 105,208 of record WNGS01164999.1, read on the forward strand.
TGGACCCTGATACGCCCACTGCCCCCTCCTCTGTTCCTTTGAGTTCTGTCCCAAAGGGCCCCCCTCCTGGTCCTCTGTCTGGGGTTCCCCTTCTTTCTGCCCGGTCTGTCATGTCCCCTGTGTCTTCTTCCTCGTCTCCTTCCGATCCTCCTTCCCATCCTTCTCCTCCATCTATTGACTCTCCCTGCCGCCTGTCAGTGCGGGCTGATGTCCATCGCTCTACCAACGGTCGTCGTGTGTGCTCTCGTTCAGCTTCTCCTGTTGAGACGCTGGAATCCATTACCCGGTACGTAGTTGCTGGGACACCTGTCTCTTTAAGTCAGAAGTATAAGCCTGGCTCCTCTTTTTCCTCCTCCCCAGCTGGTAAGAAGTCTTTGCTTTCTTCCTCGCCCCTACTTCTGGCTCTCTCGCTCCTTCCTCTCCCATTTTGGTGGTTGCGCCCCCTGTTACTGCCATGGAGGTTTCTTTGGCCCCCGCTTCCCTTTCGGTTGCTGCCCTTGCTGAGGTGTACTCCCCTTTTTCTACTCCTCTTCTTGCTGCTGTCCTTGACTGCTCCTCTCGGTTGTCTCCTCCTCTTCCACCTCCTCCTCCGCCCGTCCACCTTTGGTCTGTTCTCCCGCTTCCTTCCCTCCGTCTTTGCTCAGTTTACCCATGCCCCCCTAACCCTGACTTTGCTGACCCTGATCCCAACCCTGATCTTCTTTAACATGCTATGTTCCTCATTCGCCTTTGTTTTTTCCTTGTTCTGGTCGTTTTCGTGGCTATTCCTTTTTCTCCCCGCCCCCCTCAGCTGTTGCTGGGGCTCCTAACTCTTTTTGCTCTCTTGATTTGCTCTGATGTTCCCTTTGTCCCCTTACTTTTTGCTTTGCCTCTCCATTGTTCTGTTGCTCGTATCTTTGTGGGGAAATGGTACACCGTTTCTTCCATTTATCTCCCCCCGAGTGTCTCGCTTTCTCTTCCCGATCTGAAACACCTCCTGGACTCCTTGCCGGAGCCTGTGCTCCTGCTGGGTGATTTCAGTTGTCATCATTTCCTTTGGGGTGATGTTCTGACGAACACCCATGGTCGCCTTCTTGAGCCGTTTATCCTCTCTTCTTCCCTGTCTCTAATGAATTCTGGTGAGCTCACGCATTTGGACTCTCTGACTCACACCCTTTCCTGTCTTGATCTTTCTCTTTGCTCGTCTTCTCTTTACTTAGATTTCACGTGGCAGGTTCTTGATGACCTCCATAGCAGTGACCATTTCCCCATCCTTGTTATCTTTTTCTCTTTTCGCCCTCCTCTCTCCTTCCCTAGGTGGCAGTTTGCTATTGTGGACTGGAACCTATTTACCCTCAGTGCTGCTCTCTCTGACCTCTCCCTCACTCTCTCCTCCTTTTTCATGACACTGTCTTCAACGCTGTCCTCTGCTCTATTCCTCGCTCTTCCTCTCAGGGTCCACGAAAGTGTGTTCCCTGGTGGAATGCCGATTGTGCTCGGGCTGTCCGCTGTAAGCATGCAGCCTGGATGAGACACCGCCGTCGGCAGACTGCCGATAATTTTCTTTTCTTTCGGAAGGCGAGTGCGGTGGCCCGTAGGGCCATCCGTATGGCTAAACGTGATTGTTGGACTTCTTATGTCTCCACAATTACGTCCGAAACTCCTCTGCCGCAGATCTGGAAGCGTATCCGCAAGATAGCGAGTAAGTTCGTTCCTGATGTTTCACCAGTCCTTCGCCTCCGTGGTACTCTTGTGGCGAACCCGTTGCAGGTCGCTACCGAACTGGGTTTCCACTTTTCTTCTGTTAGCTCTGGTCTTCATCTTCCCCAATCTTTCCTTCTTCGTAAACCTGTCCTTGAATATCGCGCTTTAGATTTCTGCACTCGTCTTCGACTTCCCTATAACAATCCTCTCTCTCTGAACTTCGTTCTGCCCTGGCCCTCTGCGGTTATACAGCGGCGGGCTCTGATGGCATTCATTATGAGATGCTTCACCATCTCCCTCTGTGCACATCTCAGTATTTACTGAGTCTGTTTATTCGGATCTGGGAGTCGTTGTCAGTCCCTGAGGACTGGCTCGATGCCGATGTCCTCCCTGTTCACAAACCAGGGTCTCTGGGCACATCCCCTAAGGACTTTCACCCTATTGCCCTCACAAGTTGTGTCTGCAAACTCTTTGAACGTATGGTTAACGTTCGTCTGATGTGGTTCCTGGAACACCATCACCTCCTCTCCCCTTCTCAATTTGGCTTCTGCAAGTGCAGCAGCACAACAGATGTCCTGGTGAACTTGGAGGTCTATATTCGTACTGCTTTTGCTGTGAAGACCTCCGTTGTTGCCGTCCTTTTTGACCTGGAAAAGGCTTACGACACCACTTGGCGATATCATATTCTATCCCAGCTTCAATCTTTTGGCCTTCATGGTCATCTCCCTCTCTTTCTCCGCAGCTTCCTCTCTCGTCGTTCCTTTCGGGTGAGGCTTGGTACCGCTCTCTCTGCCTCTTTTCAGCAATACGAAGGTGTGCCCCAGGGTAGTGTTCTGAGCACTACTCTTTTTTCTGGTTGCCCTCAATGGTCTTCTTTCCTCTCTTCCTTTGGGCATCTTCTCTGCTCTCTATGTCGATGATCTTACCCTTTACTGTCAGGGTGATGATTCGCCTCTCCATCAACGCCGGCTTCAACTTGCGACTCATGTCGTGTCGTCTTGGGCCACCGATCATGGCTTCAAGTTCTCTACTACTAAGACTTGTGCTATGACTTTTACACAGAAATGGGTCGTTCTTCATCCCTCTTTGTCACTTTATGGTCATCCCCTGGAGTACCAAGATTCCGCGAAGCTTTTGGGGTTATTCTTTGACACTCGTTTGTCTTGGTCTCCCCATATCTCCTACCTTCATGTTGAGTGCTCTAAGGCCCTTACCCTCCTTTGGGTATTGTCCCATACTTCTTGGGGAGCGGATAGGCGCACTCTCCTCACTTTACATTCCTCTCTCAACCTGTCTAAGCTCGATTATGGTTGCCCTGCTTACTTGTCTGCTTATCCTTCTACTCTTCGCCTTCTTGACGCTTTGCACCATACTGGGTTGCGCCTCAGTTCTGGTGCCTTTCGTTCGACTCCCGTCCTCAGCTTGTATGTTGACACTGGCTTTCTATCTCTCCAGGACCGCCATGATCGCTACTGTCTTCGCTATCTTGCGCAGTCCTTGCAACATCTTTCCTCTCGCCTCTGTCGTGCTTTAACTTTTACCCCTCCTGCGGTTCCTGTTCCTCTTCACCACCTCTCTCTTTCTGTCTGGTTATCTCGCTTACAGGATTCTCTTTCTGTTTGTTTTTCTAATGTTTCTCCTTGTGTTGTTCCTTCTTTGCCCCCGTGGAGAGTCCCCTTTCCGCAGTTTTGTACTTCCTTAACCCGCATCACTAAAGCTTTTACCCCTCTTACGGTTTTAAAACGCCTTTTTCTTGAGCAGTTTTCTTCTCACTCCCACTCCGTTTCTGTCTTCACCGATGGGTCTAAGTTTGCGGACAGTGTTGGCTACTCTGTTGTTTTTCCTGATGGCACTTATATGTGTACTCACCTATTTGTACTCACCTATTTGTGCTTGCAGGATCGAGCATTGACTCTTGGATCCCGCCTTTCCAGCCATCGGTTGTTTACAGCAATGTCTCCTGTCCCATTTCCCTATCATACCTAGTCTTAAAAGTATGAATAGTATTTGCTTTCACAACCTGTTCCCCAAGTGCATTCCATTTTTCCACTACTCTCACGTTAAAAGAAAACTTCCTAACATCTCTGTGACTCATCTGAGTTTCCAGTTTCCACCCATGTCCCCTCGTTCTGGTATTATTACGTGTGAACATTTCATCTATTTCCACTTTGTCAATTCCCCTGAGTATTTTATATGTCCCTATCATATCTCCTCTCTCCCTTCTTTTCTCTAGTGTCGTAAGGTTCAGTTCCTTCAGACGCTCTTCATATCCCATCCCTCGTAACTCTGGGACAAGCCTCGTCGCAAACCTCTGAACCTTCTCCAGTTTCCTTATGTGTTTCTTCAGGTGGGGCTCCATGATGGTGCGGCATACTCTAAGACGGGTCTCACGTAGGCAGTGTAAAGCACCCTGAAAGCCTCCTCATTTAGGTTTCTGAATGAAGTTCTAATTTTCGCCAGTGTAGAGTACGCTGCTGTCGTTATCCTATTTATATGTGCCTCAGGAGTTAGATTAGGTGTCACATCCACTCCCAGATCTCTTTCTCGAATCGTTACAGGTAGGCTGTTCCCCTTCATTGTGTACTGTCCCTTTGGTCTCCTATCACCTGATCCCATTTCATAACTTTACATTTACTGGTGTTAAACTCCAGTAGCCATTTCCCTGACCATCTCTGCAACCTGTTTAAGTCCTCTTGGAGGATCCTACAATCCTCGTCTGTCACAACTCTTCTCATTAATTTTGCGTCATCCGCAAACATTGACATGTATGATTCCACTCCTGTAAACATGTCATTTACGTATATTAGAAAGAGGATTGGTCCCAGCACCGATCCTTGAGGTACTCCACTTGTTACTGTTCGCCAGTCCGACTTCTCGCCCCTTGCCATTACCCTCTGGCTCCTTCCTGTTAGGTAGTTCTTCACCCATTCTAGGGCCTTTCCGCTTACTCCAGCCTGCCTCTCAAGTTTGTATAGCAGTCTCATGTGCGGTACTGTATCAAAGGCCTTTTGGCAGTCAAGAAATATGCAGTCTGCCCAGCCTTCTCTGTCCTGCCTTATCCTTGTTACTTTATCATAGAATTCTAAAAGGTTTGTTAGGCATGATTTCCCTGTCCAGAACTGATGATGGTGCTTGTTTACAAACCCAATGCCCTCCAGGTGCTCAACAAGTCTTAGCCTAATTATTCTTTCAAGTATTTTGCAGGGGATGCTTGTCAATGATACGGGTCTGTAGTTGAGTGCCTCCTCCCTATCACCTTTCTTGAAAATCGGTACGACATTTGCTCCTTCCAGCAACTAGGCAATTCTTCCGACATAAGTGACTCATTAAAGATCATTGCCAGAGGCACCTGAGAGCCTGCGCTACCTCTTTAAGTATCCACGGTGATACTTTGCCTGGTCCAACAGCTTATTTGCATCCAGTGTTGTCAACTGTTTCATTACCCCCTCTGCTGTCCAACCTCTATATCTGATAGGCTTTCATCTAGGGTAATCGCTTCTAACATGGGAGCTGCTCAGGCTCGGTTTGTGAACACTCCATGGAAATTTGCATTCATTACCNATGTATTATGGTCTCTGGGTAGTCTCTGTTCCTGAACATATCCCATAGGTCATCAAGCTGGGGATATAGCGTCTCTTCTTTGCTGTTAATTCTCTTGAGTCTGAGTCCAAGTGAGTAGGGTAGCGACTTCTTCAGGCTAGTGGGTGGCTCGAGTCAAATTTCAGATACGTATGAAGGTTAGTCGGTTTATAGTATGCCTTCGTATGCAGATTCCTGGTTAGCTGGTCTATATATACCGTGTATCTAGGAAATTAATCGTGGAGTCACTGTGTTCGAGGGTAAACTTAAGGTTCTCATGAACTGTATTTGACCATGAAAAGAAACTTTCTAGGCGCGGGAAACCGTCCTCCATTATTCCGAAGATGTCGTCTATGTAACGGAAATATACCTCCGGTCCGCCCTTCCTGTGGGATCGTTTCCTCTCGAACACTACATGCACAAATATTTCAGCGATTGCCACACTACTGGATGCTCCTATCGCTGTACCCTTGGTTTGCCGGTATGCCCGTCCTTCAAATTGCAAAAGGGTGTCTCTCATCACATGGAGGATGGCCTCCTCAAGAGTTTCTTTCGAGGGGGTCCTCCATACGCCTGCGTCTTGAAGTTCCTGTCTGATTTTTGTTCTGTTATCTGTAAAAAAAGATGCTACTACCTTTGCAGCTTCTCTCTGTGGTATGCTCGGGTAGAGCGATACCACATCCATGGAAAAAAGGCGGGCCCTCTCGGGACGGGGCCTTTAATTTCTGCAATTTTCTTGAGGAAATCCGTCGTATCTTTGATTCTTTCCGGTAGTAGGCGTAGTAAGGGGTTCAGGAGAGCTGTGCAGATCCAGTCTACCGGCCTTGTTGGGGCCCGGCAGCCGCTTAGAACCGGTCTCCCTTGCCACGTTCCTGTTGTTTCTTCTAATGCTTTATGGATCTTTGGTAAAAGGTAGAGGTGGGGAATGATGGATTCAAAGGTTAGGAAGAAATCTCTCGCCCCTGCCTGCATGAGTCCTCCTTTCCCGTCCCCAGTCTTGTTTTCGAACAGCTTGAGGACTATCCTTTTACTCCTCGTTTGGGCGTTTCTAAGCGCATCGTCCTGGTTGTGTATCTGTTTGTAGGCTGCAGTGTCTGCTAGGTGCCTCTTCATCTCGTTCCTGTAGTTGTCCTTTCTCCAGGCGACGACAGTACCTCCCTTGTCCGCCGGCTTTATCACAATATCCGTGCGTCCTTTCAACGTTGATAGGGCGTCCCTCTCCTCCCTTGTGAGATTGCAGTTGCGTCGTCGTTCCGCACCACGCTTGAGGTCGACCTTCATTTGCTGGATTACCGGTTTAAGGCCTACTAGGTTGTAGTTTGGGCACTGGACTGGTTTGCTGGGGTGGAGGTACCTAAAAGAGAGGGAGAGTTTAGCTCTCTTAATTGCTCCCTGTGACTTACCTTGCTCCGGCCGGAGGTTGCTCCAAACTTGGTTGATACTAGTTTCCAAGTTGTTGCACAGATCCTCTATCGCATCTTCCCTCTTCTTACGCGCCGGAGGGCCTATCACGAACGTAAGTCCCTTTTCCAACAGTTTCCTCTCCTGTTCAGTAAGGGGTACCTCCGAGACAACTGTCTGTTTCAATTGTCCTCTTTTCTGCCTTAATTCCTGTCGTTTCCTGAGTTTCTCCGATCTCCACCGTTCCACCCTCTGTCTCTGTCTCTTCCTTGTTGGTCTCGGTACGTGCTGTTCCAGCGCTTGGGTCTGTTGTTGTTCTCCTGGTTCCGATTGTTGCCTCTGCCCCTGTTTCTGTTTCTGAAAAAATATTATTATGACCCCTATTATTATTATTACCTCCCTGTCTGTTGTCCCTGCTATTGTTGTTGTTCCAGGAGTGGTAGTCTCTGCTGTTATTGTATCTGTTGTCTCTTGGGGTGATCCTGTTGTTCTGGCCTGTGTGGTCGCCGGTCACGTTCCTGTTACACTGGCCTCGGTTGTCTCTGGATCTGTCCCTGTTGTTCCTCGTCTGGTTTCCACCCGGTTTGTCTCGTGATGAATTTCTCCATCCTTCTCGTGACCTGTCTCTGTTATTCCTACCTTGCCTGTTGTTGTTGTTGTTCGCCGGGGTGTCCCGTTGGAAGTTCAGTCTCTTCGGGCTCTTCCTCCTGTTCGAATCTGTTCTGGGTGGGAAGGGGGGTTGTTGTGGGGCAGGCTTGCCTAGAATCGGGGACAGAGGGACATCATCGTCATCGTCCATCAGGAGTACTGAACGTAAGGGTTTTGGGGCAGCTTGTTTTTGTTGTTGCCCTTGTTCTATAGCTCCTAGGCCTAGGGCTTTGTCCACTGCAGTAGTCAGGCTCTGCAGCGTGCCTTCCTGAGGGTTTGAGAAGAAACTTTCATATCTGTGTGACGTCTGTCCCGAGCGCATCATCAGACTTCCATCGTATGGTCTTTCGAGGGTCCCTGGTTTCGGAGTTGTCTTTCGTCTGAAACCTTCCCATAGGGCAGTACCTATTCTTACCTGATCCCAACCTCGTATTAGGAGGCGGGCTACGATGAGTTCTATTTTGGCCATTTCTCTCGTATGCGAGGCTTTGAGAAGGAGCGTGTATGTCGCCATAGACGCTCTGGCCTGTTCCAAGTTCACTCTGTTTAGACAGCTGGCTAAACCTGGTAGGATTGGGAGACCTGCTGAAAAAAATGGGAAACAAACCTGTAGGGCAAGGTATTCAGGGACTGTGTTTAGCCTCACTGCCCGTTGGACGAACGTCAACCTGTCTTTTAAATATTCTATTGTTGTGAAGATCGGCTTTACCAGGGATATAATTTCTAAGTCCTCCTGTTGGAAAAAACTGTTAACCTCATAGAGGTCAGATCTTTCCATCATTTTGTGTACTTGGACTGTTATATCACTCTCCTGGAGGAGGTCCTCCGGATTTGGAGTGAACGGCAAGTGTTCAAGTGCTTTCGACCCTGGTCCCGTCCATACTCTTCTGTCTCTCCAGACTCCTTGGAGGGTGCCTTCAGGAAGTTGAGGTCTCTGTTTATATCTGTTTAGGATCTCAAGTATTCCATACTCCCACTCCTCTTCGGAGGTGTTAGGGAGAGAATCCTTGAGACCTTCCGTAATTGTTTCCGGGAGGGACTCGGAAGCAGTTAACTCTGTCTCCACTGCAGGTCTCCTTGCTTTCGATGTCGAGGGTTGGTTTGGTGAGACCTCTCGTGTTCTCTTTGCTCGTACTGCGTCAATCTCCATTCTGGCTCTACAATTCAACGACACTTCCAACACTTTTAACACTCAAGAATGGGGGAAAGAAAACAAAGTTATAGGTTTCTTATCTTCCCTTTTCGGCTCGTGTGTGTGAGAAAAAAGTTTGGAAAAAAACACAAAAAGTATTTCTCTCAGTAATGGAGTCAAACTCTCACTTGCCTCCTGGGGGCAGAAGAAGAGAGTTCTACCAGAAGACTGAGCGAAAAAAAACCTTTTGTGTCCCGGTATTTCACCTTTCGATATCCCCCCTGGTTAGAGGAGAGGGAGTATCGTTAGGAGAAAATGCTACAACGGGTACAGCCGACTGTTTCGTAGGACCTTAGTCCTTTACTCTTCAGCCCGTGAAGTAGAATTGTGTGTTTTGAGCCATGGGTCGATTTTTTATTTTATAGTCCAGATACAGGTGAGGAGTGAGGTACATAGATATTATTTTTCGGAACGTAAAAATTACCTAATACATAATAGCTGAATATAAAGATAGCTTCTTTAAAATGCAGGGTATGATGAGTATATCTTTGGAGATGCATCGTCTGTGAGTTAATAGTTTGTCTATCTCCCATACATTGAGGTCTCATAAGAACATAAGAACAAAGGCAACTGCAGAAGGCCCACTGGCCCACACGAGGCAGCCCCCTACATGTCCAACCCTCGCTTGAAACAATCGAGGGACCCCACTTCCACCATGCCACACGGCAAATGGTTCCACAAATCAACAACCCCGTTACCAGACCAGCATCCACCCAAGTCTTTCCCAAATCTAAACTTATCCAATTTATACCCATTATTTCGTGTTCTGTCTTGTGTTGATACTTTAAATACCCTATTAATATCCCCTTTGTTATGACCATTCTTCCACTTGTTATGTCCATCTCCATGGTTATATAAGAAAATAAGACCATAGGAATTATTAGCAACTCCAGAAGGCCCATTGGCCCATACGAGGCAGCTTCTATTCATATCGACCCTTATTGCTGAATATGATACTAGCCGTCATGAGGGTATTTTTTGTCCATATTCTTGTGCTTTGTTGCTTGATGAGTATATTCTTGGAGTTTGTATTTGTATTTGAGGTAATATTTGGTGCTTCCACCATAATTTGAGGTCTCCTTTGTTATTTGTTATTAGCAGTTAGTTTCGTTGCGTTGTCATTTGCTGTAGGAACTAAGGTAACTGCAGAAGGCTTATTGGCCTATACGAGGCAAGGCCGGAAATCCTGCCTCGCTTCTTAATTTCAATTGGTATAACAATAAAGCCATCTACTGTAGATAGAGCATAGTAGTGCTATTGGAAGGGGTGATCCCTTCGTTGGTTTGGGTCGTCATTACTAGGGTGGGTTTCGTTGTGTTGTCATTTGCTGTAGGAACTAAGGCAACTGCAGAAGGCCTATTGGCCCACACGAGGCAAGGCCGGAAATCCTGCCTCGCTTCTCAATTTCAATAGGTATGACAATAAAGCCAGCTACTGTAGATAGAGCATAGTATTACTCAATAGATCCAAGTGCTATCTGGGGAAACGAAGTAATTGGAGGGGGTGATCCCTTCGTTGGTTGGGTCGTCATTACTAGGGTGGGTTAGATTGCATTGCTTGTACTTGTAGGCCCCGCCTAACCACTCTGCATACTCCGCTTCCACGCAGGTCGCACTCCAAGCCTGTGTCAGGTTAGGTTAGGGTCTGTAAGTTTCATTTCTTTTTAACTGTAACCTAGACCTGGTCCTCTCCCCCAGTTCGGTTGAGATGATCTACCTGCACCGCTGCTCTAACAAGGTGGTCCTTTATAGACTTACCTCGCCTCCAGGCGATCATGGGAGGGTTTTGTGGGAATTTTACCCAGGATGGATGTTCGCTGTACGTTTCCCTCATCCATGTCCATACTTCCTGGAGTTTTCTCTTAAGCTGTGCTGCAAGGCCTGGGAAGAAAAGGGTTGGAAGAATCCATCTCTTGTCTTCCACTTCTTGTGTTCTAGGTCTGAGTAGCTCTGCCCTTGTTTTTCCTCTGAGTTTCTCCTGGGCTGCATGTATTATTGTCTCTGGGTAGTCTCTGTTCCTGAACATATCCCATAGGTCATCAAGCTGGGGATATAGCGTCTCTTCTTTGCTGTTAATTCTCTTGAGTCTGAGTCCAAGTGAGTAGGGTAGCGACTTCTTAAGGGCTAGTGGGTGGCTCGAGTCAAATTTCAGATACGTATGAAGGATAGTCGGTTTATAGTATGCCTTCGTATGCAGATTCCTGGTTAGCTGGTCTATATATACCGTTGTATCTAGGAAATTAATCGTGGAGTCACTGTGTTCGAGGGTAAACTTAAGGTTCTCATGAACTGTATTTGACCATGAAAAGAAACATTCTAGGCGCGGGAAGCTGTCCTCCATTATTCCGAAGATGTCGTCTATGTAACGGAAATATACCTCCGGTCCGCCCTTCCTGTGGGATCGTTTCCTCTCGAACACTACATGCACAAATATTTCAGCGATTGCCACACTACTGGATGCTCCTATCGCTGTACCCTTGGTTTGCCGGTATGCCCGTCCTTCAAATTGCAAAAGGGTGTCTCTCATCACATGGAGGATGGCCTCCTCAAGAGTTTCTTTCGAGGGGGTCCTCCATACGCCTGCGTCTTGAAGTTCCTGTCTGATTTTTGTTCTGTTATCTGTAAAAAAAGATGCTACTACCTTTGCAGCTTCTCTCTGTGGTATGCTCGGGTAGAGCGATACCACATCCATGGAAAAAAGGCGGGCCCCTCTCGGGACGGGGCCTTTAATTTCTGCAATTTTCTTGAGGAAATCCGTCGTATCTTTGATTCTTTCCGGTAGTAGGCGTAGTAAGGGGTTCAGGAGAGCTGTGCAGATCCAGTCTACCGGCCTTGTTGGGGCCCGGCAGCCGCTTAGAACCGGTCTCCCTTGCCACGTTCCTGTTGTTTCTTCTAATGCTTTATGGATCTTTGGTAAAAGGTAGAGGTGGGGAATGATGGATTCAAAGGTTAGGAAGAAATCTCTCGCCCCTGCCTGCATGAGTCCTCCTTTCCCGTCCCCAGTCTTGTTTTCGAACAGCTTGAGGACTATCCTTTTACTCCTCGTTTGGGCGTTTCTAAGCGCATCGTCCTGGTTGTGTATCTGTTTGTAGGCTGCAGTGTCTGCTAGGTGCCTCTTCATCTCGTTCCTGTAGTTGTCCTTTCTCCAGGCGACGACAGTACCTCCCTTGTCCGCCGGCTTTATCACAATATCCGTGCTCTTACCATAATCTCTCATGACCATTATGAGGCCCTCTTGTCTGTCATCTAGTTCTTCCTTTGTCCATGTGTTGCTTGCTGGTGGGCTGTAGACATTTAAAATTATCAACTTATCTTGATTCCAGAGCTGCAATGTCAATATGTCATATCTCGAGGATTTTCAAATATTAACTCTCTTACCTTCAGGTGTTCTTTCACCAACACAGCCACTCCTTTCCTCTTCCTAGTTTTCCTGTCACGTCTCCAAACTGAGTAGTCCCTTGGGAATACAACCTCATTTAAAATATTTTCATCAAGTTTTGTCTCTGTTAATGTGATAATACCTGTGACTTTGAACTGAATTATATCCTTGAACTCCAATATTTTTTATCTCACTCCATCTATATTGGTATATATTATTTTCAGGAATATGTTCCCTTTCCCTTTGTTCTTTACACCCCCTTCCTTTAATGATTTTGTTGCTTTGTCTTTATGTACCATTTCACAAGCTTTACAGACCCTGAAACTTTGTAGAAAAAAGAATTCCTTTCTTCTTCATTTCTATCCCCATTCAGACGTTTCGCTTCAATAAGGTTCACTTTCAGCTTTTCTCTCTCCTCTTTTGAGAGGTCTTGTCTTATTGACCAAAGTTTGCCATCCTTGTCACATTGCAATTTTCTGGTATTCCGAAGCACTTCTGTCATATACTTCGCTCCATTAAATTTCACCCTTAACCCTTAAATGGCGCATGGCTATATACCATTTGACACCCACAGGCCCATACAAAAAAAAAAAAAAATTTCTTCCTAACCTGTTAATTTGTGTTCACTGATCATGGGAAAAATAATAAAAAAATCGTAAGTGGCATATATTGCCCGCTATAGGGCGGGGAAGTCTGGCAAAAAACAGGCGCTGACTCAGCGTGCGTCCCAGGTGGTCTGTTGATCGCCAGCTGTCAGGCCGGAGTTGCCACAAAGAGATAATTACCTAATTATTTCAATGTCTCTGATTTTTCGTAGTTTTTTTTGCTGTAATATTATTCAATAGTGTGTAGTGTGATATATTTATATAATAAAATGAGTGAATCATCGCTGTACTCTAAAATATGGTGTGCATATTGTTGAGTCAATTATGTTCATCAAACAGTGAACAAATACTTTGTCGGTTATTACACTATACAGGTTTACACAGGTTATATATAAGTATCTGCATGTTTTGTTCACCATAACGAACCACTAAGTTGCTATTATGAGTCAAAAAGTAACGAGGAGTGACCGCCGTGTACCAGCCAGCCACTCACGCCCTCCCTCAAGTCACCTGACTCCCATATTCTCCTCCCACAATACTGTTTTTGCTTTTATTCACTATATACAGACGCTATATATAAGTATCTACATTTGTGTTCACCATAACGATCGAACCACTAAGTTGGTATGCTGAGTGGCAGTGGCAGCCCGCCACTGGCTGCCACTGCCACTGCCACCATTCTCCACCCACTATACTGTTTTTGCTTTTATATACAGACGTTATATATAAGTATTTACATGTTTTGTTCACCATAACTGTACATCTAAGCTTGTATGGTGAGTAAAGGCACAAAGACGTAGGACCTCACACAGTCAGCTGGCTGCCGCCCTCAAGGCCAGACATACTAATATTTCTCCTCCAGCAATACTGTTTGTGGTGTTATTACGCTATATACACACATTATATATAAATATCTACCTGTTTTATTCACCATACTTGTACAAGTAAACTGGTATGGTGCCCAAAGACCATCGTGGTAACCAGTAAACAACTTGATAAATCGTGCAAACGATGCCACCGCCCTCACCAAAATGGCGGCTCCCAACCTCCTACTCTTGCTGTTTATACCCTCTATACATACGTTATATATAAGTATCTACATTTGTGGTCACCATAGCAAACCACTAAGCTGGTATGGTGAGTGCAGTCAATAAAAGGTGGCCACACACAGTCAGAAGTCATCGCCACCACCCTCCCTCCCACAGCATTACTACTCCCTCCATGGCGCACAGCGCTAAATATCACCACAATCCTGCTATTATCAGAACCCTGGTCAGTTTTATCACAATCAGGGGTCTTCTGTAATAATATCATCGCTACATAATAGCATGAACAAGTATATTATGGCATTTTTAGGTGATACTGTGGTCACAAGCTGAACATCAATGCTGTGAGCTCATGCTGCGTGCATCAGGCTTGGTAGCTCACTCAATACTGAGGCCCCTAACACTCGGGAATTTGGCCCACGATTTAAAACAAAAATGCCATCTGTTTACAAGAGCCCTGATGGTGTGGTGAACCCCGTGTATCCGCGGGCCGTTTAAATCTTGCGTAGTACTCCTAAGGATCACATGATGCGATGTGCAATTTACTGCAAGTCGGTCGAAGCATCATATGATGTGATGCGCAATTGAAGGGGGGGTTCTTGTCTTTCTTATATTTTCCTATCCTAAAATCACGCAGACTATATATAGTCCCTGTGTGGGAGTTTTGTTGTGTAGGATGGTCTCCCAATGAATGTTTCCAAGTTCTATATTTATTACTTCCCAGTCGATCCTCTTATTGTTGAAATTGAGTTGATTGAATAACCCTTCTCACTTGTTGGTTCTCTTGGACTTACTGCTGTTATTAATATTAGTTTGCACTTCAATGAGCTTATTGTCTGAGTGTGTAGAATCTGAGATTGTAATGTGTCTGATTAGACTGGTGAGTAATGGTTGTGGTGTCAGTGTAGCCAAAAGTTTTGCTGTGTTTTAAATTATTTTTAATTAAAAACAGTCTGTTCAGGGTGTGCTAGAGGTACACCTTTCTTATCATTTGACTTTTACACTAGAATATGAGCTCATTTGGACATTGTCAAGATGAGTGTTTATTTTCCATAACTGTTGTTGTTGTCTACCTTGAATGGCACAAGCTGGTGAGTTGTGAAGTTCATGTACATTATTGTGTATTAGACCCGAGACCAAATAAATCTTTTGGGTGTAATTTTATTCATTTGTTAAGGGCATATGCCCAAAGTGCCCAAAGCCCATGCTTTGGGCACACTTTTCTGTAGTGTAAGTTTGCCTAGTGTGATAAATAACAGTGATCGTCATTACCCAGTTTCAGGAGATTGGCTGGGTTTCAGGCCATCCTCCAATTAAAGGTTTCACAACGTCAAGAAAACAGTGAGTTTAAAGTAGTCTCTCATACCCTACCAGAGGCTCCAAAACATAAAATGGGACAGTACGTCACTTTCTCGAGCCACTTTAATTTTCTAGTACATTTTTTGGCCTTGTGTGATGCATAAGAGCGAAAAGTGACGTTCTTTACTGGAGGACAGGTTGGGTATTTACTCAGAAAAGAGAGAATATTATAGAGAATCTTTTTTTTTCTTTTTTTACTTGACAGGTACACCACTTGAATATGGCGTTGCTTGTGTGGCTGTGGTGGCGAAGTGATCTAGCCACAGTGGTGTGACACATCGTGGCAGTACTGATTTGTCCTGGATGATCCCAGACGCGCCTTAGCCAGACCTCAGCACACGCCTTAGCCGGACCTCAGCACACGCCTTAGCCGGACCTCAGCACACGCCTTAGCCTGGACACAAGTTAGAACCCCTCATTACGGCCTTTGTGGATTTGTTCTTTAGATGTATCACGCTATTGTGATTTCTGTATCATAAGTGATGTTCTTTTCCTTAGAAATGTATTCCATGATTTGTAAAGATAAAGGTTTGATTGATAACAGTTGTGTACCTCAACATGTCTTGATAATAAACAATAAAAGTATTTTTGTGTTTAAAAACTTATTATTGCTATCAAGTTTCATAATTTTTGGAGTAAGTATCCACTCAATTTAACAGCCTATATGGGGCTGTACCCAGGTCGTTATTTCCGGGGCTCCCATATTTCCAAAGTTGGTGAAGTATCGGTAATATTTTGAGTGACATTCAGGTAAGATGTATTTTATATAACTAAAATGAAATAAAGTTCATTGCGTAATTGCATTCCTAGTTAGTTCCTGTGTTAGGGCATATGTCACAGGTTACAATTAGTAATTCCTTCATATAAAAAGTTTGATAACACAAGTGGATCACAAAACAAGTGAACCATATTAACCAAACACCTCCCTCACCACTACTCTTCCTTCACCATCACTCTTCTCTCACTACCACCACCCTCCCTCTCACCACTCCAATCTCCCCCCCCCCTCCCCCCGGTCCTGCTCGTTGCTGCCGTGAGGGGGCCTGGTGAGCGGCTATCGGAGTGTGATGCTCCTTCGGGCAGTCCCCCTGTCCTTTTGTAGCCTTGTGCTCCTGCTGCTGTCCTCACTAATTTTGCTGGACGCCTTTTCCTTTTGTTTCGTTTTCTCCCCCGCCCCTCCCTCTTCTCCTTTCTTGTTGTCATTTCCTGCTGACCTTGTGCCTGTTTTGATCATTCTTTTGGCCTTCTTTTGTTTTGATGCTCGGTTGCTTGTGGAGGCATACTCTTGCACCCATAGAACTGTAGTACCCAATGTCTCGAGCGAGGGGAACCTTTTATTGTCAATCCCCCTTTCGTCACTGAACCCGATCTCGATGGACTGACGGTTCTTAAGGTGGCGTTTGTACGGCGTATACTCACGATGCACCCCTAGGGGGCCCTGGCTTGATCAGCGATACCTTCTTGTTGGGTGTCCTACCTCTAATTGTGGCTCCATGGTGGGCTCATTCAAGAATGAAAGTGTTTTTTTCGTATCCGTGTTGATGAATGTTCCTCTTGTACCCTCTCAGGCTCGTGGGGTGGGCGACCAAGCACCCGAGTCGGACTGTATTGGAAGACCGGGCTCTGTAGCCCCCGTTGCGTTGGGCTCCGACCTTGCTCCTCCTTTGACCCTCCTGACTACTCCCTTTGGCTCACCCTCCCTGCTCTGTAGCTGGGTCGAGCCACAAGCCCCCAGTGGTGACTACCTCGTTCCCTGGCAAGGCTCAGTCTCTTGTTTTGACTACTGCGCCCTTTTAACCCCCCCCCTCTCTCTGGGGGTTCTCAACGCCGTCCTCGACATGGCCGCACTCGCTCGATCCCTTCCGGTTCTGATGCATATCAAGACTTGTTTGGTCCTGCTTTGTGGGCCAAATACTTTAATCTCCTCCCTCTTGATTCTGTGCCTCCTGACGATTTTTTCCTTCATAGGCACCTCGTTGATTCCGTAGATGCGTCTGTCACCTTCAACCCAACCCGTCTTGGTACACGTGTCGTTGCTGCTCCTCAGGATGCGGCCTCCCGCTTGGCTGCTTTATCCTGCCTTGGCGAGACCCCTGTTCGGGTCTCCAAGAACGCTTGGTTGAATGCCAGTGTTGGCACTATTCTCCTCCCGCCCCATGTTGCAACAGGTGTTCGGAATCTGCACGAATGCCACGATGACATTCAGCATATCCTTGAGGCCCAGGGTCATTCTGTCCTCCAGGTAGACACGTTTACTCGTCCCCCTCGTGGTCATCGCCGTCAGCCCCTTCGGGTTGTGAAGATTACTTTTGATGGTAGGACCCTTCCACCCTCTGTTATTCTTGCTGGTGCCAGGTGCTCCATCCAGGAGTACATTCCCTCTCCTCGGCTCTGTAATAAGTGCTGGAGGTTTGGGCATGGTGCCCCCTGCTGCTCTCGAACTATCTCTCTGTCCTTTGTGTGGGGGCGAAGGTCACTAAGTCGGAGTGCACTTCTTCCCAGGCTCGCTGCCTCAATTGCGGTTAGGCCCACCCTACCTTGTCCAGTGCATGTATACATTACAAGCTTGAGGCAGCTGTCCTCAACTTGAAGCACCAGGACCGTTTATCTTTTCATGAGGCGAGGCGCCAGGTTCGCCGGCTCCCGCCTTATGCTAACGTCTCTTATGCTCGCGTGTTGCTGCGCTCTTCCTCTCCTCGTCCTTTTCACCTTCCTCACACAAACAACCGTTTCCGGGCCTTGGACCCTGATACGCCCACTGCCCCCTCCTCTGTTCCTTTGAGTTCTGTCCCAAAGGGGCCCCCTCCTGGTCCTCTGTCTGGGGTTCCCCTTCTTTCTGCCCGGTCTGTCATGTCCCCTGTGTCTTCTTCCTCGTCTCCTTCCCATCCTTCTCCTCCATCTATTGACTCTCCCTGCCGCCTGTCAGTGCGGGCTGATGTCCATCGCTCTCCCAACGGTCGTCGTGTGTGCTCTCGTTCAGCTTCTCCCGTTGAGACGCTGGAATCCATTATCCAGTACGTAGTTGCTGGGATACCTGTCTCTTTAAGTCAGAAGCATAAGCCTGGCTCCTCTTCTTCCTCCTCCCCAGCGGGTAAGAAGTCCTTGCTTTCTTTCTCGGCCCCTACTTCTGGCTCTCTCGCTCCTTCCTCTCCCATTTTGGTGGTTGCGCCCCCTGTTACTGCCATGGAGGTTTCTTTGGCCCCCGCTTCCCTCTCGGTTGCTGCCCTTGCTGAGGTGTACTCCCCGTTTTCTACTCCTCTTCTTGCTGCTGTCTTTGACTGCTCCTCTCGGTTGTCTCCTCCTCTTCCTCCTCCTTCTCCAGACCCCGCCCGCCCACCTTTGGTCTGTTCTCCCACTTCCTTCCCTCCGTCTTTGCTCAGTTTACCCATGCCCGCTAACCCTGACTTTGCTGACCCTGATCCCAACCCTGATCTTCTTTAATGTGCTATGTTCCTAATTCGCCTTTGTTTCTTCCTTGTTCTCTGTTGTTGTCCTTTCTCTTCTCATCGATGTCTATTATTCAACGGATCGTTCGAGGTTATTACCCCAATTTCCTTGAATTCCAACTTCTGATTTCGCAGTTTTAGCCCCTTTGTGTCTGTCTCCAGGAGCTGATGCTTGGTGCTCGTCCTGGTCGCTTTCGTGGCTATTTCTTTTTCTCCCCGCCCCCCTCAGCTGTTGCTGGGGCTCCTAACTCTTTTTGCTCTCTTGATTTGCTCTGATGTTCCCTTTGTCCCCTTACTTTTTCCTTTGCCTCTCCATTGTTCTGTTGCTCGTATCTTTGTGGGGAGATGGTACACCGTTTCTTCCATTTATCTCCCCCCGAGTGTCTCGCTTTCTCTTCCCGATCTGAAACACCTCCTGGACTCCTTGCCAGAGCCTGTGCTCCTGCTGGGTGATTTCAATTGTCGTCATTTCCTTTGGGGTGATGTTCTGACGAACACCCATGGTCGCCTTCTTGAGCCGTTTATCCTCTCTTCTTCCCTGTCTCTAATGAATTCTGGTGAGCTCACGCATTTGGACTCTCTGACTCGCACCCTTTCCTGTCTTGATCTTTTTCTTTGCTCGTCTTCTCTTTACTTAGATTTCACGTGGCAGGTTCTTGATGACCTCCATGGCAGTGACCATTTCCCGATCCTTGTTACCTTTTTCTCTTTTCGCCCTCCCCTCTCCTTCCCTTGGTGGCAGTTTGCTAAGGTGGACTGGAACCTATTTACCCTCAGTGCTGCTCTCTCTGACCTCTCCCTTCTGCCTCTCCCTCGCTCTCTCCTCCTTTTTCATGACACTGTCTTCAACGCTGTCCTCTGCTCTATTCCTCGCTCTTCCTCTCGGGGTCCACGGAAGTGTGTTTCCTGGTGGAATGCCGACTGTGCTCGGGCTGTCCGCCGTAAGCGTGCAGCTTGGAAGAGGCACCGCCGTCGGCAGACTGCCGATTCTTTTCTTTTCTTTCGGAAGGCGAGTGCGGTGGCCCGTAGGGCCATCCGTATGGCTAAACGTGAATGTTGGGCATCTTATGTCTGCACCTTTACGTCCGAAACTCCTCTGCCGCAGATCTGGAAGCGTATCCGCAAGATAGCGGATAAGTTCGTTCCTGATGTTTCACCAGTCCTTCACCTCCGTGGTACTCTTGTGGCGGACCCGTTGCAGGTCGCTACCGAACTGGGTTCCCACTTTTCTTCTGTTAGCTCTGGTCTTCATCTTCCCCAATCTTTCCTTCTTCGTAAACTTGTCCTTGAATATCGCGCTTTAGATTTCTGCACTCGTCTTCAACTTCCCTATAACAATCCTCTCTCTCTGAACTTCGTTCTGCCCTGGCCCTCTGCGGTTATACAGCGGCGGGCTCTGATGGCATTCATTATGAGATGCTTCACCATCTCCCTCTGTGCACATCTCAGTATTTACTGGGTCTGTTTATTCGGATCTGGGAGTCGTTGTCAGTCCCTGAGGACTGGCTCGATGCCAATGTCCTCCCTGTACGCAAACCAGGGTCTCTGGGAACATCCCCTAAGGACTTTCGCCCTATTGCCCTCACAAGATGTGTCTGCAAACTCTTTGAACGTATGGTTAACGTTCGTCTGATGTGGTTCCTAAAACACCATCACCTCCTCTCCCCTTCTCAATTTGGCTTCCGCAAGTGCCGCAGCACAACAGATGTCCTGGTGAACTTGGAGGTCTATATTTGTACTGCTTTTGCTGCGAGGACCTCCGTTGTTGCCGTCCTTTTTGACCTGGAAAAGGCTTGCGACACCACTTGGCGATATCATATTCTATCCCAGCTTCAATCTTTTGGCCTTCATGGTCATCTCCCTCTCTTTCTCTGCAGCTTCCTCTCTCGTCGTTCCTTTCGGGTGAGGCTTGGTACCGCTCTCTCTGCCTCTTTTCAGCAATACAAAGGTGTGCCCCAGGGTAGTGTTCTGAGCACTACTCTTTTTTCTGGTTGCCCTCAATGGTCTTCTTTCCTCTCTTCCTTTGGGCATCTTCTCTGCTCTCTATGTCGATGATCTTACCCTTTACTGTCAGGGTGATGATTCGCCTCTCCTTCAACACCGGCTTCAACTTGCGACTCATGTCGTGTCGTCTTGGGCCACCGATTATGGTTTCAAGTTCTCCATTACTAAGACTTGTGCCATGAGTTTTACACAGAAACGGGTCATTCTTCATCCCTCTTTGTCACTTTATGGTCATCCCCCTGGAGTACCAAGATTCCGCGAAGCTTTTGGGGTTATTCTTTGACACTCGTTTGTCTTGGTCTCCCCATATCTCCTACGTCCGTGTTGAGTGCTCTAAGGCCCTTACCCTCCTTCGGGTATTGTCCCATACTTCTTGGGGAGCGGATAGGCGCACTCTCCTCACTTTACATTCCTCTCTCATCCTGTCTAAGCTCGATTATGGTTGCCCTGCTTACTTGTCTGCTTCTCCTTCTACTCTTCGCCGTCTTGACGCTTTGCACCATACTGGGTTGTGCCTCAGTTCTGGTGCCTTTTGTTCGACTCCCGTCCTCAGCTTGTATGTTGACACTGGCTTCCTATCTCTCCAGGAACGCCATGATCGCTACTGTCTTCGCTATCATGCACGGTCCTCGCAACATCCTTCCTCTCGCCTCTGTCGTGCTTTAACTTTTACCCCTCCTGCGGTTCCTGTTCCTCTTCACCACCTCCTTCTTTCTGTCCGGTTATCTCGCTTACAGGACTCTTTTCCGTTCATATTTCTAATATTTCTCCTCATGTTGTTCCTTCTTTGCCCCCATGGAGAGTGCCCCTTCCACAGTTTTGTACATCCTTGACCCGCATCACTAAAGCTTTTACCCCTCCTGCGGTTCTAAAACGCCTTTTCCTTGAGCACTTTTCTTCTCCTGCTCCGTTTCCGTCTTCACCGATGGGTCTAAGTCTGCAGACGGAGTTGGTAACTGATGTTTTTCCTGATCGCACATATATATGTCGCTTACCTCTGGAGAATAGCATCTTCACAGCGGAGTTTTATGCTATTATCTATGCTCTTCGTCTCCTGCCTTCTCATTGTCAATCTTCCTTTGTAGTTGTTGTTAACTCGTAGTGCCCTCATGGCTCTCGGGTCCTTTAATCCGGTTCATCCAGTGGTTGTCGAGATCCAGCATAGGCTGTTTATTGTTCACAGTAAATTTAAGTCGATTGAGTTTTGTTGGGTTCCCAGCCATATTGGTGTCAATTTAAATGAGCGTGCAGATGCTGCCGCCGGGGAAGCTGTCTGCTTTTGTCCCATCTCTCGTAAAGGTATTCCTTATTCCAACTTTTACCCGGTTATCCATTCCTCCATCCTTACCCATTGGCAGGCTTGTTGGTCGTCTGTTACTGGTAACAAACTACGTACTCTTAAATGTTGTGTTTCCTCGTGGCCGTCCTCCTACCACCGTAACCGGCAATGGGAAACAGCTCTGGCGAGGTTGCGTATTAGCCATACTCGTTTAACTCATGGTGGAGCGCCGCCCTGCTCCTTATTGTCCTAATTGCATTGTCCCTCTTACGGTCGTGCATATCCTTGTTGAATGTCCTGACTTCCAGGACGAGCGTGTGTCTTGTTTTCCGACCATCCCCCATGGTCGCTTGTCTCTCAATAGTATTCTTGGTGACTCGGATATTTTTGATATCGTTCGCCTTATGCATTTTTGTTCTCGTATGGGCATCCTTGGTGATATTTAGCGCCCTCTGATTATCCAACACATTTGATGGTGCTACATAGCCTTCCCGGTTTGGTGCCTTCTATTGATACTTACTTACTTCTGTGGTGTTGTGCTGCCTCTCTAGTTCACTGTACCACCACCATCACTACTGTGGTGTTGTGCTGCCACTCTAGTTCACTGTACCCCCCACCATCACTACTGTGGTGTTGTGCTTCCACTCTAGTTCACTGTACATGTACCACCACCGTCACTACTGTGGTGTTGTGCTGCCACTCTAGTTCACTGTACCACCACCATCACTACTGTGGTGTTGTGCTGCCACTCTAGTTCACTGTACCACCACCGTCACTACTGTGGTGTTGTGCTACCACTCTAGTTCACTGTTTATTTATTTATTTATTTTATTTATTTATATATATACAAAAAGGTACATTGGGTTTGTGGGAATACATAGCATAGCATTTACATTCTTGTAAAGCCACTAGTACGCGCAGCGTTTCGGGCAGGTCCTTAATCTAACAGATAATTTTAAGTAGGTAAATTCTAGCAGAATTAATAAAATGATAACAGATACATTGCAAGTAAAAAAATGAGATGAGAGAGAATAGTAAGTATATTAAAGCACATTGGTATATTAAAGCTCTGGTTGATTACATTGACAACTTGATTGGTAATTTAAACAAGATTAATTTAAACAGAATACCTAATAGATTAACAGACACCGTACAGCAGATTGATAGTACATATAAGAAGACAGCAATGATCACAATGGTAAAGATGTTTGGATTGGGTACATAAAGATAGGGAGATTGGGTAGCAATAGATACAGTGCAATTTAAAAGCAACAAGGTAAAAAAACTATGCAGATGAGATTAGGTAATTTTTAGTTTTGTTTTTGAATGATGTAAAAGTTGGACAGCTTTTCAATTCAATAGAGAGTGAGTTCCATAAACTGGGTCCCTTTATTTGCATAGAGTGTTTACACAGATTAAGTTTGACTCTGGGGGATATCAAAGAGATATTTATTTCTGGTGTGGTGATAATGGGTCCTATTACATCTGTCCAGGGAGAGCTTCAGAGCAGGATTTGCATTTAAGAACAGGGTTTTATAAATGTAATTGACACAAGAAAATTTGTAGAGTGAGATTATGTTTAGCATGTTAAGGGAGTTAAACAAGGGGGCTGAGTGTTGTCTGAAAGCAGAATTTGTTATTATTCTGATAGCAGATTTTTGCTGGGTGATGATGGACTTGAGGTGGTTTGCAGTGGTTGAACCCCTTGCACAGACAGATACCGTAATTAAGATAGGGATAGACCAGTGCATAAAATAGAGAGATGAGAGCAGAGTTAGGTACATAATATTTGATTTTGGAGAGTATCCCAACTGTTTTAGAGACTTTCTTAGATATGTGTTGTATGTGGGTACTGAAGTTGAGTCTCTTGTCTAGGAATAGGCCAAGAAACTTTCCATCATTTTTATTGCTAATGTTTACATTATATATCTGAAGCTGAATTGCATTTGTAGATTTGCATCCAAATAAAATGTAGTAGGTCTTTTCTATGTTAAGTGTTAGTTTATTGGTTGACATCCATATGTGGACTTTTTTTAATTCATTACTAACAACATTATTTAGTGTATGTGGGTTGGGGTTAGAGTAGATGAGGGAAGTATCATCAGCAAACAAAATAGGTTTCAGAATGTTAGAGACATTAGGCAGATCATTGATGTATATAAGAAATAGAAGAGGTCCCAAGATGCTGCCCTGTGGCACTCCGACGGTTATTGGTAGAGTGGGAGAGGTTATATTATTGATGGCTACACATTGGTGTCTACCACTAAGATAGGATTGGATATAGTCCAGTGCATGGCCTCGGATTCCATAATAATGGAGTTTACATAAGAGGTAATTGTGGTTAACAGTATCAAAGGCCTTTCTCAGGTCAATGAAGAGTCCAATCGGAAACTCATTTTTGTCAAGGGCTGAATAAATTATATCAAGGAGACTAATAATTGCACCATTGGTACTCTTTTGGGAGCGGAAGCCAAACTGACAGGGGCTAAGAATGTCGAATTTTACGAGACAAGAGCAGAGCTGTTTGTAGATAATTTTTTCAAATATTTTTGATAGTATGGGTAGGTTTGATATTGGTCTATAATTGTTTATGTCCGCCGGATTGCCTCCTTTATGAACTGGCGTTACTCTTGCTTTTTTAAGGATATCAGGGAAGGTGTGACACTCAAGGGATTTGTTGAACAGCAGAGCTATAGGTGGCGCAAGAGCATGGGAGGCGCTCTTGTATACAATGGATGGGATTTCACTGATGTTCCCAGCTTTGGTTTTTAGTGAGTGTATGATGGACATAACAACAGTAGATGATCTGGATTTTACTGTTGACTATTACACTCGTCAACCTGCAAGCACCAACCTGTAAGCATTCTGTTCGTTACGAAGTTAAAGATCCATCTCCCTAATTTACCAGTAATTTCTTTTGTGCACATTTTGTGTTCAATAACACCATTGTCACATCTGTAGAAAGTTTTGTGAAATCTGTGTATATCATACATCAGTGTTTTGCTTGTCTTCCATGGAATGTAAGGCTATGTCATAGTGACCCAGCAATTGTGGGAGGCGGGAGAGCTTTAGCTCATGTTGCCCGGGGTTAGGTAGACACTGAGAGCCTTAGCTCATGTTGCCCGGGGTTAGGTAGACACTGAGAGCCCATCCTTAGCTCATGTTGCCCGGGGTTAGGTAGACACTGAGAGCCTTAGCTCATGTTGCCCGGGGTTAGGTAGACACTGTGAGCCCATCCTTAGCTCATGTTGCCCGGGGTTAGGTAGACACTGTGAGCCTTTGCTCATGTTGCCCAGGGTTAGGTAGACACTGTGAGCCCATCCTTAGCTCATGTTGCCCGGGGTTAGGTAGACACTGTGAGCCCATCCTTAGCTCATGTTGCCCGGGGTTAGGTAGACACTGTGAGCCTTTGCTCATGTTGCCCGGGGTTAGGTAGACACTGTGAGCCCATCCTTAGCTCATGTTGCCCGGGGTTAGGTAGACACTGTGAGCCATCCTTAGCTCATGTTGCCCGGGGTTAGGTAGACACTGTGAGCCTTAGCTCATGTTGCCCGGGGTTAGGTAGACACTGTGAGCCCATCCTTAGCTCATGTTGCCCGGGGTTAGGTAGACACTGTGAGCCCATCCTTAGCTCATGTTGCCCGGGGTTAGGTAGACACTGAGAGCCTTAGCTCATGTTGCCCGGGGTTAGGTAGACACTGTGAGCCCATCCTTAGCTCATGTTGCCCGGGGTTAGGTAGACACTGTGAGCCTTTGCTCATGTTGCCCAGGGTTAGGTAGACACTGTGAGCCCATCCTTAGCTCATGTTGCCCGGGGTTAGGTAGACACTGTGAGCCTTTGCTCATGTTGCCCAGGGTTAGGTAGACACTGAGAGCCTTAGCTCATGTTGCCCGGGGTTAGGTAGACACTGAGAGCCCATCCTTAGCTCATGTTGCCCGGGGTTAGGTAGACACTGTGAGCCCATCCTTAGCTCATGTTGCCCGGGGTTAGGTAGACACTGTGAGCCTTAGCTCATGTTGCCCAGGGTTAGGTAGACACTGAGACCCCATCCTCATGTTGCCCGGGTTAGGTAGACACTGTGAGTTCATGTATGTTGTGACCTAACATCTTAACACTCAAAGATTTTTATGTTGTGTGATGTTAGAGCTATTGGTCTATGAAGTTTGCTTTACTACCTCCTTTGTGAATGGCACGATCTCCACTGTTTTAAGTACATCCAGGATAACACTAAAATCCAGTCTCAAACCTGTAAAAGATATTTAGGGCCCATGATAGTGATTTTTGTAATTCTTGATGAAGAGAGAAATCCAGGAGTCTTGACCTGGTGCAGAGTGTATGGGCATGCTGTCCATGGCTACTTCAAGATCGAGTGGGGTTAGGGTGACATCTGATATACTGAATAGTTCAATGGTCAGGCTGCGAGCAGCCGGATCCAATAGCCTGGTTGACCAATCCAGCAACCAGAAGGCCTGGTCGGGGATCGGACCGTAGGGACGATAAGCCCCGAAATCATCTCAAGATAACCTCAAGGTATTATATTTTTCTTTTTGCTTAGTGGTATGTGAACTTATTTTCTCAAGGCACTGGTTTAAGTTTATATCATCTAGCCATCTTAGCATATTGCGGTGAGGTCTTGGTTTATATCATCTAGCCATCTTAGCATATTGCGGTGAGGTCTGGGTTTATATCATCTAGCCATCTTAGTATATTGCGGTGAGGTCTGGGTTTATATCATCTAGCCATCTTAGCATATTGCGGTGAGGTCTGGGTTTATATCATCTAGCCATCTTAGCATATTGCGGTGAGGTCTGGGTTTATTGATTCCCATATAAGCCATTCATTAAAATTTAATTTGCTGAATTCTCTTCCTCTTTGATTTGAGACTGGTTGCACAGGTCTATTGCCCATGCATGTCTGAACTTCAATTAGGCTGTGATCTGAATAATATGTATTTGTAAACATTATCAGTTCTTCATTGCAAAAATAATACCTCTTGAGAGGTTATCTTGAGATGATTCAGGGGCTTTAGTGTCCCTGTGGCCCGGTCCTCGTCCAGGCCTCTACCCCCAGGAAGCAGCCCGTGACAGCTGACTAACACCCAGGTACCTATTTACTGCTAGGTAACAGGGGCATCAGAGTGAAAAAAAAATCTGCCCATTGTTTCTCGCTGGCATGGGATCGAACCCGGGACCACAGGATCATGCGTCCAGTGTTCTGTCCGCTCAGCTACCGGCTCCCGGGTGCTTTCTTTTTTATTTGCTGGTTTAAGGAAAATGTCACACATCTGCAAGAGGTCATTTGTGTGTGTGACTGTTCACCAAGTCTACTTCCTGGAACTCTTTCTGGTTTAGCTGTGTTTGCCACATCTTTCCATTGAGGTGCCTAAGTTGAAGTCGTCAAGTACGATGATGTTTGGGGCAGAGTTTGTGTGGCTTACTAAGCAGTGTTGTATTTTAGTAAGTTGGTCTATAAACTGCTGAGAATTTGCATCTGGTGATTTATATACTAGGACAATCACCACATTTAGAATTTCTATTTTGATTATTGGCTCTTACACCATATTATTTGCAACGTTTAGCAGCTCTATGCAGGTGAGTGTATTCTTAATGAAAAGGCTTATCCTAGGGGGCCTGACGGCTGACAGCACTCGGGATTTGTAGTCCCAAGGTTCTGGGTTTGATCCCCGGCAGAGAGGCGGAAACAAATGGGCAGCGTTTCTTTCACCCTGATGCCCTAGTTCATCTAGCAGTAAATAGGTACCTGTGAGTTATACTGCTGCTTCCTGGGGGTGTATAACAAAAAGGAGGCCTGATCGAGGACCGGGCCGCGAGGACGCTAAGCCCCGAAATCATCTCAAGATAGCCTGTAGACTGTTTTCAATCACAGCTGAAAAGACAGAATCCTGGTATCCATATCTCACTGTCATATAAGTCCTTTGTGTTTGCATTTTGGAAATGTTTTCTTGTAAGATGGTCAAATGCTCAAGAACTTCTCTTCCCCTTTTCTACAGGATATTTTAGTGATAATGAGGCACAGAGTACTTTTTCCATTTATTTATTACTTCATCCTAATAATATCTACTCATGTTACTTGATTACTTTCTATACAATATTATTTAAGCATATTCTGGCTATAACTGAAAGAAAAATAGCAGGTACTAACTTGTGTTATTAAATAAATAAATATAAATAAAATAAATATGTTTATTCAGGAAAGGTACATACATAACGTGATTTTACATAAGTGGATCGATTTATAGATAGATCTAGTACATACAATGCCTAAAGCCACTATTACGCAATGCGTTTCGGGCAAGAAAAACATTATTATCTAAAACTTAATACTAATTGAGCAAAAAGAATAAAATGTATTGAGAACAGATACAAATAAAGATAAAAAAAGGGGGGAACATGACTGAAAAAGCAGCACAAATACAATAGGTAGACAAACAGCGTTGAATAAAAAAATAACAGACATGGGTTGACAATAGAGGGGTAAGGTAGGTTACAGGGAATTTATCAGTAGTAGTGTTTAGTTTTAATCTTAAACTGGTTGAGAGAGGTACAGTCTTTACATGGTTGGGAAGGTCATTCCACATTCTGGGTCCCTTGATTTGTAGAGCATTTCTAGTTTGATTAAGTCGTACTCTTGGAATATCAAAACTGTATTTATTTCTGGTGTGGTGCTCATGGGTTCTGTTACAACTTTCAATGAAGCTTTTGAGGTCAGGATTGGCATTACAGTTCAGCGTTTTATATATGTATAATACACATGAGAGAATGTGCAGTGACTTAATATCTAGCATATTCAGAGATTTGAATAGGGGTACCGAGTGATGTCTGAGGCCAGAGTTGGATATTGTCCTAATAGCAGCTTTGTGTTGAGTAATTAGAGGACATAAATGATTTTGGGTAGTAGTAGAACCCAAGCACAAATACCATAGTTGAGGTATGGATAGATGAGGGAGTAATAGAGAGTAACCAGGGCAGGGCGGGGTACATAATATCTGATCTTAGAAAGAATGCCAACAGTTTTTGAAACTTTTTTTGATATTTAGAATGTGTCCCTGGAAATTAAGCTTGTGATCAATGAGAACGCCAAGGAATTTACCATCTAATTTGTTACAAATTTGGGTATTGTTTATCTTGAGATTTATTTGATTGGAGGATTTATTGCCAAACAGAATATAGAAAGTTTTGTCAATGTTAAGGGTGAGTTTGTTGGCAGTTAGCCAAAGATGGACTTTATTTAGCTCGGTATTTACTGTGGCATTTAGAGCAAGGGGGTCAGGACTGGAGTAAATGAAGGTTGTGTCGCCAGCAAATAGAATTGATCTAAGGTGTTGGGAGGCATTTGGAAGGTCATTAATGTAGATGAGAAAGAGGAGAGGGCCAAATATGCTGCCCTGAGGAACACCAATGTTGATGGGTATGGTAGGAGAAATTGAATTGTTCACAGAAACATACTGCAGCCTGTCAGTAAGGTAAGATTTGAGGTATTGCAGGGAGAGTCCTCTGACTCCATAATGATGTAATTTAAGAAGAAGGTTTTGGTGGTTGACAGTGTCAAAAGCCTTACGCAGGTCCACAAATAACCCAACAGGGAACTCATTTTTATCAAGAGCTGCATGAATTAAGTTAACCATACTAATAAGTGCATCGTTAGTGCTTTTTTTAGGTCTGAAGCCAATTGCAAGAGCTAAGTATATTGTGCTTGGCTAGATAAGAGTAGAGCTGCTTGTAGATTAGTTCTTCAAAAATTTCTGATAAGTTAGGCAGGATTGAAATAGGTCTGTAGTTGTTAACATCTGTGAGATCACCACATTTGTGGACAGGGGTTACTCTCGCTTTTTTAGAATATCTGGAAAGGTTTGGAGCTCAAGTGACTTGTTGAAGAGCAATGCAATTGCAGGGGCTA
Organism: Procambarus virginalis; assembly: GCA_020271785.1. Taxonomy (NCBI): domain Eukaryota; kingdom Metazoa; phylum Arthropoda; class Malacostraca; order Decapoda; family Cambaridae; genus Procambarus; species Procambarus virginalis. Next base: position 134,746 of record WNGS01164999.1, read on the forward strand.
AGGATCTGGAGGCTTTTTGTAAATTAATGTTGGAATCTCCTCAAGGGCACTAGACTTGGTTTTAAGGGAAAGGATTATCTCATTGACGTCAGTGGAATTAGTAGGCTTTAGGTACAGAGACTGTGGATAGTTACCTGTAAGGTAGTCCTTAACATCAGTACTGGAAGATGGAATATCATTTGCAAGGGATGACCCAATGGAAGAGAAGAACCTATTGAACTCAATAGCAGAATCAGAGGCTGAAAGCTGACCATCGTTATTAGACAGGAGTGTTGGTTTGTTGTTTAAAATCTTCTTTGATCCCAAGATTTGTGAAATTGTGCTCCAAGTTTTTTTAATGTTGCTCTTTATTTGCGTAAATTTATCTTCGTAGTATTAGCTTTGGCTCGTCTAATTATCTTAGATAGCAGTAAAGAGTAATTTGAGAATTCTTTGGAGACGGTTCCTAGCCTATACTTCTTCTCAAGGTCATGTTTTTATTAATGGATTTAAGTATCCCTTTGTAAGCCAGGGATTCTTAAGCCTTTTGGTAGTGACTTGTTTTGTAAGCATAGGACAGTGGGTGTTATAAAGGCTTAGAGTTTTTGAAGAAAGTTTGTTGAAGAATTAGATTGTACTGCTAGGTTGATGTCCCCTATGTTACCTAACTTGACTCCCAGTTGACATTATCAGCAGCATGAAAATTTATAAATTGTCTATAGCAGATTCATTGTGCAGCCTAAAACTTATCTCCTTGACTCTAGAGGTGGTTTGTAATGTTAGTTAAGAGAAATGTGGGGTAATGGTCTGTAGTGCTATCGGTGATTATACTGAAGTAAGCAGAGAGGTTATGTTGGTCCAGATGTGATCTAGAGTCGTGGCAGTACTATCAGTGATTCTGGTAGGTCTAGTGATTAAGGGTATGAGGAAGCAGGAATTCATACAGTTGAGGAAGCTAACAGTAGTAGGGTGTCAGGCTCGCAGACCCTCCGTGGTGCCTCCTTGCCGTGGTGAGGGGCTCACGTACACCTCCCTGGGACCGGTGTGGGTTGCCTGTGCCCCCTCTCCTGCCCCCTCTTTGGATGGTGTACGTGCTGAAGGGCACCATGTAGGGGTCTTGTGAGCCATCGGACCACCCGCTGGAGGGGTCGCCTGTGAGAGGCCGCCCTGAGTGGATGGTTGGGTGTCCAGGCTAGGGCGATAGGGGGACTGGGGTCTTAGCACCAGTGTGGGGAGAATGCACGAAGTAGTAGGATCCCCTGTTGAAAAGGGGGAGCACCGCTGGGGACGACACACCCTTCCTGCACTGGCCCGCGCTCGGCTCCCTGGCTGCCCTGGTAGGTGGTATCCCTTGGTTCCGGGTCCCATCCCTTTATTAGTTTGCTATATGGATGACGACTTGACTACGTCTAACCAGGCTCATAGGGTGGGCGACCAGGCCCCTGAGTCGGACCGTCCTGGAAGACCGGGATCTGTAGCCTCCACTGCAGAGCCCGGTTTAGGCCCAGACCGGACTCTTCCTCCCTGCTCCCCTCCCTCCTCTGTGGTTGGGTCGAGCTCCAAGCTGCTGTGGTGACCGTCTCGTCCCCTTGCACGGCTCCATCTCTTCTTGCGACTACTGCGCCTTTCGACCCGTCTCTCTCTACGGGTTCTCATCGCTGTCCCCGCCACGGCCGCTCGTATGCTTCCTTCCCATCCTACTTCGTTCCATGCTTTGTTTGGTCCTGCTACATGGACTAAGTATTTTGACCTCCAACCCTTGGACTCAACTCCTCCTGATGATTTTTCCCTTCATAGGCATCTTGTCGATTCGTGGATGCCTCTGTCACCTTCAACCCCACTCGTCTTGGTACCCGTGTCGTTGCTGCTCCTTCTCAGGATGCGGCCACTCGCTTGGCCCCTTATCCTGCCTTGGTGAACCCCTGTTCGGGTCTCGAAGAACGCCCGGTTGAATGCCAGTGTGGGCACTGTTCTCTCCCGCACCATGTTGCGACCGGTGTTAGGGATCTTAGGGACTGCCACGAGGATATCAAACATGTCCTCGAGGCCAAGATCATTCTGTCCTCCAAGTGGATACATTTATTCGTCCCCATCGTGGTCATCGCCGTCTGCCTCTTCGGGTTGTGAAGGTTACCTTTGATGGTAGGACCCTTCCATCCTCTGTTATTCTCGCTGGTGCCAGGTGCTCCGTCCAGGAGTATATTCCATCTCCTCGGCTCTGCGGTAAGTGCTGGAAGTTTTGGGCATGGTACCCTCAGGTGCTCTAGTCTGTCTCTCTCTGTCCCCTGTGTGGTAAGCGAGGGTCACTCTAAGTTAGAGTGCACTTCCCCCCAGGCCCGCTGCCTCAATTGCGGTGAGGCCCACCCTACCTTCTCCCGCGTGTGGTCGTTACAAACTTGAGGGGGCTGTCCTCAACTTGACCACCGGGACCGTTTGTCTTTCCTGAGGCTCGGCGCCAAGTTCATCGTCTCCCCTCTTTTCGCTGGTGTCTCCTATGCTCGAGTGGTGCGCTTTCCCCTCCTCGTCCTTCCCGCCTTCCTCGTCTCACAACCGTTTCCGAGCCTTAGACCCAGACACGCCCGCCACCGCCTCCCCTGTTCCCTCAGTTCTGTCCCGAAGGGTCCCCTCCTGGTTCTCTGTCTAGGGCTCCCCTTCATTCTACCAGTCTGTCACATCT
>WNGS01165003.1:15199-29601 GCA_020271785.1 Procambarus virginalis
ACCTGTGCCCGGCTGTTGATTCTGTTGTCAATATATATATATATATATATATATATATATAATATATATATATATATATATATATATATATATTATATATATATATGCAAACAAGCATGAATGGTCCCCAGGACTAGATACAACTGAAAACTCACACCCCGAGAAGTGACTCGAACCCATACTCCCAGGAGCAACGCAACTGGTATTACAGGGATGCCTTAAACCACTTGACCATCACGACCGGACATAAGGAAGTGATAGCCGAGGCTATATGAACCACTTCCCCGCCGGCACTTGGATGGTTATCTTGGGCATAGCATTTATCAAATCACCTCATTTTTTGGGGCAACACGTGAGGAACACAAATGCAAACAAGCCTGAATGGTCCCCAGGACTAGATACAACTGAAAACTCACACCCCAGAAGTGACTCGAACCCATACTCCCAGGAGCAACGCAACTGGTATGTACAGGGATGCCTTAACCACTTGACCATCACGACCGGACATAAGGAAGTGATAGCCGAGGCTATATGAACCACTTCCCCGCCGGCACTTGGATGGTTATCTTGGGCATAGCATTTTATCAAATCACCTCATTTTTTGGGGCAACACGTGAGGAACACAATGCAAACAAGCCTGAATGGTCCCCAGGACTAGATACAACGCTAGGACTACAGGACTAGATACAACGCTGATAAAATGCTAGTGCCCAAGATAAACCATCCAAGTGCCGGCGGGGAAGTGGTTCATATAGCCTCGGCTATGCACTTCCTTATGTCCGGTCGTGATGGTCAAGTGGTTAAGGCATCCCTGTACATACCAGTTGCGTGCTCCTGGGAGTATGGGTTCGAGTCACTTCTGGGGTGTGAGTTTTCAGTTGTATCTAGTCCTGGGGACCATTCAGGCTTGTTTGCAGTTGTTTGTTCCTCACGTGTTGCCCCAAAAAATGAGGTGATTTGATAAAATGCTATGCCCAAGATAACCATCCAAGTGCCGGCGGGGAAGTGGTTCATATAGCCTCGGCTATCACTTCCTTATGTCCGGTCGTGATGGTCAAGTGGTTTAAGGCATCCCTGTAGTTACCAGTTGCTTGCTCCTGGGAGTATGGGTTCGAGTCACTTCTGGGTGTGTTGTAGTTTTCAGATATATATATATATATATATATATATATATATATATATATATATATATATATATATATATATATATATATATATATGTCGTACCTAGTAGCCAGAACGCACTTCTCAGCCTACCCTACTATGCAAGGCCCGATTTGCCTAATAGGCCAAGTTTCCTGAATTAATGTTTTTTTCGACTACCTAACCTACCTAACCTAACCTAACCTAACTTTTTCGGACCTAACCTAACCTAACCTATAAAGATAGGTTAGGTTAGGTTAGGTAGGGTTGGTTAGGTTTCGGTCATATATCTACTTATTTTAACTTCAATAAAAAAAAATTGACCTCATACATAATGAAATGGGTAGTTTATCATTTCATAAGAAAAAAATTAGAGAAAATATATTAATTCCGAAAACTTGGCTTATTAGGCAAATCGGCCTTGCATAGTAGGCAAAGTGGTTCTGGCTACTAGGTACGACATTATATATATATATATATATATATATATATATATATATATATATATATATATATATATATATATATAGTTTTCATGTTTTCTTTTCGTTTCCCGGAGAGAGTTTGTATTAATGTACAATATTGGTATTGTTAAGTTGACTCGGTCTGAGCAGTTGATATTCGGTATATTCGTATGTATCCAATGTCCTCTTACCTGTAAGGTAAGAATGGGATTATTGTTAGGGTCAGAGTTAGTGTTATCACTAAATTCTCAAATTTTACCCCTGTGGTGACAATATTAGATACGTTTGGGGACTTTGTCATATTTTGAGGCCAGTGTGGAGTTTAACTCAAGACTTAGTCAAATTTAATGGTTTTTTGAACTTTAATTTTTGAGAGGAGATTCCTGACTGGCAGATTTTTCAGTCTTTTTAGTTTTGTGAACTCTAACTTTTGAAGACAAGTACAAGTAATTGATTTTGTCATTTGTCAGTTATTGTGGACTCTGACTGTGTAGTTGCTGTAAATGGACTGGCCATTTGCCAGTCCTTGACTTCTAAGCAAAGTGTATTTACTGACTTGTGTTTATTGATGTTCATGCTGAGACATTAACCCCCCCCCCCACTCTGGTTATGTAACGTCACTAGCCCACTATGTCCACAACTTCACAACAACACAACCAGTCCTATGCTGTCTAGTGTACCCATGGTTGTTAGGTGGCCTTTGCTCAGTAACATCTAGCTGCTGTGACTTGGGCGTTGTGTTAACTTAATTGTTACTTGGTTGTGGGTTGGTACAACTGTTGTATAATAAGCCGTGTCATGTAGATAAGTTGACCATTAAACTGGTAGGTTTTACTTTAGACTTTCACCCGACCCAAGACATTTTAGACTTACATATTTGAGGCCAGGAGGTACACTGATTTAGTGAGGGGAGGGGGGGGGGGAGTCCTTCTCCACGAGCCTTACTTGGGGTCATGACATAAATACAATGGTTGTTTGACCGTAGAGAAGCGGGACCAAAGAGCCGAAGCTGCACCCTCACAAGCACATCTAGGTGAGTACACACACACACACACACACACATCAGGGAAGAACAAAAGCATTTCCCCATTCAGGAAATAGACAAAATGTTCACACGGAATAGTAACAGAACGAGGGGACATGGGTGGAAGCTGGAAACTGAGATGAGCACAGAGATGTTAGGAAGTTTTCTTTAGCGTGAGAGTAGTGGAAAAAAATGGAATGCACTTAAGGAACAGGTTGTGGAAGCAAACTCTATTCATAACTTTAAAACTAAAATATGATAGGGAACTGGGACAGGCGTCATTGCTGTAAACAACCGATGGTTAGAAAGGCGGGATACTCTTAAAAGACAATGAAACACATACAAAGGATACAAACCGATGTAAAAAGTTTATTAAAGATAATAAAACATGAACAGTCATCACAGTGAACAGTGCCAAACACCAGCATAGGGAGACTGTCATCCGTAAGAAGTCATGTCATTTAGAATGACTTGACATTTTACGACGTGTAGTTTTTGCGAGCTCAGCGTGTAGGTAGAGACAGAATAATTGTAGAAATAGATATTTGTTGCAGTGCGAAGCGTGATCAGTATGGAATAACGAGTTTCAAAGGAAACAGGCTGACCACCAATCGCTTAACTAGCAAATCAACACTCACACAAAAACGTAATGAAATACAACATACAAGTATAACAGAATACAACAATGCCATAATCCACGTGTACATAATGAAATTTAAATGCATATATTCATTCATTTAAATACTGCAGCAGTGTAAATTGTAATAGAGGTAAATTAACAATTACAGTTATGACTTCAGCGTATTGAACTGGTTCACTGGGTCATAACAGTGTACAGATTCCTGAGCCTATTAGGCTCTGTGTGTGTGTGCCCTTTCACCCTCAAAACTGTGCAATAATTGAATACATTATTATTGATAGAATTTTTTTGTAATATTCTGGTGTATACTTACAGCAGGTATACATATACATCTACCGTGCACGAAGGATGTAACCTTCAATTTCTAAGTACATAGGTCGACCAAGCTGACGAGGCGTTTGACCTGTCAACATCAATCAGGTCCCTCTAATAATTACATGAAAATTACATGAGAAAAAACTGCACTATAATATAAACACAAAAAAAAAAATTGGATGTAAGATGATTACAAATTCTTAAATCGCTTCACATACAAGTGGAACAACCCGCCATAAATACTTTAAATAACGGAACTATTCACTCTACACTACCATGAGTGTGAGAACAAGACAGGAACGTGAACAAAACAACGATGACGTCACTGCCCAAATGCCCCGCCCACTACACCTGACTAATATTGGTAGGTATAGTTTATTGATCCATGTTTCTTACCTTTAATAAGAATCTGCTCCTATTCAGAAAAAAGATCGAATTGAAGATTATGGGACGAGAGAGGGGGGAGGTGAGAGAGAAGGGGGAGGTGAGAGAGAAGGGGGTGGTGAGAGTGAGAAGGTGAGAGGGAGGGAGGTGAGAGAGAGTGAGGTGAGAGGGAGGGAGGTGAGAGAGAGAAGGGGGGACAGGTGATCCAGTCCTTAGGCCTTAAGTCCAACACCAAACATACTTGTTGGTAAGGACCATTTCGGCGGCCATTAATAACCCTCCAGAGGTCGATAAGCTTCAAGCCCAGCAACAAAGGAAGAACACATCAAAGAGGACTAATATCAAACTAATGGAGTCTAAAACTAATTCAAAGTAACTTATTATCAAATAAAATGATCTTAAGCTCATAATAAATATGTTTAAAGTTATTCATTACTCGCATATTATTTTATTTATTATTAATACATGTTTTACAATAACATGGATGAAAAGAGAAGTGAACTTAAAGTTTTCTTCAAGAATATTAAGTTTGAAGGAGAAGCAAAGTTGGGGTCGAAGCCTCGTCGAATCTATGAAGATGTTCTTTCACCTAATGCACTGTTCTTTTATCGCAATCGACCAGTGCGTTGAAAATGCAGCGGATTAGTAATGATTAAAGCCTTTAATATTGACGTTTTCTACACATTGGCTTAAATAGGTTAGGTGGGTTGCTTGGGTTCGTTCGTTTGTGGTTAGGAAAAACAGCTTTGGAAAACAGTGGCAGTTTTAAGTCACTAATACACACACCCTTTTCCCATTCCTCTCCCACACCTCCTTCCTATCCCTCTCCCACACCTCCTTCCTATCCCATTTCCCAGTGTTGTTTTTATTCATTTTTTTCTGTTATTATTTTGTGATCTGAACGGGCCATATTTCGTTCTTCAGGTAAATCATTTTTTTGGAAGTAACTATTTTAATCTAGGGTCATGTCATGGGTATAGTTCATTAGCCAGTCTAGATTTGAAATTAAAATCTAAAAAAAACTATAAAATAAAAAAAATAATAAAAAAATAAAAAAACAGAAATATTAAACATATTAATGAAAAAAATTTAACAAAAATCTAAAAAATTAAAGTTTAGATTTGAAACTAAAGTTTCAAATCGAGATGATTTATAAATTGATCGTTGGTTATCGTGATTTAATGAGACTTTTCAGTAATTATAAACTACCTACGAGAAGGTAGTTTATAATTACTGGGCCCTTCTTCACCAACTTCGAGGTCATCCCCGGAACTCACAGTTCCTGCGACGGCGCTGGAACCAATCGTATTGGCGTATGCCTTTCCATTGGAGACTTTCAGCGCCGTGGAGAGGGGGGGGACCTGCTGCCTGGGTAACAGCTTCTCCCCCGAATCAACCTACCCTGGCTTTGCGCCCTGGTGAGGCCACTCCAGACCAGGCCGACACCGGAGCGCAACTCCATAGTCTCCTGAGACTGATGGATGCCTACTACTACTACGAGAAGGTGTATATGGCGTTGACCGTATCTGTGTGTCTCCTCTCTGCTCTCTCTCATCAGAATTGCATCATAGTAATCAATTAATAAAATTAAATTTAGAAAAATTTACCCGTTCACTGCGACCAGTTTGCCTGTCTGTCTATGTGTCTGTCTGTCTATCTGTCTAATCTCTCTATGGGCAACAGCAGCCGAGGCCACTAAGGAGGCACTGCTTTTCCTCCTCATGGATGAAGCGCCACTGACGGGTGACAGAAAAGACGGGTGAGTGCGTATACTGAGGTCCGACACTCTGGAGGCGGGTGTCGTGGGGTGTTGATGACGTAATAAACACAAATGGCAATGTATGATAGATCTATTTTTGTAATATTGCGGGCATCATGCGGTGCAATTTTTTGGCAAGGTTGAAATTGAATGTGGGGGGGGGGGGTAGCGTTGTCGCCGTGTCAAGTGGCTCTTGTTTAAATTATGACAACGCCCCAACAAAACCGTGTTGGGCATGTGCCCAACAGTACTTACTGTTAAAAATTGTGTGAGACAAGCCCCAAACGTCTAGCCTCCAACCTGGAGCAGATAGACATTCTAATTTATAGAAATAGAACAGAAGAGATGATAGATGAGGGGTGGGGGGAAAAGTCTACTGAAGCACAGAATGTTATTCATTATTCGCTTATTCTTCGTTGTGTAAAAACTGGTTTGTTGTTGCGTTAGAGGGGTATTAAGGCCACAAAAGCTTACCGACCAACCAGCAGCAATAGTTTAGTCCTGAACATGGTCCAGGATTAAAGTAATCTCTCAGTGAATATTCACAGAGCAGCTGGGGATATACCTCTCCGTGTAGAAAGGTCACCAGGAAAATAGTAGTTCATTCACACAGTTCAATTCTAAAAATGTAAAATTTCATATATCATTCAGTTGGGACTAGATTTGCAGGCGATGAGTCACAATAACGTGGCTAAAGTAAGCTGACCAGACCACACACCAGAAGGTGAAGGGACGACGACGTTTCGGTCCGTCCTGGACCATTCTCAAGTCGATTGAGAATGGTCCAGGACAGACCGAAACGTCGTCGTCCCTTCACCTTCTAGTGTGTGGTCTGGTCATCAGGACTAGATTTGCTCTCCCACGGTTATCTTTAGCAGTTTATTTTTTGCATAACTAATAATACGCTGACGAAGCATCACATGTATAAAATCTGTGATGAGGGTTCGAACCTAGGCGCTGGGTATTCCCTGGCAAGCTCTATAGTCGACTGCGCCACGACATGGTCAAAAGAATCGCAACCTGGGGTACTACTGCACCCACGCGGATCCCGAAGCGTCCCTCTTTCAACACACAGAGAAATAACACTGATGTATTACCATAATGTGATTTCTCCGTGTCCAAACCATCCATCATGGCCGCCTCAGATTACCGCGCCGTAACAAGGAAACTATTTCGTTTAACCAGACACGTACGAACCCAGGCAACCCACCTAACCCCCATTAAAGCCGATGCGCGGAAAATCGTCAATATTGCAGGTGGTATATTTCGCACTAATACGTTGCGTTGAAATTGCAACGAGTGAGAGAGAGAAAATGGGCTACCCAGCAACTCGTTCTAGAAACCGGTTTATCTTTGCATGGTTTATGAAACGTTCATGATTAATGACTTAGTAATTTGTTCTGCTCGACAACAAACGTTTACAAGGAAATTGTATGATACACCTGCATGAATATGGCATTTCACGCCCCTTAATTTATTACCTGGGTAGTTAGGGTGATTTACGCAGGCAAGGTATTATGTAATCAATGGATTTTAATGATAGTTTTAAAATGCTTGGAGAAGTAGATATTACTGAAGTAGAAAAATGCTTAAGGAAGATATAACTGAAGCAGAAAAATGCTTAAGGAAGATATAACTGAAGCAGAAAAATGCTTAAGGAAGATATTATTGAAGCAGAAAAATGCTTAAGGTAGATATTACTGAAGTAGAAAAATGCTTAAGGTAGATATTACTGAAGTAGAAAAATGCTTAAGGAAGATATTATTGAAGTAAAAAAATGCTTAAGGTAGATATTACTGAAGCAGAAAAATGCTTAACGTAGATATTACTGAAGTAGAAAAATGCTTAAGGTAGATATTACTGAAGTAGAAAAATGCTTCAGGAAAATATTACCGAAGTAGAAAAATGCTTAAGCTAGATATTATATAAGACAAATGCTTAACTTATATATTATATAAGAAGAAAAATGTTTAAAGTTGATATTTTTGAAGCAAATGATTAAATTGATCATTTTCAACTTGTCCTAACATTTAATGCCTCACATATTTTTTGTTAATTTACGCTATCAACCCTTACGCAGTCAGCTTAGTGAAACTAAAAGCACCGTAATATTGACGCTTTCTACGACTAATGATCAATGGCTTCGATACGTGGGATATCGAACGCTTCTCGTCAGGCAAAACCACTTCAAATTGCACGTTTCTCAAATCAAGAGACAGCCCCATTCTCTCGCTTGGACACTACGTAAAAAATACAACGATTTTGCCTAGATGGATGAACCTCTGTAGGTGCGACAGAGCCACAGAGCCACGGTGTATGTCTGTGAGTGAGGAGCTATAGAGTCAACCTTCCAGAGCTGGTGCAGAGGCTCTTATAGAGTCACGTGCTTGTGGTGTCCAGTTATAATTTAAGGCTAAATGAGACATCATTAAAAATGTATTTATTTACCGGCGGCAGCCAGCCAGCCAGCCGTCATTAGGTGTGAAGTGGTTGGCATGCGCTGTTGGGTCATTAAGGAATGATCATGTGCTCTCACGCTCAGCTGGAATTTAGCGAGTGGTTCATTATCTACAGCGGGTGACCATTGTGGTGAAGGTGGCCCCATGTGGCCATTGTGGTGAGGGTGGGCCATGTGGCCATTGTGGTGAGGGTGGCCCCATGTGGCCATTGTGGTGAGGGTGGCCCCATGTGGCCACTGTGATGAGGGTGGGCCGCTGGTGGCCATTGTGGTGAGGGTGGCCCCCTCTGGTGGCCATGTGGTGAAGGTGGCCCCCTCTGGTGGCCACTGTGGTGAGGGTGGCCCCCCTCTGGTGGCCACTGTGGTGAAGGTGGCCCCCTCTGGTGGCCATGTGGCCACTGTGGTGAGGGTGGGCCATGGGTGATTAGCCTTACAATTAGGTAATGATGATGATGTTGGGTCATTAGTAGTTATAGACCATTACCCTCAGATGGTGATGGTGGACCATTGGCGGCCATGGACCGTCACCATCAGCTGGTTGTGTAAACAAGTCATCGTTTGTGCAGACAGACTTAGATCAACTGGTTCCGTTCTCCAGGTGCAGTTCTGGGTTATTAAGTCAGATGGGCTGGGGGAGGTTTGTTTGCTATCCATAAGAGAATATGCTATGATATTTGCTAAAGCTTTTTGGCCATGTCGTGAAAGTTTATTTATGTCCAGCCTTCCTATGTGGCCTTACCAATGTTTCTGTCCAGCTTCCCTATATGGCCTTACCAATGTTTATGTCCAACCTCCTGTATAGCCTTTTCAATGTTTCTGTCCAACCTCCCTATATGGCCTTTCAAATGCCTATAGTCTCCCTTCCCCCCTTCAAGTACAAATTTGGAACAGCACTAACCATGTTGACCAGACCACACACTAGAAGTTGAAGGGACGACGACGTTTCGGTCCGTCCTGGACCGAAACATACTTCAGCCACGTTATTGTGACTCTTCGCCAGCACTAACCATGTTCCAAATTTAGTGGTGTTCCAACCATGTAGTTGGACGTACGTGGTTGGAACACCACTGGCCGTAACGAGGGGACTAGGGGGCGGGGGGGGGGAGACCGAAATAAATTGGACAAAAGCCGCAGACTATTAGTCCAGGTCACAAGTCATCGCAGTGAAAGATCATTTGGCCGCGGACAAAACAAATTAAGGTTAGAGGGGGTCGTAGCCCCCAGAGGAGCGGAGCAAATGGTGGGAGGGTGAGTGAGGGTCAGAGAGAGGGTGAGAGGGAGGGAGAGAATGAGAGAGGGGGACAGGGAGAGAATGAGAGAGGGGGACAGGGAGAGAATGAGAGAGGGGGACAGGGAGAGAATGAGAGAGGGGGACAGGGAGAGAGTGAAGGACAGGCTGAGAGTGACACACTAGTGTACCCTGCTTCACCACACACACTAGTGTACCCTGCTTCACCACACACACACACTAGTGTACCCTGCTTCACCACACACACTAGTGTACCCTGCTTCACCACACACACACACTAGTGTACCCTGCTTCACCACACACACTAGTGTACCCTGCTTCACCACACACACACACTAGTGTACCCTGCTTCACCACACACACTCAAAACACAGCTGGAATAAACAGGATCTTGATAAAGAGGGTTTGAGACAAGTTCAACAGAGAAATATAAGAAGTCATATGAAGCAATATGTAAAGAACTTGAAGAGGAAGAGAGAACTAAAGAGTACAAGTCACGTATAAGGAACAGATCAGGGTGGCGGACTACAAGTCAGGTGTAAGGAGGAGATGAGGGTGGAGGATATCAAGTCAGGTATAAGGGGAAGATATCAGGGTTAAGAACGTTAGTAGAGTGAAAATTGCGGTTTAAAGTTAAGGCGAGCAGAGGAGTTCTAAGTGAGGGGGGAATAGAGCAAGAAGGGAAGAGGGAGAGGGGAAATACAACAGTAAAGGGAAGGAGAGGGAAAGGGGAAATACAGCGGTAAAGGGAGGGAGAAGCAGAAGAGGGAAATACAGTAGAAAAGGGAGGGAAGGAGATAGGAAATACAACTGGAAGAGAAGAAAGGAGAGGGGAATACAGCAGTAAAGGGAGAGAGGGAGATAGGAAATACAACTGGAAGAGAAGAAAGGAGAGGGGAAATACAGCAGTAAAGGGAGAGAGAGAGATAGGAAATACAACTGAAAGAAAGGGAAGGGGAAATACAGCAATAACAAGGGCGGATGAAGGAGAGAGGGGAAACACAGTGTGAGAAAAGAGGATCAGTGTAACAGGTTGAGGAACAGTGAGAGGTGCAGGATCAGTGTGAGAAGGGGAAACAAGGAGAATAAGTATGAAAGAAAGGGTGAAGAAGCAGTATGTGAGGAGTAATAAGGCTAAAAACTATGAAATGAATGGTGACAGTGTGAGAGTGAAGGCGAAGGGTGAGTATGAGTGAGGCAGTGTGAGAGTGGGTAAACAAGGGAACAAGTGTGAATGTCACCCTAGAAACGCAGCACAAGGAGCTGAGACAAGGCCACCCTATAACACCCACTATACGGACGCTATATACCATTCTGAAACTAGCCAATGTCAGAGACCCCACCTATAATCCAGTGGTTTTATATCTGTTCCCCTCCAAAAAAATAGTCGACCTCAACACGGTTATATAAAGTGCTTTAGCAACTACATGTCATAAAGTCGGGAATCTCCAGTTAATAGAAGCCAGGAAGACCCCTAATGTATTGGTCTCTTATCACGTTATTGCTACCAGACACCGGATAGCATTGCATCGACTCTTTTTTTTTTTTTTACTTGGCTAGTCAAAGCCCATGACGTTATACTACGTAAGTATAACGTGGTATGCTGCTGTGGGATATACTGTCAACTATGCTGAAGATGGTCTGCTGGATAGAATATATTGTATTGTTTGTTCTTGTTTGTTCTTGGGTGTTCTTGGGTGTTCTTGGGTGTTCTTGGGTGTTCTTGGTTCAGTTTAAGCCTGTAACACCTAAGGTAACTTGGGGTGGAAAAGTCGTACATAACTTTGAACAAACCGGGACCGGGGAGCCGGTCGGTCGAGCGGACAGCACGTTGGAGTTGTGATCCTGTGGTCCGGGGTTCGATCCCAGGCGCCGGCGAGAAACAATAGGCAGAGTTTCTTTCACCCTATGCCCCTGTTACCTAGCAGTAAAATAGGTACCTGGGTGTTAGTCAGCTGTCACGGGCTGCTTCCTGGGGGTGGAGGCCTGGTCGAGGACCGGGCCGCGGGGACACTAAAAGGCCCCGAAATCATCTCAAGATAACCTCAAGATAACCCACATATAACTTTAAATGAACTAATCGTGACCCGAGTCGTGACCTGACCCCCATGACCTGACTCCCATGGGGGGAGGGAGGGAGGGGCGGGAAGTGTCCGGTGCATGTCATGGTTCACCCGGTTATGTCGTATGTTTCAAAGTGACACTCAATAGTTCCCTGGAAATAGTAATTTCCTTAAAGAGTTAATAGATACATGTTAAAGAACATATGTTAGACAACATGTATTTAATATATATATATAATATATATATATATATATATATATATATATTATATATATATATATATGTGTGTGCGGAAAATTCACAGAGAAAAATGAAAGGAGGTAACGTTTCGACTTTGTTAAAGCCTTTGTCAAACCAGACTGACCAGACTGAGATGATTTCGGACTAACCAGACTGACTCCTTTCATTTTTCTCTGTGGATTTTCCGCATAAAATGATCAGTGTTTTGTGATCGTCAATTGCATATAATTGGTGCGGTGGTCACGGTACTGTGTACGTTTAGGGGTGATCCTGGACGGCATGGGTTCGAATCCTGGCCGGGTCAAAGAGTTCTTAGTGATATATATATATATATATATATATATATATATATATATATATATATATATATATATATATATATAACTGAAAACTCACACCCCAGAAGTGACTCGAACCCATACTCCCAGGAGCAACGCAACTGGTATGTACAGGGATGCCTTAAACCACTTGACCATCACGACCGGACAAAAGGAAGTGATAGCCTGAGCTATATGAACCACTTCCCCGCCGGCACCTGGATGGTTATCTTGGGCATAGCATTTTATCAAATCACCTCTTTTTTTGGGGGCAACACGTGAGGAACACAAATGCAAACAAGCCTGATTGGTCCCCAGGACTAGATACAACTGAAAACTCACACCCCAGAAGTGACTCGAACCCATACTCCCAGGAGCAACGCAACTGGTATGTACAGGGATGCCTTAAACCACTTGACCATCACGACCGGACAAAAGGAAGTGATAGCCTGAGCTATATGAACCACTTCCCCGCCGGCACCTGGATGAATATCTTGGGCATAGCACTTTTAGCAAATCCCTCTTTTTTGGGGGGCAACACGTGCGAACCAAATGCAAACAAGCCTGAATGGTCCCCTCAGTGACTAGATCAACCTGAAACTCTACACCCCAGATAGTGACCTCGATCCCCATATCCCAGGAGCACACGCAACTGGTATGTATCAGGGACTGGCCTTAAACCACTGACCATACACGACCCGGTACAAAAGGAAGTGTAGCCCTGAGCTATAGAACCACTTCCCCCGCGTCGCCTGCACCTGCGTATTTGGCATTGTTGTGTTTCCTCACATGTTGACCCCCCTATAAAAAAAGAGAGTGATATTTGTAAAAATACTGCCTAGGCGCCCAGTATTCACCATCAGTAGTCGCCGTCGGGGTGGATTCTATAGCTCAGCATAATACATTTCCTGGATTTGTGTCGCAGGCGTTATGGTCACAGTGGATCTTAGCATCCCTGTAACATAACCGGTGAGTGGCTCGTTGCTCCAGGGAGTACCATGGGTTTTTCGATCTTCTAGGGTTGGTTTTCAGTTTGTGTATCTAGTCCGGGGACCATTCGGCTGTTTGCATTTGTGTTCCTCACGATGTTTGTCCCTACCCCAAACAAGAGGTGAATTGATTAAAAGTGCGTATGCCTTGTCCAGATGAATACCATTCCCCGCGTTGCCGGGCGGGGAAAGGGTGTTCATAAGCGTCAGGCTATCGCTTCCTATTGTTCTCGGTCGTGAGGGCATAGGTGGTTATCGGCATACCCTGTGATACTACGTTGTGCTGTTGCTCCTGGGAGTTAGGGGAGTTCGAGGTCACTTCTAGGTGGTGTGAGTTTTTCATGTTGGATGCCTAGTCCTGGGGATCCATGTAAGGCTGTGTGTGCATATATATTATATATATACTATACTATATACTTATATATCATATATAGTATAACGAAATAGAATAAAGGACAGTAAAAATAGGTACCCTGGGTAGTTAGTCAGTAGCATGTCATCAGGGCCGCTTCCGTGGTGGGGCTTGATGGCCGGGCTCCGAGGACAATGGGCCGTGGGGATCTAAATGCACCCGAAATCATCTTCAAGACTAACCTCAGAGATCAAGGCTTTATCGAGGGATCACCTCCTCCTCCCCACTCTCTCCCCAGGTTTGCTAAGCTCATTTGTCACAGGGTCTGCATCTCCCTCAATGATAATACCCTATTAACCTCCGGGATAACTACTTTGACTGCGGGGTGAAACAGAGGCAAATGGCTGAAAGAGAAACGTGCCCCATTACTCGTCTTCTTGTCCTCGCCGATGGAATGGAACTCGGATCAAAATACTCACGGATGGTGTTATACCTCTGGCTTCCCGACGGTCTAGCTTTACTGCTAGAGTGACAGATTGCGGCATCAGGTGTCCAGTCATAATTTGCTCCTAAAAGATGCAATCGAACTCCTAGACCATAGGTGTAATCCCACCACAACCTAGTTGTGGACGTATAATATTCTTCTCATAGATTGTGTATGCAATCATGATTGTAGTGATTTTTTATAAATATCGTAACTAAACTATAACAGGACACCAATTTGGAAACATCTTCGCAATCTGCAAAATTACAGATCAGAACTATCAGTACCCCATAACGCACGTTCAGTAAAACGCAGTTCTGTATCCCCACCATTAGAACTATCACACATCTTCTCGTAGCTCCGCCAGGCACTGGACTGTTTATCATTCAACATTAATGTTGGGGGTTACGTGATAAATGTCAGATTTCTCTCTCTCGGAAAAGCAATGAAAGTAAGGGATGCAAGGCAGCCCTCCAAGGTCTCCAATGGGTAGGAGTCCTGATAACATTTATAGCTGTAT
>WNGS01165003.1:30601-42445 GCA_020271785.1 Procambarus virginalis
GATTTCGGGGCCTTTTAGTGTCCCCGCGGCCCGGTCCTTGACCAGGCCTCCACCCCCAGGAAGCAGCCCGTGACAGCTGACTAACACCCAGGTACCTATTTTACTGCTAGGTAACAGGGGCATAGGGTGAAAGAAACTCTGCCTATTGTTTCTCGCCGGCGCCTGGGATCGAACCCAGGACCACTGATCACAACTCCAACGTGCTGTCCGCTCGGCCGACCGGCTCCCCGGTCCCGGTTTGTTCAAAGTTATGTCCGAGTTTGTTCAAAGTTATGTACGACTTTTCCACCCCAAGTTACCTTAGGTGTTACAGGCTTAAACTGAACCAGGAACACCCAAGAACACCCAAGAACACCCAAGAACACCCAAGAACAAACAAGAACAAGCAATACAATATATTCTATCCAGCAGACCATCTTCAGCATAGTTGACAGTATATCCCACAGCAGCATACCACGTTATACTTACGTAGTATAACGTCATGGGCTTTGACTAGCCAAGTAAAAAAAAAAAAAAGAGTCGATGCAATGCTATCCGGTGTCTGGTAGCAATAACGTGATAAGAGACCAATACATTAGGGGTCTTCCTGGTTCTATTAACTGGAGATTCCCGACTTTATGACATGTAGTTGCTAAAGCACTTATATCACCGTGTTGAGGTCGACTATTTTTTTGGAGGGGAGCAGATATAAAACCACTGGATTATAGGTGGGGGTCTCTGACATTGGCTGGTTTCAGAATGGTATATAGCGTCCGTATAGTGGGTGTTATAGGGTGGCTTTGTCTCAGCTCCTTGTGCTGCGTTTCTAGGGTGACATTCACACTTGTTCCTTGTTTACCCACTCTCACACTGCCTCACTCATACTCACCCTTCGCCTTCACTCTCACACTGTCACCATTCATTTCATAGTTTTTAGCCTTATCACTCCTCACATACTGCTTCTTCACCCTTTCTTTCATACTTATTCTCTTTGTTTCCCCTTCTCACACTGATCCTGCACCTCTCACTGTTCCTCAACCTGTTACACTGATCCTCTTTTCTCACACTGTGTTTCCCCTCTCTCCTTCATCCGCCCTTGTTATTGCTGTATTTCCCCTCCCCTTTCTTCTAGTTGTATTTCCTATCTCCCTCTCTCCGTTTACTGCTGTATTCCCCTCTCCTTTCTTCTCTTCCAGTTGTATTCCTATCTCCCTCTCTCCCTTTACTGCTGTATTCCCCTCTCCTTTCTTCTCTTCCAGTTGTATTTCCTATCTCCTTCCCTCCCTTTTCTACTGTATTTCCCTCTTCTGCTTCTCCCTCCCTTTACCGCTGCATTTCCCCTTTCCCTCTCCTTCCATTTACTGTTGTATTTCCCCTCTCCCTCTTCCCTTCTTGCTCTATTCCCCCCTCACTTAGAACTCCTCTGCTCGCCTTAACTTTAAACCGCAATTTTCACTCTACTAACGTCCTTAACCCTGATATCTTCCCCTTATACCTGACTTGATATCCTCCACCCTCATCTCCTCCTTACACCTGACGTGTAGTCCGCCACCCTGATCTGTTCCTTATACGTGACTTGTACTCTTTAGTTCTCTCTTCCTCTTCAAGTTCTTTACATATTGCTTCATATGACTTCTTATATTTCTCTGTTGAACTTGTCTCAACCCTCTTTATCAAGATCCTGTTTATTCCAGCTTTCCTTTGAATGTGTGTGGTGAAGCAGGGTACACTAGTGTGTGTGTGGTGAAGCAGGGTACACTAGTGTGTGTGTGGTGAAGCAGGGTACACTAGTGTGTGTGTGGTGAAGCAGGGTACACTAGTGTGGTGTGTGGTGAAGCAGGGTGCACTAGTGTGTGTGTGTGGTGAAGCAGGGTACACTAGTGTGTGTGTGGTGAAGCAGGGTACACTAGTGTGTGTGTGTGGTGAAGCAGGGTACACTAGTGTGTGTGGTGAAGCAGGGTACACTAGTGTGTGTGGTGAAGCAGGGTGCACTAGTGTGTGTGGTGAAGCAGGGTGCACTAGTGTGTGTGGTGAAGCAGGGTACACTAGTGTGTGTGGTGAAGCAGGGTACACTAGTGTGTGTGTGTGGTGAAGCAGGGTACACTAGTGTGTGTGTGTGTGTGGTGAAGCAGGGTACACTAGTGTGTGTGTGTGGTGAAGCAGGGTACACTAGTGTGTGTGTGTGGTGAAGCAGGGTACACTAGTGTGTGTGGTGAAGCAGGGTACACTAGTGTGTGTGGTGAAGCAGGGTACACTAGTGTGTGTGGTGAAGCACGGTACACTAGTGTGTGTGTGTGGTGAAGCAGGGTACACTAGTGTGTGTGTGTGTGGTGAAGCAGGGTACACTGTGTGTGGTGAAGCAGGGTACACTAGTGTGTGTGGTGAAGCAGGGTACACTAGTGTGTGTGTGTGGTGAAGCAGGGTACACTAGTGTGTGTGGTGAAGCAGGGTACACTAGTGTGTGTGTGTGAAGCAGGGTAGACTAGTGTGTGTGGTGAAGCAGGGTACACTAGTGTGTGTGGTGAAGCAGGGTGCACTAGTGTGTGTGGTGAAGCAGGGTACACTAGTGTGTGTGGTGAAGCAGGGTGCCTAGTGTGTGTGGTGAAGCAGGGTACACTAGTGTGTGTGGTGAAGCAGGGTAGACTAGTGTGTGTGTGGTGAAGCAGGGTACACTAGTGTGTGTGGTGAAGCAGGGTACACTAGTGTGTGTGTGGTGAAGCAGGGTAGACTAGTGTGTGTGGTGAAGCAGGGTATACTAGTGTGTGTGGTGAAGCAGGGTACACTAGTGTGTGTGGTTGAAGCAGGGTACACTAGTGTGTGTGGTGAAGCAGGGTACACTAGTGTGTGTGGTGAAGCAGGGTACACTAATGTGTGTGGTGAAGCAGGATACACTAGTGTGTGTGGTGAAGCAGGGTACACTAGTGTGTGTGTGGTGAAGCAAGGTACACTAGTGTGTGTGTGTGGTGAAGCAGGGTACACTAGTGTGTGTGTGGTGAAGCAAGGTACACTAGTGTGTGTGTGGTGAAGCAGGGTACACTAGTGTGTGTGTGGTGAAGCAGGGTACACTAGTGTGTGTGTGTGTGTGTGGTGAAGCAGGGTACACTAGTGTGTTGACCAGACCACACACTAGAAGTGAAGGGACGACGACGTTTCGGTCCGTCCTGGACCATTCTCAAGTCGCTTGTGATGAGGAGGTTGTTGTTGTTGTTAAAGATTTAGCTACTCAGGACTAAGTGTCCATGTAGCACGAGCTATGGTGAGCCCGTAAAAGAAAGGGCTCACCATAGCTCCCTCCTCCCTTTCTTTTACGGGCTCACCATAGCTCGTGCTACATGGACACTTAGTCCTGAGTAGCAAAATCTTTAACAACAACAACAACCTCCTCATCACAAGCGACTTGAGAATGGTCCAGGACGGACCGAAACGTCGCGTCCCTTCAACTTCTAGTTGTGGTCTGGTCAACATACTTCAGCCACGTTATTGTGACTCTTCGCCTGCATACACTAGTGTGTGTGTGGTGAAGCAGGGTACACTAGTGTGTGTGTGTGGTGAAGCAGGGTACACTAGTGTGTGTGTGTGGTGAAGCAGGGTACACTAGTGTGTGCGTGTGTGGTGAAGCAGGGTACACTAGTGTGTGTGTGTGTGGTGAAGCAGGGTACACTAGTGTGTGTGTGTGGTGAAGCAGGGTACACTAGTTGTGCGTGTGTGGTGAAGCAGGGTACACTAGTATGTGTGTGGTGAAGCAGGGTACACTAGTGTGTGTGGTGAAGCAGGGTACACTAATGTGTGTGGTGAAGCAGGGTGCACTAGTGTGTGTGGTGAAGCAGGGTAGACTAGTGTGTGTGGTGAAGCAGGGTAGACTAGTGTGTGTGTGTGAAGCAGGGTACACTAGTGTGTGTGGTGAAGCAGGGTACACTAGTGTGTGTGGTGAAGCATGGTAGACTAGTGTGTGTGTGGTGAAGCAGGGTACACTAGTGTGTGTGTGTGGTGAAGCAGGGTACACTAGTGTGTGTGGTGAAGCAGGGTAGACTAGTGTGTGTGTGGTGAAGCAGGGTACACTAGTGTGTGTGGTGAAGCAGGGTACACTAGTGTGTCACTCTCAGCCTGTCCTTCACTCTCTTCCTGTCCCTCTCTCTCATTCTCTCCCTCACTCTCACCCCTCACTCACCCTCCCACCATTTGCTCCGCTCCTCTGGGGGCTACGACCCCCTCTAACCTTAATTTGTTTTGTCCGCGCCAAATGATCTTTCACTGCGATGACTTGTGACCTGGACTAATAGTCTGCGGCTTTGTCCAATTTTATTTCGGTCTCCCCCTCCCCCTTGTCCCCTCGTTACGGCCAGTGGTGTTCCAACCACGTACGTCCAACTACATGGTTGGAACACCACTAAATTTGGAACATGGTTAGTGCTGTTCCAAATTTGTACTTGAAGGGGGAAGGGAGACTATAGGCATTTGAAAGGCCATATAGGGAGGTTGGACAGAAACATTGGAAAGGCTATACAGGAGGTTGGACATAAACATTGGTAAGGCCATATAGGGAAGCTGGACAGAAACATTGGTAAGGCCACATAGGAAGGCTGGACATAAATAAACTTTCACGACATGGCCAAAAAGCTTTAGCAAATATCATAGCATATTCTCTTATGGATAGCAAACAACCCCCCCCACCAGCCCATCTGACTTAATAACCCAGAACTGCACCTGGAGAACGGAACCAGTTGATCTAAGTCTGCACAAACGATGACTTGTTTACACAACCAGCTGATGGTGACGGTCCATGGCCGCCAATGGTCCACCATCACCAGTGAGGGTAATGATCTATAACTACTAATGACCCAACATCATCATCATTACCTAATTGTAAGGCTAATCACCCATGGCCCACCCTCACCACAGTGGCCACAGGGCCACCAGAGGGGGCCACCCTCACCACATGGCCACCAGAGGAGGGCCACCCGCACCACATGGCCACCAGAGGGGGCCACCCTCACCACAGTGGCCATCAGAGGGGGCCACCCTCACCACATGGCCACCAGAGGGGGCCACCCTCACCACATGGCCACCAGAGGGGGCCACCCTCACCACAGTGGCCACCAGAGGGGGCCACCCTCACCACAGTGGCCACCAGAGGGGGCCACCCTCACCACAATGGCCACCAGTAGCCCACCCTCATCACAGTGGCCACATGGGCCACCTTCACCACAATGGCCACACGGACCACCTTCACCACAATGGCCACATGGACCACCCTCACCACAATGGCCACATGGCCCACCTCACCACATGGCCACATGGCCCACCCTCACCACAATGGCCACATGGGCCACCTTCACCACAATGGCCACACGGACCACCTTCACCACAATGGCCACATGGGCCACCCTCACCACATGGGCCACCCTCACTACAATGGGCTCATGTGCCACCCTCACCACAATGGCCACATGGGGCCACCTCACCACAATGGCCACATGGGGCCACCCTCACACAATGGCCACATGGACCACCTTCACCACAATGGCCATATGGGGCCACCCTCACCACAATGGCCACATGGACCACCTTCACCACAGTGGCACTAGTGGCCAACCCTCACCACAATGGCCACATGGGGCCACCCTCACCACAATGGCCACATGAACCACCTTCACCCCAATGGCCACATGGGGCCAACCCTCACCACAATGGCCACATGGGGCCACCCTCACCACAATGGCCACATGGACCACCTTCACCACAATGCACACAGGGCCACTCACCACAATGGCCACATGGGGCCACCCTCACCCACAATGGCCACATGGACCACCTTCACCACAATGGGCCACATGGGGCCACTCACCACAATGGCACATGGGGCCACCTTCACCACAATGGTCAACCCGCTGTAGATAATGAACCACTCGCTAAATTCCAGCTGAGCGTGAGAGCACATGATCATTCCTTAATGACCCAAACAGCGCATGCCAAACACTTCACACCTAATGACGGCTGGCTGGCTGGCTGCCGGCGGTAAATAAATACATTTTTAATGATGTCTCATTAGCCTTAAATTATAAAGGACACCACAAGCACGTGACTCTATAAGAGCCTCTGCACCAGCTCTGGAGGTTGACTCTATAGCTCCTCACTCACAGACATACACCGTGGCTCTGTGTGCTCGTTGCACCTACAGAGGTTCATCCATCTAGGCAAAACCGTTGTATTTTTTACGTGGTGTCCAAGCGAGAGAATGGGGCTGTCTCTTGATTTGAGAAACGTACAATTGAAGTGGTTTTGCCTGACGAGAAGCGTTCGATATCCCACGTATCGAAGCCATTGATCATTAGTCGTAGAAAGCGTCAATATTACGGTGCTTTTAGTGTCGCTAAGCAGACTGCGTAAGGGTTGATAGCGTAAATTAAAAAAAAATATGTGAGGCATTAAATGTTAGGACAAGTTGAAAAGGATCAATTTAATCATTTGCTTCAAAAAAATATCAACTTTAAACATTTTTCTCTTATATAATATATAAGTTAAGCATTTGTCTTATATAATATCTAGCTTAAGCATTTTTCTACTTCGGTAATATTCCTGAAGCATTTTCTACTTCAGTAAATATCTACCCTAAGCATTTTTCACTTCAAATATCTTCCTTAAGCATTTTTCTACTTCAATAATATCTACTTAAGCATTTTTCTACTTCAATAATATCTACCTTAAGCATTTTTTACTTCAATAATATCTTACTTAAGCATTTTTTCTACTTCAATAATATCTACCTTAAGCATTTTCTACTCAATAAATATCTTCCTTAAGCATTTTTTCTCCTTCAATAATATCTACCTTAAGCATTTCTACTTCAATAATATCCTTAAGCATTTTTCTACTTCAGTAATATCTACCTTAAGCATTTTTCTACTTCAGTAATATCGAACATTAAGCATTTTCTACTTCAAAATATCTTCCTTAGCATTTTCTACTTCAGTAATATATACCTTAAGCATTTTTCGGCTTCAGTAATATCTACCTTAAGCATTTTCTGCTTCAGTGTATATCTTCCTTAAGCATTTTTCTGCTTCAGTTATATCTTCTTAAGCATTTTTCTACTTCAGTTATATCTACCTTAAGCATTTTTTACTTCAGTAATATCTCCTTAAGCATTTTTCTACTTCAGTAATATCTACCTTAAGCATTTTTCTACTTCAGTTATATCTTCCTTAAGCATTTTTCTACTTCAGTTATATCTTCCTTAAGCATTTTTCTGCTTCAGTTATATCTTCCTTAAGCATTTTTCTGCTTCAGTTATATCTTCCTTAAGCATTTTTCTACTTCAGTAATATCTACTTCTCCAAGCATTTTAAAACTATCATTAAAATCCATTGATTACATAATACCTTGCCTGCGTAAATCACCCTAACTACCCAGGTAATAAATTAAGGGGCGTGAAATGCCATATTCATGCAGGTGTATCATACAATTTCCTTGTAAACGTTTGTTGTCGAGCAGAACAAATTACTAAGTCATTAATCATGAACGTTTCATAAACCATGCAAAGATAAACCGGTTTCTAGAACGAGTTGCTGGGTAGCCCATTTTCTCTCTCACTCGTTGCAATTTCAACGCAACGTATTAGTGCGAAATATACCACCTGCAATATTGACGATTTTCCGCGCATCGGCTTTAATGGGGGTTAGGTGGGTTGCCTGGGTTCGTACGTGTCTGGTTAAACGAAATAGTTTCCTAGTTACGGCGCGGTAATCTGAGGCGGCCATGATGGATGGTTTGGACACGGAGAAATCACATTATGGTAATACATCAGTGTTATTTCTCTGTGTGTTGAAAGAGGGACGCTTCGGGATCCGCGTGGGTGCAGTATTACCCCAGGTTGCGATTCTTTTGACCATGTCGTGGCGCTGTCGACTATAGAGCTTGCCAGGGAATACCCAGCGCCTAGGTTCGAACCCTCATCACAGATTTTATACATGTGATGCTTCGTCAGCGTATTATTAGTTATGCAAAAAATAAACTGCTAAAGATAACCGTGGGAGAGCAAATCTAGTCCTGATGACCAGACCACACACTAGAAGGTGAAGGGACGACGACGTTTCGGTCTGTCCTGGACCATTCTCAATCGACTTGAGAATGGTCCAGGACGGACCGAAACGTCGTCATCCCTTCACCTTCTGGTGTGTGGTCTGGTCAGCTTACTTTAGCCACGTTATTGTGACTCATCGCCTGCAAATCTAGTCCCAACTGAATGATATATGAAATTTTACATTTTTAGAATTGAACTGTGTGAATGAACTACTATTTTCCTGGTGACCTTTCTACACGGAGAGGTATATCCCCAGCTGCTCTGTGAATATTCACTGAGAGATTACTTTAATCCTGGACCATGTTCAGGACTAAACTATTGCTGCTGGTTGGTCGGTAAGCTTTTGTGGCCTTAATACCCCTCTAACGCAACAACAAACCAGTTTTTACACAACGAAGAATAAGCGAATAATGAATAACATTCTGTGCTTCAGTAGACTTTTCCCCCCACCCCTCATCTATCATCTCTTCTGTTCTATTTCTATAAATTAGAATGTCTATCTGCTCCAGGTTGGAGGCTAGACGTTTGGGGCTTGTCTCACACAATTTTTAACAGTAAGTACTGTTGGGCACATGCCCAACACGGTTTTGTTGGGGCGTTGTCATAGTTTAAACAAGAACCACTTGACACGGTGACAACGCTACCCCCCCCAACATTGAATTTCAACGTTGCCAAAAAAATGCACCGCATGACGCCCGCAATATTACAAAAATAGATCTATCATACATTGCCTGTTTGTGTTTATTACGTCATCAACACCCCACGACACCCGCCTCCAGAGTGTCGGACCTCAGTATACGCACTCACCCGTCAGTGAGCCCTCTGGCTGCCTTTACTGTCACCCGCCAGTGTGCCCTCTGGCTGCCTCTACTGTCACCCGTCAGTGTGCCCTCTGGCTGCCTTTACTGTCACCCGTCAGTGTGCCCTCTGGTTGCCTTTACTGTCACCCGTCAGTGAGCCCTCTGGCTGCCTCTACTGTCACCCGTCAGTGTGCCCTCTGGCTGCCTTTACTGTCACCCGTCAGTGAGCCCTCTCGTTGCCTTTACTGTCACCCGTCAGTGTGCCCTCTGGCTGCCTCTACTGTCACCCGTCAGTGTGCCCTCTGGCTGCCTTTACTGTCACCCGTCAGTGAGCCCTCTGGCTGCCTTTACTGTCACCCGTCAGTGTGCCCTCTGGCTGCCTTTACTGTCACCCGTCAGTGAGCCCTCTGGCTGCCTCTACTGTCACCCGTCAGTGTGCCCTCTGGCTGCCTCTACTGTCACCCGTCAGTGAGCCCTCTGGCTGCCTCTACTGTCACCCGTCAGTGAGCCCTCTGGCTGCCTTTACTGTCACCCGTCAGTGTGCCCTCTGGCTGCCTTTACTGTCACCCGTCAGTGAGCCCTCTGGCTGCCTCTACTGTCACCCGTCAGTGAGCCCTCTGGCTGCCTCTACTGTCACCCGTCAGTGTGCCCTCTGGCTGCCTTTACTGTCACCCGTCAGTGAGCCCTCTGGCTGCCTCTACTGTCACCCGTCAGTGTGCCCTCTGGCTGCCTTTACTGTCACCCGTCAGTGAGCCCTCTGGCTGCCTCTACTGTCACCCGTCAGTGTGCCCTCTGGCTGCTTCTACTGTCACCCGTCAGTGTGCCCTCTGGCTGCCTCTACTGTCACCCGTCAGTGTGCCCTCTGGCTGCCTCTACTGTCACCCGTCAGTGTGCCCTCTGGCTGCCTCTACTGTCACCCGTCAGTGTGCCCTCTGGCTGCCTCTACTGTCACCCGTCAGTGTGCCCTCTGGCTGCCTCTACTGTCACCCGTCAGTGTGCCCTCTGGCTGCCTTTACTGTCACCCGTCAGTGAGCCCTCTGGCTGCCTCTACTGTCACCCGTCAGTGAGCCCTCTGGCTGCCTCTACTGTCACCCGTCAGTGAGCCCTCTGGCTGCCTCTACTGTCACCCGTCAGTGAGCCCTCTGGCTGCCTCTACTGTCACCCGTCAGTGTGCCCTCTGGCTGCCTCTACTGTCACCCGTCAGTGTGCCCTCTGGCTGCCTCTACTGTCACCCGTCAGTGTGCCCTCTGGCTGCCTTTACTGTCACCCGTCAGTGTGCCCTCTGGCTGCCTCTACTGTCACCCGTCAGTGAGCCCTCTGGCTGCCTCTACTGTCACCCGTCAGTGTGCCCTCTGGCTGCCTTTACTGTCACCCGTCAGTGTGCCCTCTGGCTGCCTTTACTGTCACCCGTTAGTGTGCCCTCTGGCTGCCTTTACTGTCACCCGTCAGTGTGCCCTCTGGCTGCCTCTACTGTCACCCGTCAGTGGCGCCTCATCCATGAGGAGGAAAAGCAGTGCCTCCTTAGTGGCGTCGGCTGCTGCTGCCCGTAGAGAGATTAGACAGATAGACAGACACATAGACAGACAGACACATAGACAGACAGACACATAGACAGGCAAACCGGTCGCAGTGAACGGTAAATTTTTCTAAATTTAATTTTATTAATTGATTACTATGATGCAGTTCTGATGAGAGAGAGAGAGAGAGAGAGAGAGAGAGAGAGAGAGAGAGAGAGAGAGAGAGAGAGAGAGGAGACAGACAGATACGGTCAGCGCCATATACACCTTCTCGTAGGTAGTTTATAATTACTGAAAAGTCCCATTTAATCACGATAACCAACGATCAATTTATAAATCATCTCGATTTGAAACTTTAGTTTCAAATCTAATTTCAAGTGATTTATAATTTCAATTTTAATTTCATTTTAATTTTTAGATTCAATCTTAATTGTTAAATATTTTAGATTGTTTTAATTTTTTAGATTTTTGTTTACATTTTTTACATTAATATGTTTAATATTTTATTTTTTTTATTTTTTTATGTATTTTTTTTTATTTTATAGTTTTTTTAGATTTTAATTTCAAATCTAGACTGGCTAATGAACTATAACCCATGACATGACCCTAGATTAAAATAGTTACTTCCAAAAAATGATTTACCTGAAGAACGAAATATGGCCCGTTCAAGATCACAAAATAATAGAAAAAAATGAATAAAAACAACACTGGGAAATGGGATAGGAAGCAGGTGTGGGAGAGGGATAGGAAGGAGGTGTGGGAGAGGAATGGGAAAGGGGGTGTGTATTAGTGACTTAAAACTGCCACTGTTTTCCAAAGCTGTTTTCCCTAACCACAAACGAACGAACCCAAGCAACCCACCTAACCTATTTAAGCCAATGTGTAGAAAACGTCAATATTAAGAGGCTTTAATCATTACTAATCCGCTGCATTTTCAACGCACTGGTCGATTGCGATAAAAGAACAGTGCATTAGGTGAAAGGACATCTTCATAAATTCGACGAGGCTTCGACCCCAACTTTGCTTCTCCTTCAAACTTAATATTCTTGAAGAAAACTTTAAGTTCACTTCTCTTTTCATCCATGTTATTGTAAAACATGTATTAATAATAAATAAAATAATAATATGCGAGTAATGAATAACTTTAAAAATATTTATTATGAGCTTAAGATCATTTTATTTGATAATAAGTTACTTTGAATTAGTTTTAGACTCCATTAGTTTGATATTAGTCCTCTTTGATGTGTTCTTCCTTTGTTGCTGGGCTTGAAGCTTATCGACCTCTGGAGGGTTATTAATGGCCGCCGAAATGGTCCTTTCCAACAAGTATGTTTAATGTTGGACTTAAGGCCTTAGGACTGGATCACCTGTCCCCCCCCCCCCTCTCTCTCTCTCACACCTCCCTCCCTCTCACTTTCTCACTCTCTCTCACCTCCCTCCCTCTCACCTTCTCACTCTCACCACCCCC
>WNGS01165005.1:0-18680 GCA_020271785.1 Procambarus virginalis
CTCTTCGATAGCCACTGTTCCTCTCTGATGGCCGCTGTTTCTCTATGATGGCCACTGTTCCTCTCTGATGGCCATTGTTCTTCTATGATGACCACTCTTCCTCTCTGATGACCACTCTTCCTCTCTGATGACCACCATTCTTCCCTGATGGCCACTGTTTCTCTCTGATAGCCACTGTTCCTCTCTGATGACCACAGTTCCTCTCTGATGGCCACTGTTCCTCTCTGATGACCACTGTTTCTTTTCTCTGATGGCCGCTGTTGCTCTCTGATGTCCACTGTTCCTCTCTAATGACCACAGTTCCGCTCTGATGACCACTGTTCCTCTCTGAAGGCCACTGTTCCTCTACGATAGCCACTGTTCCTCTCTGATGGCCAGAGTTAAACTCTGATGGCCACTTTTCCTCTCTGATGGCCACTGTTCCCCTCTGATGGCCACTGTTCCTTTCTGATTGCTTGAGTTCACCCCTGATGATGACTGTTCCTCTCTGATGACCACTGTTCCTCTGTGAAGACCACTGTTCCCTTCCGATAGCCAGTTTTCCTCTCTGCTGGCCAGAGTTAACCTTTGATGGCCTCTGTTTGTTTTTGATGACCACTGTTCCTCTCAGATGACCACTGTTCCTCTCTGATGACCACTGTTCCACTCTGATGACCACTGTTCCTCTCTGAATGCCTCTATTCCTCTCTGATAACCACTGTTGCTCGCAGATGAACACTGTTCCTCTATGACGGCCACTGTTCCTCTCTGATGACCACTGTTCCTCTCTGATGACCAGTGTTCCTCTCTGAAGGCCAGTGTTCCTCTCTGATGACCTCTGTTCTTCTCCGATAGCAACTGTTCTTCTCTGATGGCCACTGTTCTTCTCTGATGGCCAGAGCTCACCTCTGTTGGCAACTGTTCCTCTCTGATGGCCAACAGCTTTTCTCTGATGGCCAGAGTTCACTTCTGATGGCTACTGTTCTTATCTGATTGCCAGAATTCACTTCTGATGACTACTGTTTTTCTCTGATGGCCAGAGTTCACTTCTGATGGCCACTGTTCCTCTCTGATGCCCTCTGTTTCTCCGTGATGATCTGTTATATTCAAATTCCCCGCCAGTTGGAACATAACCAATCACAGCCGAGTAGGCCTCTGACGTCATGTCACATTCACAGTCTCCAGCCATGCTTGCGGTAGTCAGTTAGCTCCACAGACCGACAGTAGTAGGACCTCGGCTGGCCAGATATATATCTTGTTGCCTTAGCCAATAAATCAACGAACCAACATCTGTGTCTACATTCAACCCCCCACACAAGGCAAAGAATACTGGTAGCAGCAGTGGGATCTAGAATTTTTTCTGGGAAGTTCAAGATAACCAGCATCGCCTCGTGCAACCGCCGCCTCCACCACCACCCACGCCACCGCCTCCATACACCACCTCTACCTCCATTTAGCCGCCATCCTGCCACCCACGCATCAAATATTGGGTCAGACCGGGGTCCTGCCATCAAATCCTACTCCAGACCAACGTATCAGAAGTAAGGGTCAATAATTTCCTGTTTGAACGCAAATTCATCAGTGGGCAGGGAAGATTTCCGCGCCAGCCATATTTTGAAAATCGCGCCCCACGTGCAAGCCACCTGCCCTCACCACCACCTACCACCACCTGAAGCTTTGTGAGTGTTCCAGCTATTGCATCGTCGTCAGCCATCGTCGCAAGCGTCAATTGATAATTGTGGGGTGTTCTACAAGTTATTCAAGAGAAATTTGTGAAACAAATAGACTACGATTGTTGTTTATAGTGTCGCCACGCTGCCACATCGACGCCTCGCCACGCTGCCACATCGACACCTCATCACCATCACCACCACAGCTCCTGCTACATCATCGCTGTGAACTTCTCCAGAGATAGGTGTTCTCCACCACTATCGTCGCAATATCGTCGTCTCAGAATTTACCTTCGTGCTCCCAACTTCGTGCTACTGTGGGGTCCCCCAGCTTCGTGCAACCGCCGCTAGGAGCGTCGCCATCGTACCAGTTTGTAAACACACCACACATGTGCCTCTTCACAAGTCTCGTCGCCGTTTCTGGTACTGGCTACCGTTATATCGCAAATCCTGCAGCCCTGAGTTAAGTAAATAAGGGTTCAAATATCGTGTGCTATGGTTTAATGAGGTTTAACGTAAATAATATCCATAATATCCTGTGAATTAACCATTCAGTGACTTGTTAAATATTGGAGCTGGGTCCAGTACTCCATGCCCACAGTTTTCTTGTGTGATTTCAACATTCCTGCTTCTCACAGTCATTGATTTGAATATTAAGTGATCTACTAGTGTTATTGGTAAATTCAAATTCCAGAGAAGAAAGAAATAATTGTTTCTAGTAGTATGTTTTGCATAATAGAAATTTATTTTTGAAATTTCCATAGACAATTGAACATAGAAAAATTCTGATATTTCTCCAGACCTAACTTTGAAATTAATCCTTTACGCATTTTATTTTACACTTTTATCATAGCATGTTACCCATGTGCCTGTGTGCAATTTGTTTTTGCTAAATCCATTTTTCATGCATTGCCACTTGTTGTGTTGAATCTTTTTAATGAAATTTTGCAATTGCATTTTCCAGTTTTTATTCTAAATTGTTGTGCTTAGTCTGGTTTAATTAATTTACATACATCTAATTCCAGTCATTTTTAATGAAAGATTGCTAAAATTAATTCACAATTTGCTTGTTCTTAATTATTTTCTTGCCTAGCCCAATTTAATAATTTTATTTCTGCCAATTTTTTTACTTTAGCCAAGTTGATATTTTTGAGTGTTTATTTTTGTGTATACTATCTCTGATGCCAGGTGCACTTAATTATAATCTGCGTTCAAATATTAATTCCACGGCTGTAACAATGCCTACCACTGTTGAAACTCCCTCAGACTCAACAGGAGCAGTTGCTCATCCCAATGGCCAGAGATCAGCTCAGGAAATGGCTATTCCTCTTTTTGCTGGCGAATCGCGCCTTTTAGAATCTTGGTTTAGTAAGGTTGAAGCGAAAACAGTTGCACGTTTTTCTAAGCCTACTGATGCCGAATACTTGGCAATTGCACGGTCAGCTGTAGACACAACCAGAGGTGATGCACGTTTCGTTGTTGATGAGAAAGCCATTGTTAGCCTCCAGTCTTGGTCTGAATTTAAAGATTTCTTTCGCCGTCGCTTTGTTAATAAAGGAGACCTTGACCCGTATAGGTTAGTCAAGAAAATTGCCAATGCCACCATGCAGCCTGGTGAATCGTTTAATGCGTTTACTAGCCGTCTCGATCAGTATCTTTATGCCTTAGTGTCGGCTATGAATAATTCGACTTGGTTAGATAAAGACGACAATCTGTCCCCTGAGTCTATGGCTAAAATGATAGCGTTTGGTACTTTAATGCATTTTGCCCCCGAGCATACTAAGCCAATCGTTGAGCAACAAAATTTTGGTGTTAAACATGAAATTGGTGAAGTATTTGAAGCCATTAACAATGCCGCTGATAAACTAGCTCCCCGAAGTGCTCAACTGTTGCCACCCTCTGATACTGTAAATGTAGTAACAAGCTCTCAGCAGCCTTCCACAAATTCTCAAAACTCTTGGTCGCAGAACCGCACCCATGCTCGTAGCCCCCAGTCAAATTCAAATTCGCCGCCTCATAAATTGCCGAAACGCCATAGTCCACAACCATCCGCTTCCTCATGTTGGCATTGTGGTAAAGTAACCACATCGCAAGGGACTGTTGGTCCGCCCTAGATCATCACCTCCTAGACAATTCTCTCGGTCCCCTCGTCAATCTAATCATTCTAGGCTACCATATTGCAAGTACCATAAACAAGTTGGTCACCACACTGCGGATTGTAGAGCTAGGCAAAGGGCATCTCCACCTCGTAACTCCCATGGTCAGTCTTGGCGAGGCTCACAGCGTCCAAGACATTATCAGAACCCTCGTAATTACAACTCCCAGCCCAACTATAATGCAACTTCAAATTATAATACTCAGTCACAGAATGCTGGAGTTCAGAATGTTCACTCCATGTCGTCGGGAAACCCCCAAGGCCATCCGCTAACCAATTCAAGCTAGCCAATCCTAGTGCCCTCCCTGTGTATTCAGTAGCTACCCAAAACAGATTTGGACACTTGACAGAGGAGGACACTGACTCTAGACCAGTTGTAGATGTTGACGGAACCACAGTACATTTAACCCAGACAAGACGCAGATATCCCAGACAACATAAGTCAAAAGTAGTAACTTGTCCAGTCTCAAGTGATGGTCCCCTTGTATCAGCCATTGTACATGGTAGAGTTTTAAAAGTTTTTCTTGATTCAGGTGCAAAAATTAATATTGTCAAGCCTTCAGCTCTTAGAGACATTGAAAGTAAGCACCCAACTACTTTAAAACAGTCACACATACCTTTTCTAAGTGGTATTTCAGGAAATAAAGTAAAAGTTCAGGGTGAAATTGACCTCCCACTCAAGTTCAATGATGTCACATTGTCTATAACATGTTTAGTTGTTGACATTATTCATTTTCCTGGAGACATTCTCTTAGGTCTGTACACCATGATTGATGAAAATATTGCATTGTTTCCCCATCGTTGGAACATAAGTATCAAAGACCATATCATACCCTTGTGTAGCATGTATCGACAGGGCCATGAGTTCAATCTTCAATCGGACTACGTTAATTTCGTTGACACCCGCCTTGCTAGCGTAGGTTTGTCAGATCATTGTCGTGTTAGCATACCCGAGAAAATAGGCACTCGATTGAAGCATCGTAGTGGTGCAGTTGTTAAGGAGAGTGAGTATCGGGATCTTCTGGAAGGGGACGCCCTAACAGATTCTCGTTGTCTTGCTCGCCTGGCAGCTTCCATCTCTGAAGTCAGTGGTTCCACGGCTACTGACACTGTGCTGCACTCTCATTCTCTCACCAGAATAAGAGTTAAGGTTCAGGGAGTGCCTGAGTTGTCGGATGTGATTGCGGAAAGTGAAACGTGTAAAGTGAATGGTACGTTTGTTGAACCCTCCTGGCACACAGTGCAGGACGGTACTGTTACATTATTTATTGCAAACACTAGTAATGCCGACATCCATCTCCAGTCTGGTACCCATGTTGTAGATTTTGCCCATTACTCGTTACCGGTGCGAGTTGTGGATGATGTCTCCATGGATCATACTGTTTGTACTCTCACGCCAGGAGAACAGGATCTCAGCCAGAGGTGCAAGCGCAACACCTCAGTCCTACTGATTTTCCTGACTCTGTGGCTCAGCTTTTGGAAATTTTGAACAGAAATAGAGCCGTTGTCGCCTTACCAGGAGAAAAGTTAGGTCTCACTCCTCTCATTACACATAAAATTCCACTTGAACAAGGAACTACTCCTATTTATGTACCAGCTTACCGTCTTCCCCATTCTCAGAGAGCAGAAGCCGATAGACTTATAGAGGAAATGCTACAGAGTGATGTAATCGAATCGAGTAATTCACCATGGAACGCTCCATTGATTCTTGTACCAAAGCGAGATGGGACTTGGAGACCTGTAATCGATTATCGAAAGCTTAACAGAGTAACAATACCTGATCGTTTCCCACTTCCAGTTCTAAATGATTTGTTGCAAAGTATTGGTCGAATAAAGTATTCTCAACGTTAGATTTGTTGCAGGGATTCTGGCAAATCCCCCTTGATGAAGAAAGTAAACAATTGACAGCCTTTAGTACTCCCAATGGTCATTTTCATTTCAAAAGAATGCCATTTGGTTTGCGGAGTAGTCCAATAACTTTTTCACGGCTCATGACAAATCTATTTCGTCGATTGATAGGAAGTACACTTCTAGTTTACCTTGATGATCTCATAATCATGTCGCAAGATGTTCAGACTCATTTCCAGAACCTTGAAAAAGTACTTGCAAAGCTCGCTGAAGCTAATTTAAAAATAAAGCTTGCAAAATGTTCATTTTTAAAAGAGAAGATTAATTTCCTAGGTCATACAGTTACACCTTCAGGTATTACATTGAATGAATCAAAAATTATTGCTGCCCGTGATTTTCCAACGCCTCGTACCGCAGAAGCCGTAAGACAGTTCACAGGTCTTGTAGGATTTTATCGTTCATTTATTGCTGGATTCTCTATTATAGCCGCTCCACTTTACAAGTTGCAAAGAAAAGATGAACCCTTTGTTTGGGGAGAGGCCCAGGATCAGTCATTCAAAAAACTCAAAGCAGCCTTGATTTCGTCACCTGTCCTTAGGTATCCAGATTTTTCTAAACCTTTTACGTTGGTTACAGATGCTAGTGACATAGGTTTAGGTGCTGCATTACTTCAAACAGAAGGTCACAGAGATCACGCAATAGCTTATGCTAGCCGTACATTATCTAAAGAAGAGAAAAATTATAGCGCAACAGAACGAGAAGCCTTAGCAGTTGTCTGGGCACTTAAACATTTCAGAGATACAATTTATAATTACCCAGTTCATGTTCTTACAGATCACCAACCATTAATTCCCTTGTTCAAAAATAAGAATCCAGTTGGAAAGTTTGCTAGATATTTGCTCACAATTCAAGAATTCAATCCCACATTTGGATATATTCCAGGAAAGCAAAATGTTGTAGCCGATGCGCTTTCTCGACACGTAGCTGCGATTCAGTTAAATTACCCAGCATTAGATGCTACAGTAGTAGAAACGGAACAGCGACAAGACCCCATATGGGCACCCGTCATTAAATTTTTGACTAAGCAAGACACTCGCCCGATTCATAAACCGCCAGTACCATTGAAAGAACTAGTTATGTTAGACAATTTACTGTGTAGAGTAGTAAAGCTAGGGACAGCCCCGAGGAAATGTTGTCAGTTAGTTGTTCCAGCTGTCTTGGTACCAACTGTGTTAAAAATTATCCATGATGCTCCTGCAAGTGCACATCCAGGAAAGGATCGTACACTCCAACAAGGTCGATTAAAGTATTTTTGGCCAAAAATGGCTAAGGACATTACTCATTATGTTGACAGATGTTTAACTTGCCTACAGCACAAGGGACATGTTTCAGGACCTAATCCAATTCAGATGTACCCAACAACTAAAGCTCCTTGGGAACGAGTATCGATGGATCTATTGACAAATTTTGCTGAAACAGAGAAAGGGAACAAACATTTGCTTGTAATGGTCGATAATTTTTCACGATTTTGCGAACTAGTTCCTATCCCGAACAAAACAGCAGAAACTATAGCCAGTGCATTCCATGACCACATAATTTGTAGATATAGTATGCCTAAAGTAATCCTTTCAGATAATGGTCCAGAATTCAGTAATAGTATTTTAACTAGCTTGTGTGATTTATATAACATTAAAAAATGTAGCATCATGCCATATCATCCAGCAAGTAACGGACTCGCCGAACGTACTAACAGAAAAGTGTTAGATGCCTTGAGAGTCACTTTGAATTTTGATAACAACAATTGGGATGATTTTATACCCTTAATTCAGTGTGCTATAAATTCTTCAATTAATGTTTCTACAGGAGACACACCTCACGCTATTCTTTATGGTACAGATAAAATCCTCCCTAATGAATTGATTAACGTACCTCCTACTCCCTTATATAACGTAGATGATTTTGTTCAAGTAAAGCGTAGACAAATGCAACTAGTATTCAAGAAAATACGAGAACAATTGTCCAAAGCTACAGCCGAGTTCACTCGAGCAAGGAATGAACGAGCTAAACCCAGTAAAATAACTATTGGATCTGTAGTAATGATACTTAACCAACACAGGTCTGGTCCTATGTATAAGTTAACTAAGAAATTTTTGGGTCCATATAAGGTAATCGAGCTTATCAAAGGTAACAAGTATAGATTGAAAAATTTAGTTACAGGAGAGTATATAAATGAGCATTTAGACCATATGAAGTTAGCTAAAATGACTGTTGACGACACTGATGAGGAAGATGACAATGAACTTACCCAGACAGATACTCCTATTGGGACACCACCTTCTGTGGTTGACAGACCACTTGATGTTCAGCAACCCCATACTAGCACTTATAATCTTAGATCTAGACCTCTCGTTTCAACCGTACACTCACCACATGTCCATTGGCTAGATGTTAACGAGGTTATCCCTCAAGATGATAGTTTGTCACATGCAGTTTCATCTGTTCCTGATCCTCAGTCAGAGCCAGAGTTGTATAGTGCTCTGGATGAGCTAGGTGTAGATATCCGCAGAATTTACAATTAAGTGCACTCTGCAGTTATTATGTTTGTTTTGCAAAATTCATTTGCAGTATTTCCACCACATGTGTCTTATTATTACCAATATATATACATTGTATGATGTTTTCTCAATTTTATTTTGATACAAATTAAATGCCATTGTTAAGTCTACTGCCATTTGTAATTTTTTTTTTACAGTGCTTGTCATAAAGATTTCATTAATGTTCTAGCAACCACATTGAGGCCAGTGAATCCTGACTGCTATCACGCAGATGTTAGTCTTCTTGTTCCAGGTCTTGTATATAACTTGTAAATATATTGCAAATTAAATATATTGTACATTGGTCTTGTAAATATATATTGTACATTGGAAAAGAAAAGGAAAAAAAAGAAAAAAAAATCATTATCTAATCTTAAAATTCATTTGTGGTTGTTAGGTCAGAATTTTGTTCATTAATGTAATAATTGTTTCATTTTGTATTGTTTCAAGCACATGCCATTGACACATGTTAATAATTTTGTTTAGGCAATACCTTGAGTTGTATTGTTCATATCTGACAAGTAGACATACACATGTTCTTCATACTCTGGTGGAATCCAAGCATTGTGACAATGATTTTCAGCTATTATGTTCAAAATTTTTTTTAGTGCATATGCCAAGATGCTAGTATTACGCACACCTGATCTATTTTCAATGTTATTATGCAATTTTCACATGTAAGCCATTATTGAATGCCACCGAGGTCCTTTCAGTTTCATTGTAACTTTATAGCTAGCCAGAGCTTGTCGACAAGGGACGTCGACTTGGTAGCGTGTCCGAGCGGTGTTATATTCAAATTCCGCGCCAGTTGGAACATAACCAATCACAGCCGAGTAGGCCTCTGACGTCATGTCACATTTAAAGTCTCCAGCCATGCTTGCGGTAGTCAGTCAGCTCCACAGACCCACAGTAGTAGGACCTCGGTTGGCCAGATATATATCTTGTTGCCTTAGCCAATAAATCAACGAACCAACATCTGAGTCTACATTCAACCCCCATACAAGGCAAAGAATAGCCACTCTCCATAGTGTATAGTAAGTCACTAGAGATGAGAGACTTAGAAATATGGAAAACGGCTAATGTAGTCCCAATATACAAAAAGGGTGACAGACAAGAGGCACTGAACTACAGGCCAGTGTCCTTAACTTGTATACCATGCAAGGTGATGGAGAAGATTGTGAGAAAAAACCTATTAACACATCTGGAAAGAAGAGACTTCGTGACAACCCATCAACATGGGTTCAGGGAGGGTAAATCTTGCCTGACTGGCTTAATAGAATTCTACGATCAGGTGACAAAGATTAAGGAAGAAAGAGAAGGATGGGCGAACTGCACTTTCTTGGACTGTCGGAAAGCCTTTGACACAGTACCGCATAAGAGGCTGGTACATAAGCTGGAAAGACAGGCAGGTGTAGCTGGTAAAGTGCTCCAGTGGATAAGAGAATACCTAAGCAATAGAAAGCAGAGAGTTACAGTGAGGGGTGAGACCTCAGATTGGCGTGAAGTCACCAGTGGAGTCCCACAGGGCTTTGTACTGGGACCTATCCTGTTTCTGATATACGTAAATGATCTCCCAGAGGGTATAGACTCATTCCTCTCAATGTTTGCTGACGACGTTAAAATTATGAGAAGAATTAAGACAGATGAGGACTGTTTGAGGCTTCAAGAAGACCTGGACAAGCTGCAGGAATGGTCGAACAAATGGTTGTTAGAGTTTAACCCAAGCAAATGTAATGTAATGAAGATAGGTGCAGAGAGCAGGAGGCCAGATACAAGGTACGATTTGGGAGATGAAATACTTCAAGATTCAGAGAGAGAGAGAAAAAGTCTTGAGGGATGATATACCTGGTTGATACCTGGTTGATGGGGTTCTGGGAGTTCTTCTACTCCCCAAGCCCGGCCCGAGGCCAGGCTCGACTTGTGAGAGCTTGGTCCACCAGGCTGTTGCTTGGAGCGGCCCACAGGCCCACATACCCACCACAGCCCGGCTGGTCCGGAACTTCTCTTAGAAAACAGTCCAGTTTTCTCTTGAAGATGTCCACGGTTGTTCCGGCAATATTTCTTATAGTCGCTGGGAGGATGTTGAACAACCGCGGACCTCTGATGTTTATACAGTGCTCTCTGATTGTGCCTATGGCACCTCCGACCTTCACTGGATCAATCTTGCATTTTCTTCCATATCGTTCACTCCAGTACGTTGTTATTTTACTGTGCAGATTTGGGACCTGGCCCTCCAGTATTTTCCATGTGTATATTATTTGGTATCTCTCTCGTCTCCTTTCTAGTGAGTACATTTGGAGAGCTTTGAGACGATCCCAATAATTTAGGTGCTTTATCTCGTCTATGCGTGCCGTATATGTTCTCTGTATTCCCCTCTATTTCAGCAATCTCTCCTGCTCTGAAGGGGGAAGTGAGTACTGAGCAGTACTCGAGACGGGACAACACAAGAGACTTGAAGAGTACAACCATTGTGATGGGATCCCTGGATTTGAAAGTTCTCGTAATCCATCCGATCATTTTTCTGGCTGACGCAATATTTGCTTGGTTATGCTCCCTAAACGTTAGATCGTCTGACATCATTATTCCCAAATCCTTGACATGCTGTTTTTCTACTATGGGAAGATTCGATTGTGTTTTGTACCCTGTATTATGTTTCAGATCCTCATTTTTGCCGTACCTGAGTACCTGAAATTTATCACTGTTAAACATCATGTTATTTTCTGTTGCCCAATCGAAAACTTTGTTGACATCTGCTTGTAGTTTTTCAATGTCTTCAGCAGAGGTAATTTTCATGCTGATTTTTGTGTCATCTGCAAAGGACGACACGAAGCTGTGACGTGTATTTTTGTCTATATCAGATATGAGAATAAGGAACAGTTGCGGTGCAAGGACTGTACCTTGAGGTACAGAGCTTTTAACATCGCTTGGACTCGATTTTATCTGATTGGCTGTTACTGTTTGTGTTCTGTTCGACAGGAAATTGAGTATCCAGCGTCCTACTTTTGTAGTTATTCCCATTGACCTCATTTTGTGTGCAATCACCCCATGGTCACACTTGTCGAACGCCTTTGCAAAGTCTGTGTATACAACATCAGCATTTTGCTTTTCTTCTAGGGCTTCTGTGATTTTGTCATAGTGGTTGAGTAACTGTGACAGACAGGATCTTCCCGCTCTAAATCCATGTTGTCCTGGGTTGTGCAAAACATTGTTTTCCATAAAACTAGAAATTTGATTCCTAATCACTCTTTCAAACACTTTTATTATGTGTGATGTTAGTGCAACTGGCCTATAATTTTTTGCCAAGGCTTTACTCCCCTCCTTGTGCAACGGAGCTATATCTGCAGATTTTAGTGCTCATATCTGCAGATTTAAGTGCTGATATCACGCCAGACCTGTCCCCTGCAGCCCCTAGCAAGAGAATAACATCAGCGGCATATGCCAGGCTGGCCAACACAAGAACGACCTTTAGAAAATTGTGTAAGGAATCATTCAAAACTTTGTATACCACATATGTCAGACCAATCCTGGAGTATGCAGCTCCAGCATGGAGTCCATTTCTAGTCAAGCATAAGACTAAACTGAAAAAAGGTTCAAAGGTTTGCCACCAGACTAGTACCCGAACTGAGGGGTATGAGCTACGAGGAGAGACTACGGGAATTATACCTCGCGTCGCTGGAAGACAGAAGAGTTAGGGGGGACATGGTCACCACATAATAAGATTCTCAAAGGAATTGATAGGGTAGATAAAGACAGGCTATTTAACACAAGGGGCACACGCACTAGGGGACACAGGTGGAAACCGAGTGCTCAAATGAGCCACAGAGATATTAGAAAGAACTTTTTAGTGTCAGAGTGGCTGACAAATGGAATACATTAGGCAGTGATGTGGTGGAGGCTGACTCTATACACAGTTTCAAGTGTAGATATGATAGAGCCCAATAGGCTCAGGAACCTGTACACCGGTTGATTGACAGTTGAGAGGCGGGACCAAAGAGCCCGAGCTCAACCCCCGCAAGCACAACTAGGTTAGTACAGTGGGGGCCTCGCGGCTGAGTGGACAGGCGTTTGAGAGTCCCAATCCTAATGGCCCGGGTTCGATTTCCGGCCGAGGCAGAAACAAATGGGCAGAGTTTCTTTCACCCTGGTGCGTCTGTTCGCCTAGCAGTAAATAGGTACCTGGGAGTTGGACAGCTGTTACGGGCTGCTTTCTGTGTGTGTGTGTGTGTGTGTGTGTGTGTGTACTCACCTATACTCACCTATTTGTGCTTGCGGGGGTTGAGCTTTGGCTCTTTGGTCCCGCCTCTCAACTGTCAATCAACCGGTGTACAGGTTCCTGAGCCTATTGGGCTCTATCATATCTACACTTGAAACTGTGTATGGAGTCAGCCTCCACCACATCACTGCCTAAAGCATTCCATCCGTTAACTACTCTGACACTGACAAAAGTTCCTTCTAACGTCTCTGTGGCTCATGTGGGTACTCAGTTTCCACCTGTGTCCCCTTGTTCGCGTCCCCCCAGTGTTGAATAGTTTGTCCTTGTCTACCCGGTCGATTCCTCTGAGGATTTTGTAGGTTGTGATCATATCTCCCCTTACTCAATGTGTGTATGTGTGTGTGTGTGTGTGTGTGTGTGTGTGTGTGTGTGTGTGTGTGTGTGTGTGTGTGTGTGTGCGCGCGCTTGTGTGTGTGTTTGTGTGTGTGTGTGTGTGTGTGTGTGTGTGTGTGTGTGTGTGTGTGTGTGTGTGTGTGTTTAAGATAAATATATGTAGTAGACATAATAAAGGAAAATAAAATTGGTTAGAAAGGCGGGGTCCAAGAGCTAATAGCTCAGTTCTGCAGAAACAATAGTAAACACACAGCCAGCAGCAGGGCGCTAGCGCCGTGCCTCAAGGAAGGACACAAAAGCAGCACTGCCAATAATAACAAAACAGAACAGAGAACAACGGAAATAGCTTCAACATAAAAGCAAGAACAACTAATTATTCGAGAGAAGCAGTACGACAAGCACACAGCACCGGCCGCTACAGATCAACCAGACTGTTGTGTGCACACATTAGCACAACTACAGGCTCAGCCCTCCCCTCACTCCCCCCACCCCCATGACCCTTCAGGGGACCCCCAGGGGTCCACAGGGGCCCTCAGGGGTCCCCCCAGGGGTCCCCGAGGCATTAAACATCCTCCCCTCCTCACAACAGACGGCCAAGGGACACCCCTCTCCATATGTTGGCTAGGGCTGATCAGGAGGCGCATTCATCCGCTCACCCAATCCCACTTCCCAATCCCCCCCTCCCTCCCCCTTCAATCCCAATCATCGCCCCTATAGTTCCTCCATCATCCCCCTATTTCCCCCCCCCTAGGCCTCCCCTCCATCAAGGGGTGGTAGGGTAGGCCTAGACCCCACACTGACCATCAGGCATCAGAGCCACATTACAAGGGCACAGTAATTCAATTTACCGCACGGCGCCCTATACACCACTGCGGTGAGGCGTGTAAGGCTCTTTAGCGTGGGAGACGGGCCAAGGCACGTGGGAGATGGTCATCACGTTAGCGTGGGAGACAGGCCAAGGCACGTGGGAGATGGCATCACGTTAGCGTGGGAGACGGGCCAAGGCACGTGGAGATGACCATCACGTTAGCGTGGGAGACGGACCAAGGCACGTGGGAGATGACCATCACGTTAGCGTGGGAGACGGACCAGGCACGTGGGAGATGGCCATCACGTTTAGCGTGGGAGACGGGCCAAGGCAGTGGGAGATGTCATCACGTTAGCGTGGGAGACGGGCCAAGGCACCTGGGAGATGGCCATCACGTTAGCGTGGGAGACGGGCCAAGGCACGTGGGAGATGGCCATCACGTTAGCGTGGGAGACAGGCCAAGGCACGTGGGAGATGGCCATCACGTTAGCGTGGGGAGACGGCCAAGGCACGTGGGAGATGACCATCACGTTAGCGTGGGAGACGGGCCAAGGCACGTGGAGATGGTCATCACGTTAGCGTGGAGACGAGCCAAGGCACGTGGGAGATGACCATCACGTTAGCGTGGGAGACGGACCAAGGCACGTGGGAGATGACCATCACGTTAGCGTGGGAGACAGTCCAAGGCACGTGGGAGATGGTCATCACGTTAGCGTGGGAGACAGGCCAAGGCACGTGGGAGATGACCATCACGTTAGCGTGGGAGACGGGCCAAGGCACGTGGGAGGCGGCCATAAAGCTACCGTGGGAGACATGGGAGTTGCATTTGAAGATAGAATTGAGTTAAACGAATATTAACACTATTTTAAATTATAAAAATAAAGAGGCCTCTATACCACAACAACTTTTAAAGCCAATATTATTATTAATATAATTATGAATATTATTATAATTAGGCTCAGATAAGCCCCAAATTAGAACATTTTTAAAATAAAAATGATCAACCTGATAAGCTTAGCAAAATAAATACATTAAGTTCTCTGTGCGGCCATTAGTGCCCCCCTTCCCCCTCGAGCGGTGCTAACGTCATTAGTATGATGAGTTAAAGTGCCCTAACCTAACCTAACCGGGGACCCACAAATAGAAAACGGAAATTTGACGATTGGAGGATGAAGGGAATATAGTTTATTGTGCACCCCATACTCTTCCTTTGAGTGGTAGTTTATTGTGCACCCATACTTGTCCTGTGAGTGGTAATTTATTGTGCACCCCTTACTTGTCCTGTGTGAGTGGTAGTTTATTGTGCACCCATACTCATCCTGTGAGTGGTAGTTTATTGTGCACCCCATACTTGTCCTGTGAGTGGTAGTTATTGTGCACCCCATACTCATCCTGTGAGTGGTAGTTATTGTGCACCCCATACTCATCCTGTGAGTGGTAGTTTATTGTGCACCCCATACTCATCCTGTGAGTGGTAGTTTATTGTGCACCCCATACTCATCCTGTGAGTGGTAGTTTATTGTGCACCCCATACT
Organism: Procambarus virginalis; assembly: GCA_020271785.1. Classification (NCBI taxonomy): domain Eukaryota; kingdom Metazoa; phylum Arthropoda; class Malacostraca; order Decapoda; family Cambaridae; genus Procambarus; species Procambarus virginalis. The sequence continues at coordinate 15,196 of WNGS01165005.1, forward strand.
CATCCTGTGAGTGGTAGTTTATTGTGCACCCCATACTCATCCTGTGAGTGGTAGTTTATTGTGCACCCCATACTCATCCTGTGAGTGGTAGTTTATTGTGCACCCTATACTCGTCCTGTGAGTGGTAGTTTATTGTGCACCCCATACTTGTCCTGTGAGTGGTAGTTTATTGTGCACCCCATACTTGTCCTGTGAGTGGTAGTTTATTGTGCACCCTATACTCGTCCTGTGAGTGGTAGTTTATTGTGCACCCCATACTTGTCCTGTGAGTGGTAGTTTATTGTGCACCCCATACTTGTCCTGTGAGTGGTAGTTTATTGTGCACCCCATACTGATTCTGTGAGCGGTAGCGCAAAAAGGATTACAGAGGTCGTAAGAAATATGTATCAGACCCCAATGGAGATAAGTACATTAACAATTACATCTCCCCTACACACCTAATTGTAGTTGTACGTGGTTGTACTCACCTAGTTGTGCTTGCGGGGGGTTGAGCTCTGCTCTTTCGGCCCGCCTCTCATCTGTTTACTAACTACTTTTTTTCATTATACATTAATGGCAGATCTTTTCGCTAATACATAACTGATTTAGCTATGGATGTGTGTCACGCTCATAGGACAGGAGGGCCTGACAGCTGAGTGGACAGCGCTACGGATTCGTAGTCCTGAGGTTCCGGGTTCGATACCCGGTGGAGGCGGAAACAAATGCGCAGCGTTTCTTTCACCCTGATTCCCCTGATACCTAGCAGTAAAATAGGTACCTGGGAGTTAGTCAGCTGTCACGGGCTGCTTCCTGGGGGTGGAGGCCTGGTCGAGGACCGGGCCGCGGGGACGCTAAGCCCCGAAATCATCTCAAGATAACCTGATGATAATCAGTTGCTGGTTCCTTAATCTTGAGAGAGATAGAATTATGTTTTCCCAAAGTGTCGTAATTGTTCCCAAAGTGTCGTGATTGTTCCCAAAGTGTCGTAATTGTTCCCAAGTGTCGTAATTGTTCCCAAAGTGTCGTAATTGTTCCCAAAGTGTCGTGATTGTTCCCAAAGTGTCGTAATTGTTCCCAAAGTGTCGTAATTGTTCCCAAAGTGTCGTAATTGTTCCCAAAGTGTCGTGATTGTTCCCAAAGTGTCGTAATTGTTCCCAAATTGTCGTAATTGATCCCAAAGTGTCGTAATTGTTCCCAAAGTGTCGTAATTGTTCCCAAAGTGTCGTAATTGTTCCCAAAGTGTCGTAATTGATCCCAAAGTGTCGTAATTGTTCCCAAAGTGTCGTAATTGTTCCCAAAGTGTCGTAATTGTTCCCAAAGTGTCGTGATTGTTCCCAAAGTGTCGTGATTGTTCCCAAAGTGTCGTGATTGATCCCAAAGTGTCGTAATTGTTCCCAAAGTGTCGTAATTGTTCCCAAAGTGTCGTAATTGATCCCAAAGTGTCGTAATTGTTCCCAAAGTGTCGTAATTGTTCCCAAAGTGTCGTAATTGATCCCAAAGTGTCGTAATTGATCCCAAAGTGTCGTGATTGTTCCCAAAGTGCCGTGATTGTTCCCAAAGTGTCGTAATTGTTCCCAAAGTGTCGTAATTGTTCCCAAAGTGTCGTAATTGATCCCAAAGTGTCGTAATTGATCCCAAAGTGTCGTGATTGTTCCCAAAGTGTCGTAATTGTTCCCAAAGTGCCGTAATTGTTCCCAAAGTGCCGTAATTATGGGAGTCAGGTTGGTAGCCAATTTGGGTCACATTGTTCTACCTACTTTGGAACACTCTAATTGCGAGGATCAGTGCCCCCCCCCTCTCTCCTCTGAGGACTCTGAACCAGGCCTCCTGGTCTGATCAATCAGGTTGTCAGACGCAGCACATCGCAGTCTGAATAAATAACCCCTGTTGATCAGGTATCATTTGGAGGCGTTCATCAAATTCTCTTTTTGAACATTGTGAGAGATCGGCTAGAGGCCTCCGGGGCCCTTATTTATAGAGGGAGATTGTGGGAAAAGTCTTGGGCCCTTGATGTTGGTAGATATAAGGGCCCTCAAGGGCTCTCTCTCTCTCTGTCAAGGGCTCTCTCGGCGGACCTAGTGCACCTGTGTGTTTCAACAGGGTATTCTGCACTTCCTGCCATGTCTCTTCATCTTGTAAGGAATTATTTCCGTGCGGGGAGATTTGGACCCAGGCCCGGTAATGGTGTGAAGTCTATCTCTGCTGGCTGACGCATCTGATAAGACTCTAGCCTGGGTGGAGACCAAGCCTCCCCTTCCATAAGACAATAGTCTGGCTGAAGAACAAGCCTTCCCTTCCATAAGAGAGGAGACCAAGCCTCCCCTTCCATAAGAGAGGAGACCAAGCCTCCCCTTCCATAAGACAGGAGACCAAGCCTCCCCTTCCATAAGACAGGAGACCAAGCCTTCCCTTCCATAAGACAGGAGACCAAGCCTCCCCTTCCATAAGACAGGAGACCAAGCCTCCCCTTCCATAAGACAGGAGACCAAGCCTCCCCTTCCATAAGACAGGAGACCAAGCTTCCCCTTCCATAAGACAGGAGACCAAGCCTCCCCTTCCATAAGACAGGAGACCAAGCTTCCCCTTCCATAAGACAGGAGATTTAGACAGGAGATTTAGACACAAGACAGGAGATTCCCCATAAGATTTAGGTCGGCAAGCCTCCCCTTCCATAAGACAGGAGACCAAGCCTCCCCTTCCATAAGACAGGAGACCAAGCCTCCCCTTCCATAAGACAGGAGACCAAGCCTCCCCTTCCATAAGACAGGAGACCAAGCCTCCCCTTCCATAAGAGAGGAGACGAAGCCTTCCCTTCCATAAGACAGGAGACCAAGCCTTCCCTTCCATAAGACAGGAAACCAAGCCTCCCCTTCCATAAGACAGGAAACCAAGCCTTTCCTTCCATTAGAGAGGAGACCAAGCCTTCCCTTCCATAAGACAGGAGACCAAGCCTCCCCTTCCATAAGACAGGAGACCAAGCCTTCCCTTCCATTAGAGAGGAGACCAAGCCTTCCCTTCCATAAGACAGGAGACCAAGCCTCCCCTTCCATAAGACAAGAGACCAAGCCTTCCCTTCCATAAGAGAGGAGACCAAGCCTTCCCTTTTATAAGACAGGAGACCAAGCCTCCCCTTCCATAAGACAGGAGACAAAGCCTTCCCTTCCATAAGAGAGGAGACCAAGCCTTCCCTTCCATAGACGGCATGGAGACCTAAGCCTCCCCTTCCATAAAGCAGTAGACCAAGCCTCCCCTGTATATAAGACAGGAGACCAAGCCTCCACTTCCACAATTGACAGGACCGCACAAGCGACCTCCCTTCCCATAAGTACAGGAAACTAAGCTCCTTCCCTTCCATAAGATGCAGGAGACCAAGCCGCACTCCCTTCCATAAACAGAGACCAGCTCACCCTTCCATAAGACAGGATACGCAAGCCTTCCCTCCATGTAAGTAATACAGGATGTAACCCAGTCTTACCCTTCAATAATCGACAGTAGACCACAGCAGC